>OU696696.1:179790451-180385451 GCA_916050605.2 Platycheirus albimanus
ATCAACACCACAAACTGAAGAGGAAGCCGGAAGAGACAAGCACCCCTATACATCCTTGACTCCAAGAAACAGCATCCCCATCGTCGACCGCCTATGTATCGGAGTATCTAGCATCCCTATAAAAGACATACTCACACTTCGCTAACACGGCACCTTGCTCTCCCTGCTCCTCTTCCCATTCTATAAAATTCCATCTCCATCCCCATCACAGAAGCGCAAGCCATCTAACAGCGTAGCGTAGGTACTGACTACAAGGCACCGTAGAACAGCCTAGAGGGTACCTGCCAGCATGCTTGCGCCTATCCACTACAAGTACTAGATGTTCTCCTCGTAGCTGAAATTCGTCGTAGTTCACACCTGAAACCAAGAATTCTACTATACCATAGACTCACAACTAAAACTGTAACGCTGCCCTTGAATCTGCATACTCCTCTCCAGAGATCTCTCCCCAGATTGCAACTGCTATCTTAGTTGTATCTATCTACTCCTATACTCGAGGGGATGGTATCGATCCTTTGCCGGCAACGCCCCCTTTCTTAGTGCTGGTTCGTTAAGAACAACCACCAAGAACGGCATGCGACAACGCAGAACCGTGGCTGAGATCAACCGTCGTGGTGGCCGGCAGTACCATAGCCACAGCTAGCTCAGCCAGGCCGTAGGCACTTGCTCCGGGATCTACTTAACCGGTGTTACCTCTTATTTTTCACTGCCGACCGTTGAACCTGAGGTGGTCGGGTTCAAATAATGATGTTTAAATGCTTGTTGGCCCTCATAACTTCCGAAGAAAAGACTTGAGTGAATTGATTGAGAAGCAAAGGAAGATTCGATAATGCACCTCTTTTACTTTTAAAGAGTGTACGTAGTAAGAACAGAGAGAAATTCTGTTTGAAATTGTTGTACCCACCATAAGATACAAGTCACGTAAGTATAAAAAAAAAACAAGCGAACCATAGGTGGTAATGGTTGCTATATGGCATACTGTTAACATCTGTACATGCAGCTAACACGATGATATGCTGCATGCAGATGACGAGGTGTCTAACCTAGAGGGGAGGGAGGATCGAGATGTAGATTGTTCCCCCTGGTCTCTCAACCCACCCAAAAATCATCTCTCTCGAAACTGACCGTGGTTGTCCAACGGACCCAAGAGTCCCCATGACTCAATATGTTTACTGGGCAACCCCTTGAATCGAAAAGCAAGCAACTATTATTGCCTGATATCGACAAGATACTATTCCCCGAATCATCAATGAAAATCTATGAATGGTTCTTCAAGTCAAAAAAGAAAAAACTTGAATTTAATTCAAGTAATGTTTACTCTGACAAGAGATATAATTAAGTCGGATCTTTTTTTTTCCTTTTTATATTATTGGATCCTTAGGATGTTTCTAATAATTCGTTATCTTTAAAGTTAAGTTGTTGAAACTAGCAATTATTAGAGTTACTTTTCAAAGTAGATTCCAATTTACTGAATTCTTAAACATAATTCAAAAACTTATGAAATTGAATTTAATCAAATTTCATGTTCTTTGAAACTATTTAAATCTTAAAAATGGAATTCCGGTTTTTGTTATTAATTCCTATGAGTCCTCTTATTTCAAATTATGACTTTGAATTGACTTTCAAAAATCTAATTGATACCTAACATTAAACTGTTGTACATAAATGACAAGATTTGAGAAAGTAATAAGAGTGATAGGGGAAGACGCGGACCGATAGCATAGACGCTATGAACGAAAACGAATACTATTTTCAACGCGGCGGTGAAATATTACTGTCGATTATGAGTTTATATATGATATGTCGAATAATATACTTAGACAATTAATCTTTTTAACAAGACACGAAGGATAAAATACCAACTAAAGGTATGTCAAATCCACAACAAAATCAGGATTGAATATCAATATTCCATCCCACAAAATCAAAAATAAATAACCAAAATCAATGTATATAAAATTGTACCATATATGTAGGATTGCAGTTCGCCTTTCCACATATAATCGATTAAACAATAGCAATATAGTATGTAAGCAATAGTCAAAATATAACTCAAACAATACAGCGCTGCCAATGGGGCAGCGGGGATTTTAATGTCTATTTAGCGAAGCTTCGGAAGTGCATTCCTGAATTTGCTGTAACAAAAAGGTTATTAAATTATATATGAATATCAAATTGCTGCTACTTTGCTGCTGCACTAATGCCTCAAGGCGGCTATTAACGCTGATCTTTGTATCTGATATGTATGGATATCCAGATTTCTTGGCTTGATAGGTATGCGTCTCTTTATGACTTAACTCGAAATACTCATGTGTATAAATGACACGGTCAATCAATAGAAAGTAATTGCGAATACAAAGTAGTGGAAGCTACGGTATCTAAAAATGTTTGACACGACAGCTATGTACCGAATGGGATAAAGTAAATTGCGAAAAATAAACGCGAGTGAAAATCAAGTGCGACTGTGTAGCTAAAAGCTAAGTGAGGATTGTAAAAAAAATTAACGCGGCGATTGATGCGCTAACGCGGTTGGTCGCTACCGACACGAACAGTGATAAAAAAAGATATATCTAGTCTCAATGACCGAGTGAAAAAGAAAAAAAAGTAACACAAAAGAAAATACAAAGTATTTAGAACAACATCTTTAAACGCGAACGAAATTATTGGTTGGTGCAGCATAGGCCTTAGGAACCAAAACTAAAACTGGAAGCGTGGCTATGAACAATACTTCTTCTTAAAAGAAACCGATCTTAACATTATAATCGATAGTTATCTACGTATAGTCTTCAAATATAACTTCTTCGCAAACTATAGACCGACGCGTACGAGCGATGATCGCTTCCCGAGTAACAAGAAAATAAACGAGTTAATAGATTGAGAAATAGAATAAGCACTTCCTTACACAAAGTATACTAGTAGCAGATAAATAGTTCCCTTCAAATCATATTAATGTTCACTGCAGCACGTCTGTAGAGCCTAGCTATGACATAATCGTGCCTATGAATCAATTGTGATACCACCGTCCGTGGCTTATGATTCTACACGTCTGCGTTGGACGTGTGTAAGGAGGCGTTTGTGCATTCGCCGAGAATACAATAGCAGCGTTGGAGAGCTTCGCCGCCCTCAATAAATAGTTCACAATAAATAAACTAAAGAAAAGTTTTTACCTGGGTATGTGATGAATACTTATAATTCTTAATTTACAAATAATAACTCTGGATCTTGGCAACCCTGGGAGTTTGGCAACCCTAGCCAGTGATACAAAGTGCAAAGAAGATTGTCAGCAAACCAAAAGTTAATTAAATTGATATATAAAACAGAAAAATATATAAATCTTAGCTTGTAAAAGAATCAAAAAATTCAGTAAGTCACCCACTAAAATTTATAAAAACTAAATAACAAAAATAGGTAGAAAACATAACCTAATAACGTCAAGTAACAGATGAATGAAAATAAAAGAAAATCGCAAGAAATATCTCCAGCGAAACCTAACCCAAGCAAAATAAAAAGTTTAATTAACGTAATGGAAAGGGAACAGATCCGCATAATAATGTTGGAAGCTCTTGATGAAAATCTTAAAGATATAAGAGAATCTCTGAAAGAAGTCGTTAAATTATCGGATTTAGAAAAACTACACGGAGAAATTAAACAGCTTCAATCAACCAACAAAGTTTTGACGGCAAAAGTCATGACATTGGAGGAAAGATGTGAGTTGCTGGAGGAGAAAATGGAGGCAAGTCAAATGCAGAGTACTGAGGGGAATCTTATATTTCACATAAAAAATGACAATGTTGTTCAGCCCAGGGATAAAATACAAACAATTTGTCGCACCCATGGTAAAATTGCATCGCAACTTGATGAAAACAACATTATCGCGATGCGCTCGAACAACCCGGATACAATTAACTTTTTGGTTCGTCTCGAAGAAAGAACACCAGCAATAAACATTCTCCGTGCATCAAAGTCTCTAAGGGAAGCAGGTGTATCCATCCATCGGGACTACCCCTTACCGATCCGACAAAAAAGATCAAAACTCCTAGAAGTCAGAAAGTCAATAAAGACCAGAAATCCAAGTATTGCAGCTTTTCTTAGAGATGATCGACTTGTGGTGAACGGGAAAAGTTTTACTTGGAGCTTAAGTCGAGGATTGAAATGCTGCAATTTTGATGGAACTTCAATGTTAGAGGAAATAATTAATAGAAACAGCACAAATCATCTGGCTGTCAATGAATCAGCTGCTCAACAAAAAACATACAAAGCAACAACAACGACATCTAGGAGTGATGCACAAGAATTATCATATAACACAGCCACAAACCATTCGCAAATGATGAAAAATAGTGCTGCTACTTCTTCGCAACAATTGTAGGAAATTTCCTTCTGCACAAGTTTAGTTTTAAGTAATAATTTGGTAAAAAATGTAAAATACAATATTTTAAGTTATAATGTAAGTGGTTTGCATGGTAAACTTTTATTTTCCGAATTCTTTTAATATGTAAATAAGTTTGAATTGTTCTGTTTATTTGAAACACACCTATTAGAAGGAAAAGAAAAAAATTATGAAAAATATTTCGAAAATTATGTACTATGTTGGATACCGGGGGTCAGAAACAGCAATAGAGGTCGCGCAAGCGGAGGATGCCTTTTTGGATATAGAAAAATCATAACAGACATTAAGATTGAATTCCAGGATGCATTGCGGTACTATATCTTCAACATTCAGGCTCCGTTCTCTCCAAGTTCTAAGTACCATATTATCCCAGTTTATTTAAATGGATCACAAGGACCGCAATGGGACGTCGATTTGCAAAGACTTAAAGATATAATAAACAATCTTCAACAACAAACAAATATACTACTTACGGGTGATTTTAACGCAAGGACATGTACGCAGCAGGTGGTTCAATCGAGCGACGAAGAAGATTCACAACAACTTCGCAAATCAAAGGATATGGTAATGGACAGAAAGGGTGGCCAACTACTGGACTTCTGCAGCGAATTCGGCCTAAGGATTCTAAATGGATGTACTGAAGGCGATACCAATGGCGAATACACATTCGTGGGTGCACAAGGAAGCTCAATAATTGATCTTAGTCTAAGCGGAGGAGAATGGAACCAATTAATCAAATACTTCGAAGTACAGCCACAAAACTTCTCAGATCATTTACTAATTGTTACTTCTTTTGAACTTAATACCCAAGGAATGCCAAGCGATGAGACAACAATAAATTTGTTACCAAGGTTTAAATGGAATCACAACCAGAAAAAAATCTATATATAGATGATATTACTCAGATTATCAAAAACGCCATGCCCATAACACCACAAAGACTTAATAAACAAAATTATAAACAACCCTGGTTTGATTTTGAATGTGAAAAACAAAGAAGGAAATCCTTTTCGTTGCTAGATCTCTTTCGAAAATACGACGAAGAAAATTACAAACGAATGTATATACAAGCTAAACGTGAATATAAGAACACATGCCAAAAGAAGAAGATAGAGTTTCAGAGTGCCTTAGCAGCTGAAATATCTCAATGTAGAGACTCAAGAACTTTATGGAAACTACTCAACAAAAAAAATGGAAAAAATTTTTAAATTGGAATAAACATCAACTGTGGGCAGTTAGAACAACACTTTAGAAATATCCTGAACCCACATAATGTCATACACCAACCCCGTTTTCAATATGCAGTGCCTGATTCAAAAAGTGATATCTTAGATAGTCCCATAACTGAAGAAGAGGTTTGGCGCTGGTTACTTAAAAGTAAAGACCGTAAAGCACCAGGGACGGACGGGATACCAATTGAGTATTATAAATATGCAAATAGCGATCTTTTAAAAATTATTACTGAGGAATTTAATCGAATCTTTACAACTGGAGACATCCCGATAAGCTTTCAACAGAGTGTGATTTTTCCAATTCTGAAAAAGGGGGGCCCAAACCAGGCAGAAAACTACAGGGGCATTTCATTTCTAAACTCTTCTTTGAAAATATTAATGGGAGTACTGGCAAAGCGTTTTCAAGTTTGGACCTCGCAAAATAACCTTCTGAGCGGATTCCAGGCAATGTTTCATGAGGATTACTCAACAATTGATCAAATCTTTGTCCTTACCACAGTGGCGCAAAGCTTCATCAGTGCTAAAAGAAAACTCTATGCGTTCTTCGTAGACCTGCAAGCGGCCTTCGATACAGTGGACAGAAGCGCACTTTTTTATAAACTGTATAATATTGGCCTATCAAGAAAGTTTGGAAAGCTGATAGAAAAACTTTACGAAAAAACATATTCAGCTATTTGGGACGGTTATCAACTATCGGACTTCTTTGAAACTGTTGTAGTTGTAAAGCAAGGATGCAACCTCAGTCCTCAAGCATTTGTAATGTTTATTGACGACATAACAAAATACCTTTGTGGCGGTGTCAGAATCGGCGGAACTCTTATAAAAGTTCTATTGTATGCAGATGATTTGGTTCTATTTGCAGACACACCAGAAAACTTACAAAGAATGATAATTCAAAAATACTGCGAAGAATGGAGGCTAAAGGTTAACATATCAAAGTCCAAAATATGCAAGGAACGAAAAATGGTCATATGATGGACAGGAAATAGAAACAGTGAAAATGTATAAATATCTAGGTATAAATATTTGCAGTAACATGAACATGGAACATCATTTGAAGGAGAAGCTTACATCTGCTAAGTCAGCCATAAGTGCTGCGTGGAAAAATTGTCTGGAAGATAAACAGATATCGATGAAAATCAAATACCAAATATTCCAGGCTGTTTCTAAATCGATAATGATGTATATAGCTCAGGTGTGGGGCTATAGGCCTTATGACACAGTGGAGAAACTACTACGGTTTTTCTTAAAACGGATGTTCAAACTACCACAATGTACGCCAAACAACATGTTATTGGTTGAGACTGGTCTCCCATCATTATTTGTGGAAACATTAAAACACTACTTTGACTTCATTGTGAAAATTATGACTTAAGATGGAGAAGGTTGACAAAACGTATAACCAGGCATATTATTGATGCAAAGATATTGTTTTATGAGGAATGGCAGTCACTGTCAGAGTTCTGTGGATACAACTTAAGAATAAATACTGGAAACGTTATTCAATGGAAGGAAGAGTTTACCAAATTACTAAAGGCGATCGACGAGAAACTACACGCAGATAGCATTGAAAATGTAAAAAGTTCAGTTCATCGCGAAATATATGTAAGTCTTAATCACCAGCTATGCGAAAACAATTATTTTAACAAAAAATACTCAACCGAAACGATATCTACAGTTTTTAAGGCCAGGTAAGAAATGATGGACTTAAACTTTATACCACACAGGGAAGATTTACCAATAGTGTGCTCTCTGTGCAATTTGCAAGAGAGAGAAAACATTTTTCACTTCCTGGGAAAGTGTCCAATACTATGCGAATTTAGACTTATGTTCTTCGGAAAGCGGGTCCTTGATGAATTGGAGATGAGGATGATTTTAAACGGCACCGATTGGAACAAACTGCACAACTATTGCCTAAAAGCATCAATTTATAGAAGAGCGATAATGGAAGAATCTTTTTAAACACATATTTTATTAACTTGTCAAACTCGGGCAGACGGCTTCAAGCCATGTCTAAAAGTAAATGTAAGAAACTTTTTGTAAACTAAATGTAAATAATAAAATTAATCTATCTATCTATCTATCTTACTCTGGATCTGCTGGCGTAAAAGTGAGATAAATATTTCTCGGATGAATTTGCTCCCGCGTTGCTTCTACCCTGCAAACCAAACCGCAGTAGTTTTCTAGAAAACACTACTACAACTAAAAATATATCCTTCGAATGTGTTGGTTTTTTTATTTACTACTTCCCTTGCGCCGTAGAGCATACCCCTGCAAACAAGAAAGTACGGTAACAATCGATGAAATATGTACATCAAAGGCAGTAGTTTGGTTTCTCCTGAAAAAACAATTAACGATTCCCTTTTGAACTGTGCGAAGGAGAAATCCAGGATGTAATGCAAAATGTTGTCTCTTTTTTTTTCTTGTTGTCGTTTGTCTTTTTTTCAGAGTGATCTTCGATTCAAAACATAATCATCAACAGTTTTTAAATTGAGTTGAGTTTGTTGTGTATAATTTGAGAATATGGTGAATCCTTTTTTTATGTAAGTTATTTTATTTTTTTGTGATATATTTGTTTGTTTTTAATAATAAATATATTTTTAATAATACAAATGTAAATTATAATATAATATATTTAATAATAAAATTATTATCATAAAAATGCATTTTTCCTAATTTTTTTTTGACTTCATGTCTATTTCGGTTCGTAGTTCTACATTCACAGCGCGTGCATCTTTGGAAGTACGAATAGAACTGGTGGAATATGCGCTTCAAAAAAGTACTTCAGATGTACATCCATTGAAGTAGGTGCATCCCCAGAAATACTTTGGATGTGCTTTGGAAGTACTTTTATTGGCGGGGAAGTGCAGTACTTTTTTGATATTTTGCTTTTTTAGAAAGAGATAGTGCCTTCATATATTCTTATATACAGTAGGTATATAACTTTTTCCCGATCGCCTATCCGTTTTCAGTGGAAAGGAAGTACTTCTTTTACGTACGTATTCTACTGGTTATTTCTGTACTTCTACGTTTGCATGGTATTGTTGAATTAAGTATCGCTGGTTGCTGAGGGACCGGCATCAGTGAACTTGCACTCGCCAGACGTCCTTTGAGTAAAATCCCTCGATGTGAGGTGGTTGAATGAAAATCCCACGACGTACGTACTGCAAAATCCAACGATGAGTACCTTGTATAATCCCTCGTCGTGTCTTCAGCCTGTCGTGGCTGGGTTCTGAGAAAATCCTCGTGAAATTATGTGAGGCTTCTGGTTGTTGAGTAACTTGAGACTCCAGAAAATAGCCTCTGTGTTGCGCCGATAGGGCGGTACAGATGGGTGTTTTGGTGTCGGCCTCTGACAATGGAACGTTATCAGCGAAAATCCGTACGTATGTTACTCGCTCCGAAAGTGGATCCTGTGTAGGATGAGTGCCAACAAAACCAAACTTTTTGGCGACGAAAAATATGATTTGCTTTAAATTGTAAGGGCGGACGTGCAATGCGTAATTAAAATGGTAAGTAGAGTGTGGCCACTGAACAAGAATATAGCCCACCCTTGGAAGCACGTGTGTTCGCCTAGTGGTGAATGCGCCTCTTGAAGAGTGAAACTCCGTTGTATTGTAGAAGCGCTTTTAGCGTTTTTAAAATATATATTCCTTTGAAGCACATATATTTCATTGCAATGGGAACCTGAATCACACAAATTTGCTGCGCCTGCACGTGTTAGACAGGAGAAAGTCTGTAGTCCGGAATGAAATCTTCCATTGGACGATCTCCTGCTTCGCCTCGCTCTTCCTGCCCAATGGTTCCGTTTAAGTTACCCACCTATTCCTTGTGATGGATGATCCTAAGCCGATAGGGTAGGCATGAATTATAAATTGAATTAGACATGTGACGCTGCCATTTTTCACGTGTTGGGGGCAAAAAGATAATTCCTTTTTGCTTCAACAAAATCTATAGCAGCAAACTACTCACCTTAATTTAATAACATTTTCCACCTTGTGATATAGTTTCCTACGATTGCATATGCAATCAGGAAATTAATCTCCGTATCGGCTGCGGCAAAAAAAAACTTTTTACGTTTTAGTAAGTTCTACTGCCGAATTGTTAAGTCGTTGGATGTCTTCTTCAAAATGAAGTTCGTTGTCGGCTTCCTGGATAATGCTTCCACTTTCCAGTCAGCCAACGCCCTAACTTCCCATATGATTTCCATCGTTTCATTTGTAGCACTGTTTATTTGTGATAATATCGATGAAATGTAGTTGTAGGTTTTAATGGTCTGTACTCACTGCACCATTTTCGTTGTTCTGGATTTTTATTGTGCGGTAAGTATGACAGAATGGGTAAGTGAGTGGAATACTGTAGGGAAAATATTTTGACAACTGTAATGTCAGTGTGACTTCACCCCAAAATTTTTTTTTGATGTGTGACCACGGCCTTAAATGCGATGAATATACTTATTTTTAGGTTCAAACCAGTCACTAGATGGCGCTCATCCTACATTACCGATGCTCAATTTTATGGCGACAGATTTCCGCTTTCGAATAATTCCCACTTTTGGGAGAAATTTCCCTGGTCCAAAGTGTTCCCTTTCTAGGAAATTTTGCTTGTCAGATTAAATTCCTTCGCGGAACAGTTCCTTCATGCTCTGACAGAAAATGTACTGAAATTGATCCTGTTGAAATTATCTCTTCGGCTTTTTATGTCCGATCTGACATTTGCACCACTAATGACAGAGAGTTCCAAAACTGGAATCCGATTTAGCTCTATGTATTAGTGTCAGTATGTTATTCACCAGACCGACTTGGTGGTGAAATTAGTCTGTATAATTTTTGTACCACACTGAAAAGAAACAGGAATTTTGAGACATTTTATTTCTGATGACGTACTTGTCTGGTTGAGATTTCCCCATGGCGAGGTCAGTTCTGAGTTATAAAAGTATTTATGGTACATAGACCAACCAATACATTCATCAGACATGAGAACGATGTGACATAGTTGTTTTGTCTTAAAGTTGCATTGGTATGGTGAATTTATTTATTGCAAAATTTATTTTCCTCTAACGCATGTCCAGCATCCCACATCTGATGGAATGGTTGACACACGTCGGTCGCACAAATTGGAAGACATAATCCAATTGTTTAGTTGGTTTATTCCAAGTTCCATGACGGTGGTGACATCTATGCGTGAGCCTAATAAACTAATAATGAAGATCCTACTCTATGAACATACCCCTTAGCCATAGAGAAATTACTCTATCACTACTGTGAATGGTTTGTAACTCTATGGCCAGCTATAAAAATATGATCGAGAGCATATTTCTTTCTACTTTACACTCGGCCATTATACCTACCAGTCTCGTTGTAAGAAGTTTAGATTTTTTTAATGCAGCTGAACAATTATTTTTCCTGTGTGGATTTTTTTTCGACTTAAAAAGGTATGTAATTATTGAGATAGGTATTTTGTGAATTGAATATATTCAATTCCACTAATCACCCTATTATTTATTACCCTTTTTTCTGAATTTCAGGTGAAATTCTGAACATATTTTGAGTGTCCAATAGGACGAATTTTTCTTCTCGAACAAAATCTTTTTTTTTTTGCTCGAAAGCGTCGGTGGTACCACATGGTGTGGATACTACGACGCGGCGCGTGTCCCAGTTTTTTTAGGACATCCAATCCTAAGAGTATCAGGATTTTACATAATTTCAAGGTAGGTTTTTTTGTCCATTTTTCAAAAATTTCTGTCATTTGACATGGCGTGGTTTTCCTCCTAGGAAACGCCAGAGCACATGGTTTTGGCATTGGAAATCCATGTGGCCATCGACGCGTCAAGGGCAAGATCATCTATAAATCTATAAAATTCCTATTACATCTTTACTTACTTATCAACACTGAGTTGTTTTATTTTCTACGGCGGCATCCGGAAGGGATCCCGAAGGATTTGATTAAAGCTCCAGATATATCTAAAACTCTGTGAAGTGTTGTGCTTTTTTTTGTGTTAAAGGAATTTTTCTGCTAAGCCACGTGCGGCCGACGCACCACAGATCCGTAAGTTCACTGTCGTCTGGATACCAGAACCTACGAGGAAGTGGTGTGTCGTAGCTGTTTAGCGTACCTCACCCTTCCGCCTACTTTTCGTTCGACGGCGTGGAATTATCAACGCATCTACTGCACCGTCCTGACGCCACGGTTGCAGAACACCTTTCATTATATCCACGGACATTGTTGTATGAATTCTGAAGCACCACCTGCGGTGCCAAGAAAGCCCACTTGCGGGCACATACACCTTGTTTCATAACGTTTACTGCGAGCAGGAGATCTCTGAGATCAATCATTGAATATCCATCTGATTGGACAAGTGTTCCTCAGATTGGACATATCAACACTTTCATCCTTACTTTAGACACCACGCGCGGTGTATACACCAAGCGCACCTCAGCTCTGTTGCGGATCCGCATTGGATTTGGATGCTTATGCCTCCGATCTTGCGAAACGTTTGCATCCCTACAACTGGAGTATCGTTTTGGTCCTCTTCGAGTCTTCAAGCTTCATCAGTTCGAGTTATTTTTATCAACATTGAGGATATAAAGGAGTGCGATTACACATCCATCTCAACAAAAACAAAATTCACTTGAGTATCATTTTTCAATTTTGCTTTATTATTAGTATATCTGTATGGTAGATGTAGTTATTTTATATTTATATAAAAGTGCTTATTATTTATGATCCATGAAACTATATGAACGATAATCCTATATACTCGGTTTTGAAACTATAATTACCTAATATTAACGCGTTTAACCTTACATTTTGCTGCCGACGTTAACTTTAAATTTAATAGCTTGTGCTATAGAATCGATAAAAGATTCGGTTTTTGAATATTAATAATTTACTATCGCGAGACTTTTTTTTTTCTGAACTGCGATCTAATTTTGGCAAAACTTTGGAATACATTGCTAAATTTGAAATCAACCACGGATAGTCTGGTAACTATCTGACATTTGTCTTCGTCCTTTAAGTGTAGTATGTTATGTGAAATTGAGTTTTCTCTACTTTGGGTTGTCCAAGTATCCAATTGGCAACCAACCCCAGAGTCACAAAGCCTCCTCACGCCAATCATCAATTATCTTGCTAGGGATATAAACTCCCTACTCCGCTGTATAGCTGGGAAATTGCATCTTGTGAATACGTGATATCTAGTTGCAACAATAATAAATCATTGAATAAATTTTGAAAATACAGATAAATATTTTTGAAAATACGATATTAGATAGGAGCAGTACACTTCTTCATCTAGGTATTTAAGATTTTAAAACTATATTGATTTTTTTTGAACATATTTAATTATAATGCAATTTACTGACATCATATACGAACTGTATATGCATTTATTTCCAACTTTTACTTTTCAGCGACCCTCCCTGATATTGGCCTGAATATTTTTCGATCCTGTTATAGTCCTTTTTCTATACGGTAATCATCCTTACATCTTTACCTGGTACCTTAAGAAACCTTGTTGTTTTCTAGTACTTATTACGTATATATCCCTTCCTCACTTGTTTGTTTTTCTGAATTGTTTGCAATTCACTCCACACATTGGATTTGCTTCCATTGTGGTCTCACTTACTTTTTACCTCAATTAGTATGGTACTATTTGCCATCTTGTTATGGTTTTGTTTGTGTGGTATATCTACCTGATGCCAACAAACCTCCTTTTGTGATGTTAATCATTGTTAACCTTATCGGTTTCAGTATACTCTTTCCAGGTATTCTTACCTGAAACGTTTTGCCCTCAGCCCTTCGTTGGCTTTGGAATCGTTTTGACTTTACGTTACATTGTGTTTATACACTACCTGTGTACACACTTATCTATCTATTATTCTTTCAAGAAGTTAATAATAGATATATTGTTGATCCTTTGTAGTGATTGTTGTATGTTTGGGTTTAGGTCAAACGGAAGTAACGGTTTATGACTCCGTTATTCCCGCCTATCGTTAGTAATTATATATTGCTTAAATGAGATATCTTGCGTTGTTTTGACTACAATTGAGTTGCGGTTGCGCATCGCTTTGAAAGTATTTCTATTTGAAATTCGATATACATTCGGTAAATTCTTTTCGAAATCGGTTTACTTAAATATAATTACAATATCAACAGCATTAACAAGCCGCTGTGGCCTAATTGTTTTACTTCGTATTGATTTAAAATTGTTTCATTGTCGTGATCTACGTTTGATTACGCGTGATTATCAATAGTATTAAGTTTACTTTACTTGAGTTTTTAAAAGATTATCGACCTTTTTATTTATTGAGATTTACGTACTTACCTTACCCTTCTGGTATTAAAATTCGGTATTATCAAGATTGAATCTTGAATATCGATTTCATAAGTGATAAAGTTACTTTTATAAGAGTTTTGATAACGGTTGAAAATATCGGTCGAGTAAATATATTTAAAATTTTGATTTAAATACATATTCTTTTGATAGCTTAAGTATTTAGAAAATAATTACCCTGTTAGTATTAAGAATTTATTAAATAAAAATTTTGTATGGTTATAGTAATTGAAACTTTTTGCAGTCTTCATTTATCTAGTTGATTTTGATGCAGACTTTCTTTCAGTTTTTCTATGAGTAATAGTAATTTAGTTATTATGGAATAAGTTATTTAGGTCCGATGGGGGTTGCATAGAACTCCCTCTCCCACACATTTTCATGAACGGTGGAACATTTTGTATAGGATGTTTGGGTTAGTTTTAGATTAGTATAGAGATTTAGTAATGTAGGTCAGGCTCGACCTACATTCATGTTAAGGGGCTTCTTAATAATATTATTTGCCTGTCATAGAGAAGCCATGGTTCGAAGAGGGAGTTGATCCTCTTCGGAAACGGGTGGGTTATGAGACAGGGGTTGTCGCTTACACCATAGACAACCCTACACTCGGTGAGGCACTTCGTACCTACACTCTACATAATATAAGAGCATGGTAGAGATAAGGTTGATGACAGCTCTAGGTATCTTTTAACATATAAAGATATCATCGTTAAGTAAACTATTTAGTGTGGTCAAGTTTATTTGTGGTAAAAGAAATATTTCTACTTAAAACTCCATGGGAAGTGCAGGGCTAATTCTTTTCACCGGTAATCGAAATATTATTACTCCTACAGTGAGTGTCTCAGACTAAAAGGGTCTGAGAGAAAGAGACACATGCATCATAAGGAACAAATGTATCACGTGCCACAGGCCTTAGTCTTTTAGATAGAAAGGGATATGTCAACATCCATATCCAGATATGCAGGGTAAAAACTTGTAGCACCGTCGCGATCCCACAGCAAGGACTCACTTCCCTTCTGCTCTTGAGCGGAGCGGGGCAATGCTGCATATCGACGCGGTGGTCGATCGGCGACAACCTCAATTTGCCTCTCGGGTCGATGCTCTCCAGTACGTGTAGTGTACTGAAGAGTAGTACGGGGTAGGGGAATTGAGGAACAGAAAATTCGACTAACTATTTTTTTTTCTCTTCTATACCATCCGAGTTCGTGAAGGATGTGAGATTCTGCTTTCGTCATTTCCCATGACGCATGGAGGCAATAGGCCTTTGTGACTGGCGAGGATTAAGGGTTCCGGAATCCTCTTCTCTTCTACGAACACTACGTTGAGTGGGTTGGCTTCGGATCTTTTGAGTGTAGTAGTGGTCTCGTGGTGACTTATGACTATTTCCACGTGGGTTTTCGGTATGAGTTACTTTTTTGAAGTTTAAGAATAATTCTCTGGTGAGTTTAGTTTTGAGTATGCGTTGATTTGATTTTAGGTATTGCAGGTCATCGAAGCTACCAATTATAAAAATAATAATAAATTATCCACTTGCATTCTGGTTTCCTCTGGTTGTTCCAAATCTAGTTCTGAGGTGATCGGCATGGTAAGTTATATGTTCTAAGGGATGTAGGTTGTGATCGGAGTTTGGACCTATCTCTTACTCATCGTGTCTATGGTATTTGGATGTATTGGTATATGTTCGCATTTATGGTGGAACATAACATAATCGTGTGTGTATGTATGCATCTCGATACCTATGGGGTCCTGTCATACAACTATGAGAGAAGGGAAAGAACCGGAATGCTATGGTGGATAAGTCTGTGTATGGAGAAAAGAAGGCCAAGGATTTGTATAATGAAGATATTCCTAGTAGAGACATGGTGCTCGATTAAGATGAGTGTATGGGTACTGCGCTTTACTACCACCACCAGGAAACATTGTAGTTGAAGCACGGACTGGCAGTAGGGGTCCTATAAGATCATCTGTAGGTTGGTCTTTGCTTGATGCCCTCTACCGGATGAACGTGTCAACCAAAATACCATCATCATCATACATGTCCTAGCGAGAGGATATTCGTCCTTTCGTTACTAGGTAGAAATTATTAACGTATCAGAGTTGGTGCCGAATGTGAGACATGCGTTTTTCGGATACTTCACTGACCTCACTCTGTGATTAATAATTTCGTTTCTATTTTTCTACGTTACAGAATGGCGCCCGACGTGGGGCCTGGAGCACATACCCGATACTTTGTTTTGATGTTTATTTTGATTATTGAGAAGTTTAGTTTTTTGAAGTTTTGTTGTTAGAAATTTTTTTTTATGGTGTTCGAGCAAAATTTTTTTTTTTGTCGAATTTCTTTTCTGAGTTTAAGTTGCTTTGGTAGAGTTATTCTGCTGGAGGAATAACATCTAGTCTATGTTTTGGATGCCTTATTGTCCGGGAGATTGGTGATCAAGTTCCTAATCTTCGTCTGTTGCATAGGATTCATTCGTAGTACTTTACCTTCTGTTTTGCTTTTGATTAAGGTTTTCGGTAACTTTATTGTCCAGGATTTAGACGTTTATGAGTCTGGTCGTCTGTTGCGAGAGGACTGAAACTTTTTTGTTTTGAGTTTAGTAGAATTTTGAATTCTTCGAGGATGTTGTTGATAGATCTTTTGACCGGTGGTTGGTGAACAAGTTCCCGATGCACGTCTGTTGCAGAAGCTATTAACACACCAAGAGAATCCACTCACTCACCTTTAATGCTTACATTCGAATCTTTCAGTTTTTGTATTGAGTAAAATTACAAGCCCAAATATATGATAATGTTTTCATTCAGTTATGGTTTTGTCGGAGTTCGTTAAGTTGATGGAACTCTCATGAAGCGCTAACCGGTGGTTGGTGAACATGTTCCTAACGCACGTCTGCAGTAGCGTAATGAGACTCCTGATTTCTGATCAAATTTCCAATTTTTCATTGATTGATGTTGTACATTTATTGACCCAATAGTTAGTCCACATCCGCTAATTATTTTTAAAGTTTTTGTTAGTTTTTTTTTTTTGGAGAAGTTAGTCGCTAGGCGCAATACTTCCACTTTCCGTTCATGTTTATGGGGGGGGAGATTCTTTCCAGCCCCCGGACCGTATTTTGATGTTAAGACAATTTAGTATTTCTGAAGCTTAAGTATTATTGATTATAGTTTAGATTTTGCAGTGTTGCACCCTTTGAGTATTTGCAGTGTTGCACCCCTTTTGAGTATTTTTAAGATTTTTGCAGTGTTGTACTTTTTGAGTATTTTTCGGAAGATAAGGAAGACGTAATTCTGAAGATTCCATTTTTGAGTTTTGAGTATTTTCGGAAAATAGGGAAGACGTATTCCTGAAGATTCCATTTTTGAGTTAAGTATCTTCGTTTGTTGAGGTCGTGGAATTCTGCGTGTTTCACGGGTCATCGAAACGCTTAAGTTTTGAGTTTAGATTTAGCACTCTTTAGTTTAGTATATCTAACAGTTAGCTAGAATTCATTTGAGATTATAGTCTTTGAAAACTTGAACTAGAAGAAGGTTCATTAGTTTACAAAGAGCTTTAATAGGTTTTTGTAGAGATTAAGTATTTTCTTGAAGATTAAGTTATAGATATTCAGTTTTGAAGTTTATGAGGATTTAGCTTATCTTACGTATTTAAGTATAATTAAATTTTTTTTTCTTATTGAGCTTGATTTTCGATACGATTGTTTCGGAACTCAATTTTTGCGAAGAAGAAGTTTACCTTAGACCAACATAAATTTACTTCCACTACTTTATTTTTAAGATTTTTAAAGTTTTGTGGGAAGATGGATATTATCAACTTCTCTCCAAATAACAATATTCAATAAATTTGGATATTACCTTTTGATAAATTTTTGAATTTTTTGCTTGGTGTTAATTAGTGAACGAATCACTGCACACCCCACTTTTTATAGTTTTAAGACTTTTTCTTTGTTTTGTGTAAGTTTCGTAGCACAGCCCAATGCCCGGCTCTGCTAGGAAATTCTTTAATCCTGGTCCTTACAACCCGGAGTACTACGCACGTGTAGCTGACGATATGGCGTCAACTGCACCCGCTAATCCTCAGGATCATTCCTTACATTCAGCCCACCACTCTGGTTTAGGCACGGATCATTCAAGCCCACCCGCTCGCGAACCAGCGAATGAAGGGCAACCTTTAGGCTCACCTTTGACTCCTGAAGAGCAAAGAAGAGCTCAACAAGCGGCCAATCAATCTGCCTATATGCAAGAGATGATCTCGGCAACGGTAGACTTACACCGGATGGACGACAGGAAATTTTTTGTTGAAGAACTTTCGCGAGGTCTCGCTGAAAGTCAAGCCATTTTGTTAAGACATGTAACTGAGTTGTTACATAGTAGGGAGAACAATGCTAATAACCGAAACGTGAGTTATGCGAGTAATGCTAATAATAGTAACAGTAATGTTGATGATAATGTCAATCATCCACCAGTTTCACAGCCAACCCCGGCTTTTCAAGTTAGTCGGCCTCCAAATTCCGCAGTAATTCCCTACGTCAACATGCCTACTCCACAAGGTAGGTCTGTTAATTTTCCAGCCAGAACTGTGGCTGGCGATTTTGTTGATTTAACAAGCTTCGTGCCGGTTGCGCCTCCTTTGGCTACTCAACCTGCACCACAACCCGTTCCTCCTGGAGCAAGTTCAAGTACCCCTCCGGTACATCCTTCGAACATGGCTCAGGGTGTGAACGTGGACGAGTTCATGTCGCGCATGAATTCTATTCGCTTGGATAACGATCAGTCTGCGGCTTCTCAGCCGAAAGCAATACACTCTAGTAATCCTACGTCTGGTGCCTACCCACTATTCCACAAATGGGGAATTAAGTTTGATGGGAGGTATATGCCAGTAGATGACTTTTTGTTCCGTTTGGACCTTATTAGAGCTAGTTATCGCTTTTCTTGGGAAGAAGTGTCTGGTGGTTTCCACCAATTTTTATCTGGACCTGCTGAACAGTGGTACTGGAGGTACCGCAAGCAAAATCTGCACGCGTCCTGGCAAACGCTACAATTGGCGTTAATTGAGCAATTCCGCAGCCTCGAAACGGATACGGAACTGTCTCGCAGGTTGTATGATCGTAAGCAACAATCAGGGGAGTCCTTCAATGACTTCTTTGATGCTATGATGCATATGAACTCCAACTTGCGAATCCCTAAGAACGACAGGGAAATGATTGAAATCATTAAAGCTAATGTGAAACGACAACAAGGTCAGTCGTTGATATCCTTTAGCACATACAGTCTCCAAGAGTTAGCATATCAATGTCGCACTATTGAAAAATTCTTTGGTAGTTCGCATAACCCGCGACAACCTTTCGTACCAAACTCGTACAAACAACCTCACCCACCTAGACGCTTCATCAACGCGTTGGATGAGGAAACTCCTGGAGATGAATTAGCAGTTGCACTGCCTGAGCAGGTGGATGCATTCCAGCCTGAATTAATGAAATGCTGGAAATGCCAAACTGTGGGCCATGGGTTCCGCGATTGTGCAGATCCAAGACAAATTATTTTCTGTTTTAGATGTGGTTTACCAAATGTCTATAGTCCGAATTGTCCTAGATGTGCGGGAAACCTGAAGCGAGCAAATCCACCATCCGGGGGGATGCACTCGATAAAAGCAAACCCGGAGTCGTAAGCATCAGGAAGGAAGAACCTTTGCTTGACACTCCTCAAATTACTATTTTAAAAAGAAACCCTAATGAATTTTTATCGACTGATACCCAAACAAATACACTTTTGAATTTTCCTGAAATTAATATAAATCTGATTTACTTTATAAAAAACCATTTCACGAAAGGCTACTCAACTATTATGAGGTTAGGAAGAGAGTAGTAGCATTTCCTGAAATTTCGAAACGGATTCGTAGAACACGAGATCGTTTTCAATTAAAGCGGACAACCTACCGAAACGTTGCTGCCGCTAGATTAGGCAAGGAATCCAATGATCCTCGTCCATATGTGAATGTGGAGATGTTGGGAGACAAGTTTCTTGGTCTCTTGGATTCCGGTGCGAGCATTAGTTGCTTGGTTACAGATTGCGTAGACTACTTTAAAGCGAAGCACGTTAAGGTTAGGAACGTCGAGTATACGGTGTCCACTGCGGACGGAAAACAGCAGCAAATTAAGGGAATGTTTACTACTGATGTCCAGTACAACGGCATGCTGTTCAGCATGGATTTTTACATCGTGCCAACTCTTTGTCAGCGTTTATATTTAGGCGTTGATTTTTGGCGTAAATTTGGACTGGCACCTCATCTGATTTCTTCCATATCGGATTTTCCATCGGATGGAAACTCCACAAACCAAGTGAAGCTCAGTCACGAAGAGTCCACTCAACTTCGTGATGTGATTCGGTGTTTTCCTTCTTTCGCGAGCAAGGGGCTCGGGAAAACGACACTGGTAGAGCATTACATCGATACGGGTGATGCTATACCAATTAAGCAGAGGTATTATCCTGTTTCTCCTGCGGTACAAGCAATGATGTATGAGGAATTGGATCGTATGTTGTCTTTGGGGGTCATCGAAGAAAGTTCTAGTGCATGGTCTTCACCAGTTGTGCTAGTGCGCAAGCCTGGGAAGAACCGCCTATGCCTAGACTTTCGGAAGGTGAACTCGGAGGGTCTGTTAGCACGCCTTTCAGAAACTCGCTATATTTCTAGTGTGGATTTGAAAGACGCATTCTGGCAGATACCGTTGGAGAAAACATCAAGGGAAAAGACTGCTTTTACAGTACCTTGTAGACCTTTGTACCATTTCAAGGTCATGCCATTCGGTTTGTGTAATGCGCCGCAGAGCCTAAGTTATCTTATGTCTAAGGTAATTCCGACAGAATTGCGGGATCTAGTGTTCGTTTATCTCGATGATCTTTTGGTCGTGTCTGAAACTTTCGACGAACACTTGGCGATATTGAGGCGAGTAAGTCAAGAATTGACTAGGGCAGGACTGACGATCAACGTGGAGAAATCCAAGTTCTGTTTTGATGAGCTTCAGTATCTAGGTTATAAGGTTAGGCAAGGCTGTTTGAAAGCTGACCCCGACAAAATTGCAGCAATTAATGAATTTCCGGTACCTACCACAACTCGTCTAGTAAGACGTTTCTTAGGAATGGCGGGATGGTACCGGCGATTCGTTAAAGATTTTTCAACGCTTGCCTCTCCTTTGGCAGATGTACTGAAGAAAGGTAAAGCGTTCGAGCTTAACCAAAGGGCTCTAGAAGCCTTTAATTCCATCAAACAGGCGTTGACGACAGCTCTGGTGCTGGTCAACCCTGACTTTAGCAAGGAATTCGTGATTTTGTGTGATGCATCCGCGTCCGGTATCGGGTGTGTTCTTTGTCAGCGGGACGAAGATGGGGCTGAACGCCCCTGATTATGAAAAAGTATACAATGTGCGCAGTCACAAAGTCAATTATAAGGTGGATGATGAAATATATAAGCGAAATTTTGTGCTTAGCGACTCTTCGAAGCATTTTAATGCGAAACTTAGTCCAAAATTTATTAAAGTTAGAGTTTTAAGAGTAATTGGTAACAATTTATATGAGGTTGTGGATAGCAAAGGCTATAAATCGACGGTGCACACTAAATACCTTAAGAGGTAGTGTGAGATTTTGATGTGTTAGTGAAGGCAGTGTTAGTGGTGACTACACTTTCCTTCTCTACACACTCCAATATGTTCACTCACGAACAATTTTCTACTGTGATATGTTTATCATTGTGCCCGGCGTATGCTCAGCTGTGCATGAGACCCTTGTGCTTGTCCAATTATTGTTCCTTTTCCTTCTTCCCGCAAATTTTTTTTTTTTTTGCAAGGAGAACCATATACGTTTTGTGTTTATTCGTTTGTTTGATTGAATATCAGATTACCTGTGTGCTACTCACACAGCGAACAAAACAATTTCTTTTTTTTTTTGAAGCAATATAGGAAATATTCTCCTTTTCCTTCTGCTTTGGGAACAAATAAGATTTGTTCCAAAAGCACAAGTTTTGAAGGAAAAATATTTTGACAACTGTAATGTCAGTTTGACTTCACCCCAAAATTTTTTTTTGATGTGTGACCACGGCCTTAAAAGCGATGAATATACTTACTTTTAGGTTCACACCAGTCACTAGATGGCGCTCATCCTACATTACCGATGCTCAATTTCATGGCGACAGATTTCCGCTTTCGAAAAATTCCCACTTTTGGGAGAAATTTCCCTGGTCCAAAGTGTTCCCTTTCTAGGAAATTTTGCCTGTCAGATTAAATTCCTTCGCGGAACAGTTCCTTCATGCTCTGACAGAAAATGTCCTGAAATTGATCCTGTTGAAATTATCTCTTCGGCTTTTTATGTCCGATCTGACATTTGCACCACTAATGACAGAGAGTTCCAAGACTGGAATCCGATTTAGCTCTATGTATTAGTGTCAGTATGTTATTCACCAGACCGACTTGGTGGTGAAATTAGTCTGTATAATTTTTGTACCACACTGAAGAGAAACAGGAATTTTGAGACATTTTATTTCTGATGACGTACTTGTCTGGTTGAGATTTTCCCATGGCGAGGTCAGTTCTGAGTTATAAAAGTATTTATGGTACAAAGACCAACCAATACATTCATCAGACATGAGAACGATGTGACATAATTGTTTTGTCTTAAAGTTGCATTGGTATGGTGAATTTATTTATTGCAAAATTTATTTTCCTCTAACGCATGTCCAGCATCCCACATCTGATGGAATGGTTGACACACGTCGGTCGGACAAATTGGAAGACATAATCCAATTGTTTAGTTGGTTTATTCCAAGTTCCATGACGGTGGTGACATCTATGCGTGAGCCTAATAAACTAATAATGAAGATACTACTCTATGAACATACCCCTTAGCCATAGAGAAATTACTCTATCACTACTGTGAATGGTTTGTAACTCTATGGCCAGCTATAAAAATATGATCGAGAGCATATTTCTTTCTTTTTTTTTTTTTTTTTTTTTTTTTTTATAATGCACTCGCACTCAAAGGGATATTAATACCTTTATAATGAATTAACATGTGCGAGCGAGGAAAGAGAAGGAATAGAAAGATAGGAAAGAAAGGTGGTACAGTGGTTTGAGATTTTAGGTGATAATTATCTCATGGAAATTCCACGGGTGGCATCCAGTTGAAACTTGGGAAATAAATAAAAATTGCTGCCCTCGGCTGGGTTTGAACGCACAGCTCTCAGGTTGAGCAACCAAGCACTACATCCACTGTACCATTGCCACCCTACTTTACACTCGGCCATTATACCTACCAGTCTCGTTGTAAGAAGTTTAAATTTTTTTAATGCAGCTGAACAATTATGTTTCCTGTGTGGATTTTTTTTCGACTTAAAAAGGTATGTTATTATTGAGATAGGTGTTTTGTGAATTGAATATATTCAATTCCACTAATCACCCTATTATTTATTACCCTTTTTTCTGAATTTCAGGTGAAATTCTGAACATATTTTGAGTGTCCAATAGGACGAATTTTTTTTCTCGAACAAAATCTTTTTTTTTGCTCGAAAGCGTCGGTGGTACCACATGGTGTGGATACTACGACGCGGCGCGTGTCCCAGTTTTTTTAGGACATCCAATCCTAAGATTATCAGGATTTTACATAATTTCAAGGTAGGTTTTTTGTCCATTTTTCAAAAATTTCTGTCATTTGACATGGCGTGGTTTTCCTCCTAGGAAACGCCAGAGCACATGGTTTTGGCATTGGCAATCCATGTGGCCATCGACGCATCAAGGGCAGGATCATCTATAAATCTATAAAATTCCTATTACATCTTTACTTACTTATCAACACTGAGTTGTTGTATTTTCTACAGCGGCATCCGGAAGGGATCCCGAAGGATTTGATTAAAGCTCCAGATATATCTAAAACTCTGTGAAGTGTTGTGCTTTTTTTTGTGTTAAAAGAATTTTTCTGCTAAGCCACGTGCGGCCGACGCAGTCCTGCACCACAGATCCGTAAATTCACTGTCGTCTGGATACCAGAACCTACGAGGAAGTGGTGTGTCGTAGCTGTTTAGCGTACCTCACCCTTCCGCCTACTTTTCGTTCGACGACGTGGACTTATCAACGCATCTACTGCACCGTCCTGACGCCACGGTTGCAGAACACCTTTCATTATATCCACGGACATTGTTGTATGAATTCTGAAGCACCACCTGCGGTGCCAAGAAAGCCCACCTGCGGGCACATACAACTTGTTTCATAACGTTTACTGCGAGCAGGAGATCTCTGAGATCAATCATTGAATATCCATCTGATTGGACAAGTGTTCTTTAGATTGGACATATCAACACTTTCATCTGTACTTTAGACACCACGCGCGGTGTATACACCAAGCGCACCTCAGCTCTGTTGCGGATCCGCATTGGATTTGGATGCTTATGCCTCCGATCTTGCGAAACGTTTGCATCCCTACAACTGGAGTATCGTTTTGGTCCTCTTCGAGTCTTCAAGCTTCATCAGTTCGAGTTATTTTTATCAACATTGAGGATATAAAGGAGTGCGATTACACATCCATCTCAACAAAAACAAAATTCACTTGAGTATCATTTTTCAATTTTGCTTTATTATTAGTATATCTGTATGGTAGATGTAGTTATTTTATATTTATATAAAAGTGCTTATTATTTATGATCCATGAAACTATATGAACGATAATCCTATATACTCGGTTTTGAAACTATAATTACCTAATATTAACGCGTTTAACCTTACATTTTGCTGCCGACGTTAACTTTAAATTTAATAGCTTGTGCTATAGAATCGATAAAAGATTCGGTTTTTGAATATTAATAATTTACTATCGCGAGACTTTTTTTTTTCTGAACTGCGATCTAATTTTGGCAAAACTTTGGAATACATTGCTAAATTTGAAATCAACCACGGATAGTCTGGTAACTATCTGACATTTGTCTTCGTCCTTTAAGTGTAGTATGTTATGTGAAATTGAGTTTTCTCTACTTTGGGTTGTCCAAGTATCCAATTGGCAACCAACCCCAGAGTCACAAAGCCTCCTCACGCCAATCATCAATTATCTTGCTAGGGATATAAACTCCATACTCCGCTGTATAGCTGGGAAATTGCATCTTGTGAATACGTGATATCTAGTTGCAACAATAATAAATCATTTAATAAATTTTGAAAATACAGATAAATATTTTTGAAAATACGATATTAGATAGGAGCAGTGCACTTCTTCATCTAGGTATTTAAGATTTTTAAACTATATTGATTTTTTTTGAACATATTTAATTATATTGCAATTTACTGACATCATATACGAACTGTATATGCATTTATTTCCAACTTTTACTTTTCAGCGACCCTCCCTGATATTGGCCTGAATATTTTTCGAACCTTGTTGTTTTCTAGTACTTATTACGTATATATCCCTTCCTCACTTGTTTGTTTTTCTGAATTGTTTGGTTTTGTTTGTGTGGTATATCTACCTGATGCCAACAAACCTCCTTTTGTGATGTTAATCATTGTTAACCTTATCGGTTTCAGTATACTCTTTCCAGGTATTCTTACCTGAAACGTTTTGCCCTCAGCCCTTCGTTGGCTTTGGAATCGTTTTGACTTTACGTTACATTGTGTTAATACACTACCTGTGTACACACTTATCTATCTATTATTCTTTCAAGAAGTTAATAATAGATATATTGTTGATCCTTTGTAGTGATTGTTGTATGTTTGGGTTTAGGTCAAACGGAAGTAACGGTTTATGACTCCGTTATTCCCGCCTATCGTTAGTAATTATATATTGCTTAAATGAGATATCTTGCGTTGTTTTGACTACAATTGAGTTGCGGTTGCGCATCGCTTTGAAAGTATTTCTATTTGAAATTCGATATACATTCGGTAAATTCTTTTCGAAATCGGTTTACTTAAATATAATTACAATATCAACAGCATTAACAAGCCGCTGTGGCCTAATTGTTTTACTTCGTATTGATTTAAAATTGTTTCATTGTCGTGATCTACGTTTGATTACGCGTGATTATCAATAGTATTAAGTTTACTTTACTTGAGTTTTTAAAAGATTATCGACCTTTTTATTTATTGAGATTTACGTACTTACCTTACCCTTCTGGTATTAAAATTCGGTATTATCAAGATTGAATCTTGAATATCGATTTCATAAGTGATAAAGTTACTTTTATAAGAGTTTTGATAACGGTTGAAAATATCGGTCGAGTAAATATATTTAAAATTTTGATTTAAATACATATTCTTTTGATAGCTTAAGTATTTAGAAAATAATTACCCTGTTAGTATTAAGAATTTATTAAATAAAAATTTTGTATGGTTATAGTAATTGAAACTTTTTGCAGTCTTCATTTATCTAGTTGATTTTGATGCAGACTTTCTTTCAGTTTTTCTATGAGTAATAGTAATTTAGTTATTATGGAATAAGTTATTTAGGTCCGATGGGGGTTGTATAGAACTCCCTCTCCCACACATTTTCATGAACGGTGGAACATTTTGTATAGGATGTTTGGGTTAGTTTTAGATTAGTATAGAGATTTAGTAATGTAGGTCAGGCTCGACCTACATTCATGTTAAGGGGCTTCTTAATAATATTATTTGCCTGTCATAGAGAAGCCATGGTTCGAAGAGGGAGTTGATCCTCTTCGGAAACGGGTGGGTTATGAGACAGGGGTTGTCGCTTACACCATAGACAACCCTACACTCGGTGAGGCACTTCGTACCTACACTCTACATAATATAAGAGCATGGTAGAGATAAGGTTGATGACAGCTCTAGGTATCTTTTAACATATAAAGATATCATCGTTAAGTAAACTATTTAGTGTGGTCAAGTTTATTTGTGGTAAAAGAAATATTTCTACTTAAAACTCCATGGGAAGTGCAGGGCTAATTCTTTTCACCGGTAATCGAAATATTATTACTCCTACAGTGAGTGTCTCAGACTAAAAGGGTCTGAGAGAAAGAGACACATGCATCATAAGGAACAAATGTATCACGTGCCACAGGCCTTAGTCTTTTAGATAGAAAGGGATATGTCAACATCCATATCCAGATATGCAGGGTAAAAACTTGTAGCACCGTCGCGATCCCACAGCAAGGACTCACTTCCCTTCTGCTCTTGAGCGGAGCGGGGCAATGCTGCATATCGACGCGGTGGTCGATCGGCGACAACCTCAATTTGCCTCTCGGGTCAATGCCCTCCAGTACGTGTAGTGTACTGAAGAGTAGTACGGGGTAGGGGAATTGAGGAACAGAAAATTCGACTTACTATTTTTTTTTTCTCTTCTATACCATCCGAGTTCGTGAAGGATGTGAGATTCTGCTTTCGTCATTTCCCATGACGCATGGAGGCAATAGGCCTTTGTGACTGCCGAGGATTAAGGGTTCCGGAATCCTCTTCTCTTCTACGAACACTACGTTGATTGGGTCGGCTTCGGATCTTTTGAGTGTAGTAGTGGTCTCGTGGTGACTAATGACTGTTTCCACGTGGATTTTCGGTATGAGTTACTTTTTTGAAGTTTAAGAATAATTCTCTGGTGAGTTTAGTTTTGAGTATGTGTTGATTTGATTTTAGGTATTGCAGGTCATCGAAGCTACCAATTATAAAAATAATAATAAATTATCCACTTGCATTCTGGTTTCCTCTGGTTGTTCCAAATCTAGTTCTGAGGTGATCGGCATGGTAAGTTATATGTTCTAAGGGATGTAGGTTGTGATCGGAGTTTGGACCTATCTTTTACTCATCGTGTCTTTGGTATTTGGATGTATTGGTATATGTTCACATTTATGGTGGAACATAACATAATCGTGTGTGTATGTATGCATCTCGATACCTATGGGGTCCTGTCATACAACTATGAGAGAAGGGAAAAAACCGGAATGCTATGGTGGATAAGTCTGTGTATGGAGAAAAGAAGGCCAAGGATTTGTATAATGAAGATATTCCTAGTAGAGACATGGTGCTCGATTAAGATGAGTGTATGGGTACTGCGCTTTACTACCACCACCAGGAAACATTGTAGTTGAAGCACGGACTGGCAGTAGGGGTCCTATAAGATCATCTGTAGGTTGGTCTTTGCTTGATGCCCTCTACCGGATGAACGTGTCAACCAAAATACCATCATCATCATACATGTCCTAGCGAGAGGATATTCGTCCTTTCGTTAGTAGGTAGAAATTATTAACGTATCCGAGTTGGTGCCGAATGTGAAACATGCGTTTTTCGTATACTTCACTGACCTCACTCTGTGCGTTTGTGATTAATAATTTCGTTTCTATTTTTCTACGTTACAATACATTGAATTAATGTTATGGTTACACTTGAAAATGTGAAAGTTCGCGATTTTATGTCAGATTCTGCATATTTTTAGATATTGTCACTGAGTAAACACAAATACTCCTACTTTTGCCGGGTGGTTGGTGGATTGGCAGATGTGACAGTGAATATGTCATTAGTTCAGATCTTGGTCGATTCTAACTAAGATCGCTCAGAATATCATGACTTAGCTATTTTGACATGTTTTGACGGATGTCAGTTCGGTAAGGTTACATAATTAATGACATAATCATACCTGCCACTTTAGGTCTGTCTACGTTTAGTAGCCTCCTGTTTTGCATTCGCTTCTCCTCACGTCGAGGTAAGTATTCTAAATAGGAATAATTCTGAACTTGTAATGGATGCGGAGTGGTAATGAGTATAAAAGGAAACTCAATTTACCGATGACGTCAGTGGTGATCATTCTATTACTCACACTCATCTCGAACTCTATTTGTCATTTATAATAATGTTAAACAACTTCAGAAATGCTGCTAAAAAAAACGTCAGATGATTCAACCAGAATAGAGGAACGTATCCTATCTTGTCGGTCAATTAGATTGAGATATTTCTCATATTTCTGAATATGACAGATTCAGTTATTTGACAGTCAAATGTCAAATAACTATTATATCAACCTATGCAATTTAGCTAATGTGATCGCTTCATCCTGTAATTACTAGTGTAAACTATCTCATCTGTAGTTTTGTGTTTGGACCGAGCATAATATCCGCAGTAACAACTTCTGTCGTCTATCGCTGAATAGTACTTCCATGGAAATGGCGGAGTGCGCATGACTTGGAAATTTCCATTATTACAAATGGAGATCATGTGGAATCCAATTAGGAAGTGGAATTTGTTTGTCGGGGTGGATTCTAGATGTGGATTCTTCTTTTAATGGCGGACCATATTGGGTGCGTTCAGCACCAAGTGAGTTACCATTTGGTTTCTCTAATAGATGGCACCAGTTGCAAATACTACTTGCAATTTAATGGGTAAGAAAGTTTTCCCTACATATAACGCTCCTTTTACTACCCCATTGGTAGAAAAGGAACTTTATTACTATATTTTGAATTAAACTATATTCGTTCTTAAACTATATTGGCATATTGCTTTAACTTATCGAACATACGAATGAACGCGAATTGTGTTCAGGAGTATGGGGTATTTGATATATATTTGAATATTTTTGATTTCTTTGGTACGTTTGTGGGATCTATGAGAATTTATCCGCGTCTATTCATTCTTTCATTACAATTGAGTAGTAAGATACCTTTACTCCGTTAGCCTTTGTATTACGTTTAGTCGATTAGGTTTAAGAAACATTCGCGGGCGAACAAAAAAATTTAACTTTATGCTCGTATAATCTGAAATCAAGAGATTTCTTAACGAACGTTTTCGACGTTAAGATCTCGACGCCGCGCCGCGTCAGATTTATCCAATTCTTCTTTTGATTCGCTACAGTTATCTTCCTCGGTTAACGTCTTTATTAATCGTATAGACACAATTACTAATTACAATCAAGTTGCTCCACATTCACATTTAATAATAGCTTGTCTTAATGTTAAGTTTATATGACATTGAAAGAGGCTTCATGTAGAAGAACATAATCCTAATGTATGGATCCATTTAAGCATTTTTTTGTAAGAACTAAAGTATTTTACGATTTGTAAACTTAGCTTTCCCTAGAATCAAAACAATTTTGATATTCAATTTAATCAGAGTTATTTTGTTAATGATAAACAAAAGAAAAACCATTTGAAATAATATAAGATCAAAATTTAGAAACTATATATAAATCATTACTTTTGTTAGATTTTAAGGATTTTAGATAATAAACAAAATTTAATAATTGTATAACGTACACAAATTTTTACCTTTACTTTTCATTTTGAGATTTCATTGTTTCTTGAAGAACCAACAGCTTATCCATTATGTTTGAGTAAGCTTTCTCTTAGGGAGGGTGGTATCCCTCACCCCCTTTGTCTTGGAACATGGTATAGTATGGTTTAGAGTAGTTTTCTTGTTGTTTTTGGCAACGTTGGAGTTTCAGGATATGATATCTAGTTTTAGATACTGTATCGAGTTCATGGTAGTGAAGTAAGCGAGCAGTTTGTGCTTCCTTTTTCATGTTAAGGGGCTGCCCAATAATTTCATCGAGTTTGGGGACTCGTAGGTCCAGCGGACAGCCAAGGTTGATTGTGAAAGAGCTGATTTTCAGATTCAAAGCGGGTGGGTTGTGAGACCAGGGGGATCGTATGTCAGCTTAGATCCTCCCTCCCCTACAGGTTAGACACCCCTTAATCGTCATTCAGCACTTCATCGTGGCCGCTGAATGACTTGATGTTAGCGATAGGCCATAACAACCACGACAATCTATGGTTGGGTTTCTTTTTATGAAATACTTACGTGTAGCGTTCAACAAGGTGGATGTGTTAGTTTAAAATTGAATCTTCTTCTTCAGCTATGTCTTCACTCAATGGAGAATAAGAGGTGCGATCTGAGATCAATCTTTCTCCATATTCAATTCATTCACATCTTGCCTTCAATAACTATGAGGGCCCTTAAGCACATTAACATCAATATTCGAACTCGAACACCAGAGTTCAACGGTCGGCAGAAAAAAAAGAGGTAACACCAGTTGTGTAGATCCCGGAGCAAGTGCCCACGGCCTGGCTGAGCTGGTTGAGGCTAGGGTACTGCCGGCCACCGCGACGGTCGATCTCAACCATGACCCTGCGTTGTCGCATGCCGTTCTTGACGACTATTCTCATCAAGTAGTTAACGAGAAAGGGGGCATTGCCGGCATTGGGTTGCTTCCATCCCATTCACACGGAACCATATGAAGGTACCTAGGCGTACAGATGCAGACTGGAGTAGAACCTCCGGGAATTTGTTTAGAGATTTTGGAAATAGCATTTCATGTCTAGATACGGTTGTGGGGGATTTAAGTAGGGTCCTTGGTTTTCAGGTGTAGGCTACAGTGAGAAGCAGCTGCAAGCGGAACATCTAGTACTAGCAGCGGATAGGCGTGGACATGCTACCAGATACCCTCCAGGCTGTTCTATGGGACTTTGTAGCCAGTACCTGTGGTAGGCTGGTGGATGACTTACGCTTCTGTGATGGGGATGGATGGGAAATTTTAAGAATGGGAAGAGGAGTAGGAAGAGCAGGAGGCCGTGTTTGCGAAGTGTAAGTATGTCTTATATATTGGTGCTAGTTGCACCGATACACGGCTGGTTACCGATGAAGATGCAGTGCCTTGGTATAGGAGTCAAGGGCGTATGGGGTGCTTGTCTCTTCCTGCTTCTTCTTTGGTTTGTGTTGATGGGCATTGGTGTGAAACTCGAATATCCATAGGATGTTTAGGTGAAGAGGTTTAGTGTCCGTTGGCGATTCAAATGTTCTTAATAATTTTCAATATTTACGTTACAAAACATCGAAGTGATTCGGAACACCCTGTTGTCCAACTCTTTCCCAGCCTCACTAATAAACAAATTAATTTCAAATTTTGACAAAGAAAAAACACCCACAGAGAATGCAAATGCACAACCGGTGACGCATAAAAGCTGTTTATATGTCCCCCTCCTCTCGAATCGCATGCAATCGGCGCCGATAAGAAACAAAGAAAAAAACAAAAATAGCTTTCAGACCAGCAAATCCCATTAGAACCCATCTCTTTACCAATACAAAAGTTAAAATAGACAACATGGAAAGATCAAATGTGGAATACAAAATCAATTGCCTAGGAGGTAATGGCACGACTTGCCCCTCTGTGTATATTGGCACATCAAAGCAGAAATTGAAAAAAACGTCTCTCTGGCCATAGATCAGACATTAACTGCGGGGGGAACAAAAAACAGCACTCGCACTTCACTGTTTGAAAGAGAAGCATGCACCAGATTTGAAAAGAGTCAAAATCCTGGAAACAGAGAAACACCAAGGAAAGAGATTTCTACTTGAGATGTCGCATATAATAAATACCGATAATGCTGTGAATCGCCGTTCAGACTGTGATAATTTAAGCAATGCTTACAGCCAGCTGATTCAGAGGCCAAAAACAATACTTGATTAAACAAGTTTGGTTTGTAAGCGTTGACGGTGTAACGTTGAAAAGAAAATTTAACTAGAAAATCTCAAACGCACAGAAAAACGGACCCGAGGTACATAGAAATTATGCCCTCACTCCAATCTATGGGCCCCCTCTTCTGTAACGTAAAGATTTCCATACAACGCCGAGAATTATGTAGGCATGGTGATGATGTTATATAGTTGGCATGTTCACCCGGTAGAGGGCATCCAGCAAAGACCAACCTACATGTAGTCTCATAAAAATATCCACTTATTCAAGGTTTTTATACCAACCACAATATTTCCCGGAGGTAATAATAAAGCACCATTCACCTACACACTCATCCAATGGAGGCACAGTGTCTTTATCATGTATAATCTTACCATACAAATTCTCAGCTTATTTCTTCTTTCCATACACAGACCTATCCACGCAAGCAATCCGGTCCTTTCAAATCTCTCTAGCTGAATGAAAGGACCACATAGGTATAGCGATGCATGCATGTACCTTCGTAAACGCACATTGATATATTCTCTCCTGAATGTAAATATATACTCACACATCCAAATACCATAGACACGATGAGTAAGAGATAGGTCCGAACTCAAATTATAACCTACATCCCTTAGAACATATAACTTACCATGCCGATCACCTCAGGTATAAATAAAATCAACAAGAGGAAACCAGATTGCGAGGTAAATAATTTATTATTATTTTTATAATTGGTAGCTTCGATGTCCTGCAATACCTAAATCATACTAACACATGCTCAAAACTTAACTCACCAGAGAACCATACTAAACTTCCAAGAAGAATCATACCGAAGATCATCGCGAAAACAGACATAGTCCACATGAGATCACTACTACACTCAAAAAGATCCGAAGCCGACCCAATCATCGTAGTGTTCATGGAAGAGAGGATGATTCCGGAATCCCAAATCCTCGCCTACCACAGAGGCCTACTGCCTCCATGCGTCATGGGTGAATGACTACTCTAGAATCACTCATCCTCCAAGAACTCGGTTGGTATAGAAAAAAAATAGTAAGTCGAATTTCTATTCATCAATTCCCCTACCCCGTACTACTCTTCAGTCCACTACACGTACTGGAGTACATTGACCCGAGAGGTAAATTGAGGTTGTCGCTGATCGACCACCGCGGCGATATGCAGCATTGCCCCGCTCCGCTTGTAGGGAAAAACTTTCTCACCATTCGAATTACAAATAACATTTACCACTGGCGCCCTCTATTGGAGAATGCCCTAATTCGCAAACCATGCTGAACGCATTCATTACTATCCACCAGAAAAGGATTCCACAGATGGGACCCACACCTTCAGAAAAATCCACTTCCAGAACGGAATCCACATGATTTCCAATCTGACTTGGACATTTCTCAGACATGCGCACTGCGCAATTTTTCAGTGGAAGTACTTGAGAGAGACAAACTACAAAGCGAAAATTCTAGAAGTTATACCTAGGTTGCACCAAAGCCACATTCGAAATGTTCACACAAGTGAACTTGAGAAGATGTTAGACACCCTAGTTAAGTGGTAGGTGCTTTTTAATTTGTTGGTTGGCCTATACTTGTCAGTCGAACAGTTATGACAGATGCAAATAAGAATTATTTCGATCTAGACATTTGACATATTATCTGCGCTCGTGATATTCAGGGTGAAACTAATAATCTTTATTATACGAGCACGCATAAAGCCACATACTATCTTACTCAGTATCATTTATAGGCCTTAGGTCAAGCAATTCGGTAAGAAGTTAGCACTTTTGACGTCATCCGTGACCAAAACTTCAATAACATTCACTATATTAGACAAAGGAAGTAAATGCTAAAGTAGCTACCTTTTTGTTTACCCAGCGCCTTAGAAAAGTCTTGTATCTGTACATATTAACTCTTCGACGAGTACTTCGAAACCAAATGTGACATGTGTGCAAACGAATTTCAGTTTCAGTACCTATTGCCAAATCGACAACCACCTCAGTAGGAGCAGACAGACAATTTGATGCTATGCCAAGCACTCAGCGAAGTTGATTAGAAATCCACGTTGACAATATTCTTACCTTCGAATGTAATGTCAGATATAATGTCAGTTTTAGCCAATAACAGCTATTTCTAAGCTGACACCTATTCGCAAATCATGGATCGTACAATATCTTGATATATAAAATACCCACTTGTAGTGTGATCAGAGCTTTAAATCTGAACATAGTACTTACTTTTCTGCTTCGACATACTTTTATTTTTGTCCAAAATGCATACCTACGAAAATAGTGCAGTGCGTACTGTCCATAATTTTCTCAACTACATTTCTGTGGTCATACCACAAACAAACAGAACCAGCACTGGAAAGTAGGAAATGAGAATGGAAATCAGGGCGTTGGCTACCTGGAAAGTGGAAACATTATCCAGGAAGCCGACAGTGGATTTCATTTTGAAGAGAACTTTCGAACGAGGAACATCATTGTGGCAGAACGCTACTAATAAGATTTTTTTTTTGTGTGCTGCGGCCATTTTATTACTCCTTGGAGGAGATATATACTTCGCCGCTTCACAAATGAGGCAATATTAATAATTTATTGGACATCGTTACAATAATTAAAGGTGAGTAAAATGCCAACATAAATTTATTGAAGCCAAAGAGCTTCTGCTGGTTTGCATCGTCATACGAATCGATGGCGGTGTTTCTCAGCCGGTATGTTTTTACCTTTTTGCTAATTCCTGCCCACCCTTTGTGATGCAGGAACATTATCTCTGGGAGTAGGTGGACATATCCGAATATATCCCTACGGAACATGATCAGCGAGATGACCCCCGAGTACATATATACATAGGAATACCTACCGCCATGAAGTGAAATTATTCATGTCTTAAATCACGCAAATGCAGTGAAAATACTTCCATGGGGAAACTTATATATAATAACTACAAATATTTGTATATCACGACGCAAGATTGCTTCATACACAATTCATTTGGTCTGCCTTCTATAAAAAAAAACGCCGTGCATTTACATACGACATTTTTTTTTGTCACGGACACACACGTGGCGACAAAGGTCAGTCCTGCTACGCTTTTTGTGCTGACGACCACACCCACTTTCAGTCGTCTAAGGCGCACAGCCCGTCGCCCAACAACAGAATTTGCCACGTTTTACGTCCGTGCCACAATTCGTCTGGCGGGCCTTTATATGTCGATGCCGGTCCACAAAACTCAGCACTCAACTAAGAACATCATTAGAACGTCGTGGGAGCAACCACACACACCTGGTACACATCATTTCGACGCAGTATCGTCGTGGGAATTCATAATACAACATTACAACTATATCCTCTTCAAGCAGCAGTACCAGTTATATACTTTATAAAGTAATCTAACATTATGAAAGTATCCTTAATCAATACAACCAGGTAACCATCTCGAATATATTTTAGTTTGTGTTTGTTTGTGAAATATAAGGGAGCCTTAACGCTCAACCATATATATATCGTCGTCGTTCTATTAAAACTCCCTAAGTCCATTTTTAGTAAAAATGAGATAAATACGCCAAGTTTATTCAAATGACAAGATCTATGTTCTATCAAAACTCCCTAAGCTCTACGTTCCTCTATTATCAAACTATATAGTATTAAAACTCCCGAAATCCAAAAAATTCTTCGATTTTTTATATTGATTACTAGCTTTAAATGCAAATATCTCAAAACACAAATAATGGACTTAGGGAGTTTTAATAGAACGACGACGGTATATTCTTTGGCGAACGTATCTACGCCACACGCACTCAGCGTTCGATGCTGGCGTGAGCCACCACCTACCACGGACGGTGGTACTATTATAATTTACCTTTGGTGGATATTGACATGCTGGCCATGTGCCACGCCTATTATACTATACTTTGAATTTATATTATTTTATTTTTAGGAACATTCTTATCCTTATATTTTGTGTAATGTGTTATCGTGTATATCGTGATCGCGCAATTTCCTTTTTTTTTTTTGATGAAATCTTACCCACTTATCCAGTACAGTTTCAATTAACGTAGTATCAGAAGTTTCATCGAATATTATCGTGTTGCGATCTATTTCCTTTTTATAAAAGTTAAACTCTAAAGCTTTTGCTTCCTGTTTGTGTTCATTAATACAGAACTTCAAGTGAAGTGCTACCAGTAACCGTTTTCGCTCGTGTTTACAATTAGACCCACTTTTCGGTGACGAGTTTGTAAACCGCGTACTACTCAATAATTCCTTTTGTTTATTTTTCGTTTCTCACTTGGTCTTTTAGACCACATTTGCTTCTCCCCGAGTCGGTAGCGGCCATCTTTACTTGCGTATCAACGCCGCGTTCGCGCATATTGTTTTCAATGTTAAATCCTGAAGCTATACTCACTTACTCCTATAAAATCGTGTCGTCTTTTCGTGTATCGAGTTCTACATGTAATTAAAAGCGAACCATTAGTATATCGTAACCTTACGTTTTCATATATGAACGTGGTTATATGATACTTATCACCTTAGCGCAATCAATCAAAACATCTATGTAACGATTGCTCCATATAAACGTTGAACATTCGAACATAGATTCGTAAAACCCTATTAAGAAAACCATAAGTTACAATATATAGTTAGCAGCAAGTAGTACAGACCTTGAATACTTAACCAAAATTCTTTCACAGCTACCCCAGGAGTGCACTTCCGGATCAGCATTAAATACATATTGCATATCTTTTTACTACCACATTGGTGGAAAAAAGAACTTAATTACTGTATTTTAAATCAAACTATATTTGCTATACTATATTGATATATTGCTTTAACTTATCGAACATACAAATGAACGCGAACTGTGTTCAGGCGTATGGGGTATTAAAATATATATATTTAAATTTACTTGATTTCTTTGATATGGTTGTGGGATCTTTGGGAAATTTTCGCGTCAGTCTATTCTTTCCTTGCAATTGATTGAAAAAGATACTTTCTCTCCGTAAGCTTTTCGTAATACGTGTTAGTCATTTGTGTTTAAAAAAACATTCGCGGGCGAATAAAAAAATTTAACTTTTAAACTTTTATAATCTGAAATCGAGAGACTTCTTAACGAACATTTTTGACGTTAAGATCTCGACGCCGCGTCAGATGTATCCAGTTCTTCGGTTGATTCGTTACAGTTATCAACCTCGGTGAGCGTCGTTATTAATCGCGATCGTCTTGAATGCTAGCTAGAATCATTTTGATTCGCATTCACTTTTAATAATAAATAGTCTTAAGGTTAAGTTTTTATGACTTTGAAAGAGGTTCCATTTTTGAAGAACATGATCCTAATATATGGAATCATTTAAGTATTTTTAGGAATTAAAATATCTTTGCAGTTTGTGAACGTAATCTTCACTCAAAATAAATCCTCTGCGAGGATACATTCATTAGAAATATTTTTTTTTACTTGCAATTATAGGTACTATAAGGCAAGTTATGCATTCGTCGAAAAAAAAAAGTTTTGAGATAACAATCAAACATGACATTACGATGATAGTGAAGACGAAAATAGATGGTCTAAAAATTCTGTCCGTCTGTATGTCTGACCTACAGCCCAAACGAGTGGGCCGAATTGCTTCAAACTTGGTATATAGACTTTTTTTGGTATTGTACAGAGGGGAAATTGAAATTTTTTTTTAGCTCAAAAAATAACGGTACCTGCCATACAACCGTTACGTTAAAGCTTATTTTTCTCAAAAACGGCTCTAAAGATTTCTATTTAAAGAAATCTATGTTGCTTTTTAGGTACGACCAATCATATGGCTGAACAAAATTTAAAAAAATGGCTAAGAACGGTACTTTCCATAGGACGGTTTTTTTTACTTTCGACTAACTCGAAAACGACTCAACTGATTCCTTCGAAATTTCACACACATATAGCTGTAGGTAGCTCAATTTGTATTGCATACCAATATTTTTGAAAAGTATTTTTTTGTATTTTAAAAAGCATTTTTTTAAAAAAAATTTAAGAAATTAATATTTTGAAAACTGCTTATTAAATTTTTTTCTTAAAATTTTAAATAAATGTATGTGCTGAATACCTATAAACTGGCGTTTTTGATTTTTTTTTTTATATTTTTTTCAAAAAGTTTTTCAAAAAAAACTTTTTTCTCAAAAACCGCTCCACAGATTTTTATAAAATTATTCTCATAAATTCATTTTTATCCAAGAAATAAAATGGCGTACTATTTTTTCATCTAAAATTAGTTTAAGTATTTATTTAAGAATTTTGAAAATTTTATTTTTATGAAAATCTCAAACCCCTGTCACACATTCGAGCAAGTTCGTGCGACCCAGTCGTGCATTTTATTTTATTTTACGATAAACTAAGGAAAAAGAATGATAATTTGAAATAATAAAGTTAAGACCAATTTTAGACATTATACTTGAACAATTACTTCTGTTAAATTTTAAGGATTTATTTAATAAACAAAATTCGATATTTTTATAACGTTCAGAAAATTTCGCATTTGCTTTTCATTTTGAGGATATCTTTTTTTTTCGTGAAGAATTTTCAGATTTTCTAATATGATTGAGTAGGTTTTCTCTTTGGGAGGGTGGTATCCCTCGCCTCCTTTTTGTCTTGGAACATGGTATGGTATGACATAGAGTATCTTTACTTTCAGATGCGACGAATATGGTGCGTAAAGAATATGGTATCTAGTTTTAGATTTTGTATTGAGTTGAGGGTAGTGAAGTAAGCGAGCAGTTTTGCTTGCTTTTTCATGTTAAGGGGCTGCCCGACAATATTATCGAGTTTGGGGACTCGTAGGTCCAAAGGACAGCCAAGGTCGAATCCGAGAGAGCTGATTTTCGGATCCGAAATTGGGTGGGTTGTGAGACCAGGGGGATCATCTGACAGCTTAGATCCTCCCTCCCCTACAGGTTAGACAGCTCTTCATCGTCATTCAGCACTTCATCGTGGCCGCTGAATGACTTGATGTTAGTGATAGGCCATAACAACCACGGCGATCTATGGTTGGGTTTTTTTTTTATTTGAAATACTTACGTGTGGCGTTCAACAAGGTAGATATGTTAATTCAACCTTGAAACTTCTTCTAGAACTACATATGTTCTTACTCAATATAGAGTAAGAGGTGCGATCAAAGATCAATCTCTCTCGATAATCAATTCATTCACGTCTTGCCTTCAATAATTATGAGGGCCCTTAAGCACATTAACATTATTATTCGAACTCGAACACCAGAGTTCAACGGTCGGCAGTGTAAAAAAAGAGGTAACACCGGTCGTGTAGATCCCGGAGCAAGTGCCCACGGCCTGGCTGAGCTGGTTGAGGCTAGGGTACTGCCGGCCACCGCGACGGTCGATCTCAACCACGACCCTACGTTGTCGCATGCCGTTCTTGACGACTATTCTCATCCAATAGTTAACGAGAGAGGGGGCGTTGCCGGCATAGGGTTGCTTCCATCCCATTCACACGGAACCATATGAGAGTAGCTAGACATACAAGTGCTATCTGGAGTAGAAGCTCTGGAAAATTGTTTGAAGATTTTCGAAATAGCAACACAAGTCTAGATACGGTTGTGGGGATTTAAGTAGGGTCCTTGGTTTTCAGGTGTAGGCTACCATGAGAAGCAGCTCCAAGCGGAACATCTAGTACTTGCAGCGGATAGGCGGGAACATGCTATCAGGTGCCCTCTAGGCTGTTCTACGGGACTTTGTAGTCAGTACCTATGGTAGGCTGGTGGATGGTTCTCGCTTCTGTGATGGGGATGGATAGGGAGTTTAGAGAATGGGAAGAGGAGTGGAAGAGCAGGTGACCGTGTTTGCGAAGTGTAAGTATATCTAATATAGGGATGCTAGCTGCACCGATGCATGGTTGGTTGCTGATGGAGATGCAGTGCCCTGGAATAGGAGTCAAGGGTGTTTGGGGTGCTTGTCTCTTCCTGCTTCCTCTTTGGGTTGTTTTGTCGATGGGCATTGGTTTGGATCTTGAATATCCATAGGGTATTTAGGTGAAGAGGTTTGGTGTCCGTTGACGATTCAAATGTTTTCTCTGTTAATTCTTTATATTTTTTATGTTACAGATGGCGCCCAACGTGGGGCCCGAATCAGTTAGAGAAGTCAAGATTAGAATTGTTGTCGGTTAGGTCGATCTTGAGTGACATAGAAGAAATTAGAAGTTTTGGAAAAATTTTCCTTGAAAATATTATTTTTCAGTTCTTGCTTAGAAGTAGTTTGATTGTGATCAGGTTCTCTAGATAGAGGAACACTATCGAGATTAGTGGTCCAGACGCTATTTTGTCCTGTAATTTGGTGAAATTTTTCCCGAATTAGCTGTTGCATTAGGTCTACCCACTTTTCCTCTACCTCTCATCACTTACATATATTTTCGATCTCTGTCCGGATTGAGCTGTGAGTTAGCTTAGTCGTCAGTAGCTGAGGTGTTGATAACGTTCCATAGGTGATATCTAGGAATCCCGATCGTGTGAGAGCAGAATGAGCAGGTCTTCTGACCGGTGGTTAGAGCTTTTTGCCCGACGCACGTCAGCTGCAGAAGCTGGTCATCCACTCAAGCATGATCCCAATTGTTTCAACGACAAACAAATTTCCTTTTTTTTTTATTAATTACCATATTACCCAGATTGTTTCAGGATTTTCAAGCATTTTCGTTGGATGTTAGGGAGTGATAGTATGTGACGGGACATGAAGCGTTAACCGGTAGTTGGTAATTTATACCCGATGTACGTCTGCAGTAACGTAATGTTACCTTCGCATGCCTGATCATTTTTTCGTTTAGTGAAGATGTTTTTCCTCTAGTAACTATAACGCCGTAAGTTTCATTGAGTCTACACACACTAAAAGTTGCAAACCGAAACAACATACATACCTTGTTCCATAGAAGGGAGGGTTACCACCTCCTGAATCTTTTATGATACAACAGTTACATATTGATAGTTTATACTAATTTCTTTTGAGACATATCGTAGTATAGTCATAGTATGAATTTTTAGATAGTTGGAAACCATATTATTTCCAAGGTATCTAGTACTTTTTTGAGGTTCCGTCAATTCAGTCGAGACGTAACTTCTCAATTGATGTGTAGTTTTGGGATAGAGCCCACCATTTACAGTTTATACTTTTGAGAAATTTTGGGATAGAGCCCGCATACAGTTTATAGCTTATAGTTTTGAGAATTTTTGGGATAGAGCCCACATTAAGATATATTTTGGGATAGAGCCCACCATTTCTTAAATATACTTTAGAACTTTAGAGTATTCAGTAGGAATTAAGTTTTTGATCACTGATTAAGTGTAGTTTTCTAACTTTGAGTTTTCTATGAAAATATAAGCATATGTATTGAAGTTTATATCTATCTAAGTATTCAGTTAAGAAAATAAAATAAACTTTAGTATTTCTGAAAACATTTTTGAAATAACGTTTTCGATAGACAAATTACCAATACATAATATACCTTTATTAATAAGCACCTTTATAATTTTTTTAAAAAAAACAAAAACAAAAGAGAAGAATCTTTTTTTTTCTTTTGAATTACTTGATTGACGAATATTCGTTGGAAGCAGTTGCTCACGGAATATTTTGAATTTTCACTTTTTGATTTTATCAAATCAACCTTATTCACCCCAACTAGTATCCGATAGACGATCTCAAAAGGACCACCTGAAAATTTGATTTTTCAATCCAATTCAATTCAATTCAATTCTTTCTTTATTGTACTTATAAAAATAAAGTAACATTGTAGTCAGTGGCGGATCCACGGGGGGGGTTTTCGGGTCCGGACCCCCCCCATGGGATCATATACTTTCAAATTTTATGCTTTTATTGGGCATGTTGGTGAAGTTGAAACACAAAGTTATTACTAAAAATTCGTAATTTATTGAATGTTTTACACAAATTTTAATTTATTTTCGAATAATAAATGCAATAGAAGATAATTACGAAGAAGATAATTACGAAGATAGTCAATATGACCGATCAAGAAAAAATATATGATCCACAAACGGTTCTAGTCACTCTTAAATTTTCGAGGCTTTTCAAAAAACTTTCTGAGAATTTCGTCTTCAGTCAAAGTTATGCGATGATGAATGTTCAAAGATGCAAGACCATTGAGACGCTCTTGACCCATCGTGTTTCTCAGATAATCTTTCATTCTCCTCAAAGTCGAAAATGATCGTTCTGGAGTTGCTGTGGTCACGGGTATCACCGCCAAAACTCGTAGGATTTTGTTGACGTTTTTGAAAGTTCTGTCATTTATGATCTGCAAAAATTCCTTCTATTTAGATTTTCAATGGATATTATTTATTTTACTTTGTTCCAAATTGCACCAAAAAAATTTCTTTCTCAATTAATTGTCAATAAGTCGTCTATTAGTGATTTTTCTCTGATTCTCTTAAATTGAAAAATTTTGTTTTGAAATTAAATTGAAAATAAATGATAATCTATTAGTATTATAATCAATCAGATTTTTTGGTACAATATATGAGAAACCTGGCATTATTTTTTAGCCAAAAATGATCTGAATTTGGGAGATACTCACTGCTAATGCATCAAGTGCATTTTCGATGTTTTGATTGCAGATCCGTTGTCTCCACATTTTGACTTCTGAAATAAAATTACTTTCGGAACAATCCAGTATTTCTTCGTAAAATTGGTAGAGGCTTGCACATTTCTTCTCGTCGAATTCTTGTTTGAGGAATAGCTGTCCAAAACTTTGAAAAACTGTTTTGTGTTTTTCGAACCGACTCTGAAGATGAGAAATGTAGGTGTCGAGAAATGGGATGTAAAATGCGATTTTGTAATACTCTTCAACTGTTTTCGCTTCAACGTTGCAACGATTTTTTTGTCGACTGCATCGACGAGGCATTTTCATTTCAATCTCGTACTCCGAACAAATTTCAGAAACTTTTTGATAAACAATGTGGAAGCATGAATCCACGTTTTCACGCTTTTCCTTGAAGTCGTTCAAAGCATCATCAGCCAATTTCGTGGCCTCTCCCAGATCTTGATTTTTCAATTGCAATTCTCGACTCAATGGCAAAACGATGGAATTAATTGATTCCATAATATGACAGGAAATTTGGAACTCGATTGTGAAAATCGCTGTCAAAAGTTGAGATGCTGCCCGTGAAGTTTCTCGATCCTTCCACGTTTTTATTTCTTCCAACGCTTCAATAACAGCCGGTTGAAGTTCGACGTATTTTGATACAGCTTCATGAGACTGAGCCCATCTTGTAGGACAAATGGACTTCAATTTTTCTTTTCTTCGCTCACTTTTCTCTGTCATTTTTGAAATTTCGTTCTTCAAGATGCTTTGTCTCTTGGGCCAGTGAAAAAATGCTTGAATTGCTCCGATAGTTCCCAACGCGTTTTTGATACCAGATACTTCGCAAGCTGCATTGATGGTCAAACTGAAGCTGTGTGCGGCGCAATGCACATAAATTGCGAGAGGAAAATGAGACCTCAAATAAGCCTGTGCTCCATGAAATTCGCCACTCATTGCCGGAGCTCCGTCGTATCCTTGGCCGTACATGAATGAGCAATCCACGCCGATATCGGTCAGATAATTCCTGTTGGAATTTGCCAGAGCTTGTCCAGAAACGTCAGTGACGGGAACGAATCCGAGGAAATCCTCACAAATATTTGTTTGTGAATCCAAGTATCGTGTGCAAATGGAAAATTGCTCTATGCTTGAAATGTCAGTCGATTCGTCGGCTAAAACTGAGAATCCTTCCGATTGATTTATTCGATCAACGATTTTTTTTCTGATCAATTCATGACAAGTTGCGATAATTTCATTCTGAATGGTTTTGCTCAAATATGTTGAATTTTTCGGAGCAGACAAAAGGTTTGTCTTGAGTGTTTCGTCACCTTCAGCTCGATACCGTAAAGTTGCACGAAAGTTTCCTTCGTTCGAATATTTTCCATCAGTTTTATCATCCGCGTCAGGTTCGTCTTCATTATACAAACATCCATCGTCTCTATGGCCACGAAGTGCAATTCCTTGACGTCCACACAAAACTATTGCACTAACTATGGGTTTCAGTCGTTCGTAATTTTCTTCTTTAGTTTTTTCTTTCCGCTTATCGAGTTGTTCATCAATAGATTTAGTTTTGCCCAGCTGAATATTGCGTAAATGTTCAAAAGCAACGATGGATTTTTTATGGTAATCAAGTTTTTCGTGGTTCCGAAAAGTTTCTTTCGCGTGCTTCCAAGTGTTGAACGGCTTGTTGATGAGTTTCCCCAGACGTACGTAGCATATTCCACCGGTTTTCACACCAAAAGCTATGCAGCACTTACAATATGCGCCATTTTCTTTCGCAGAATATGCCAACCAGTGAAATTCCTCAAGCCGTTTTCTTTGAAAAGATAAATTTTTGGCAGTTGATGTCGGGAACGAAAAATTAGCTGGTGGCACCCACGAGTCGTCGATAATGTTCAGGATTTCACTCGCGTTTCTTGTATTTGAAGCATTAGACGTGGCTAGAGCGATGTCGTTTTTGAATGGAAGCAATTCTTGTTTGTTTTGAACTGACGTATCTTCGGAAGTCGATTGTCCTCCAGTCTCCGGTGGATTTTCTTCGAGGTTAAGCTTCTCTGCATTTTTAGTCTGTGTCAAAAAAATATGGTTAGCTAAAAACTAATGAGAATCTTCACTTTTTTTGAAATTATAAATTATATGAATACATTGTGCAAAAATAGTAGCTTTTCCGATATACTTATCATTTTTTTATTGCAATTTTTCTTACCTGTTTTTCCTTTTTCTTTGTTTCTGGTTCTGATTCTGAATCAAGGCGGGTGAAATAGGAAAACAATGTCCGCTTCATATTGTGAGGCGTGTTTTCTCAGTAAGAGAACTTGAAACACAGATTAGTTTAAAAGGGAGATGGGAAACCGAGCTGTCTAACTGACAATGTCTACAAGCTGCGGTCAAAGTGTTCTAGTATTTTCGTGGTGAGTTTAAGAAAAACGAGTTTGCCAATTTGAAAATTCAATCTAGCAATCTACGCTAAATTTGAAATTGCGAAAACAAACAAAAGAGAACTGTAAAAATATAAAAATCCCACCTCATCTCTTTGTTTTTGTATTTTTCATGTACAAGGAAGAAAATAAAATGAAAGAAAATGAAAATTGCGGGATCTAGGGAGTGAAACGTAAGTCAGTTTCCGATCTCCTTTTGTCTCTGACTTAAAAAGAGTTGTTTCTCACTTGAAATTATACTAACCACTTGTCAACTTCGGCATGTTTACACAATGCGTGTTGAAAGAAACAAAGAAATAATTAAAATACGCTCAAACACGCTCATAGACAACGCAAATATCAACAGAAAAACTTAAAGAAAAATCGCACGGCCCTGTCATCGCGACTAGGTTGGCGCGCAGTTTGAATTTGCGAACAAACTATATGCACTGCCATAACGACTGGAGAGCATCAATGGCTTTTCTATAACACGGTAGTCCAGCCGTTATGGTGACCTGTATATACGTGGTAATTATGCATATATCTCAAGGAAAAAATGTCTACCCCCCCCCCCCTTAAAAAAATTTTTGGACCCCCCCCTTATCAAAATCCTGGATCCGCCACTGATTGTAGTAATATTCAATTTAAGAAATACAAGCATGGCATATAAGCCGTCTGCCGGATGTGATCTTGATTTATATTTTTAAAAGAGATTAAATAAAGTTAAGCGGGTGGCAATGGTACAGTGGATGTAGTGCTTGGTTGCTCAACCCGAGAGCTTGGAGTTCAAACCCAGCCTGGGCAGCAATTTTTATTTATTTCCCAAGTTTCAACTGGATGCCACCCGTGGAATTTCCATGAGATAATTATCACCTAAAATCTCAAACCACTGTACCACCTTTCTTTCCTATCTTTCTATTCCTTCTCTTTCCTCGCTCGCACATGTTAATTCATTATAAAGGTATTAATAACCCTTTGAGTGCGAGCGCATTATAAAAAAAAAGCAGTGTATAGTTTTATAATGTACATACATAAATTTGATAGATAAATTATAAAATTAACAGAATAAGGAATTTATAAGAGACATAATAGTGATTTCAATAGAGCAATACAATGAATATTGTAGGTAGATACAGTAAGCAAACAATACAACGATACAAATTATTTAATATTTGATTGCAATTTCAGTAAGTTTCTATAGATTAAAACAGAAAAAACTAAAGAAATGCAATATTGGTGTATAGGCTTTTAGTTTAGCTAAAACAAAAGAAGAAAAAAAAAAAAAAAGTAATTAATAAGGAATTACCCGAAATGGAAATATGTATAGGGCTTTTAGTTTAGCTAAAACAATTTTTTTATTTTTTTTTTTATTTTTTATATTTATTGATTCAAAACAGATTCATATATGAATTTCTATAATTTTTTGCATATGAAACATATCGCACAAGCAGTTTCCAGCCGCTCTCACCGTTTAAAATACTGATATACTCGTCGGAGGACAGGACGCTTTTTCCAAAATAAAGTCTACGTATTTCCTGTAGAATAGGGCATATTGCGATAAAATGGTGAACGTCTTCATTTTGATTAAGGTTGCACAGAGAACATATAGAGTTTAAATCTGTTCTGTGTGGCCTATAATTTAGCTCAAGGGTTTCAGTCCGAACCTTAAAAATAAGACTCATATCTGAGATTGAAAGCTCTTCCCTAAAATAATTATTACCACACAAGCTCAGATTCAGACGTCTATACGTAGTCCTAGAAGTAGTATCTCTTACCCTTTCAAGTTGTTGTTAAAAATTTTATCATCCACCGTTGATATGCAATCGTTGAAAATATTTGTCCACTCATCTCGGTTGTTGACATTCAAATCTAAAGGGACGTTGTGAGCCGACGCGAGCGCTTGCCAGTTTCTAAATGGCGAATAACCACAATGTAGTGATACTAGAAGTAGGTATTCTTTTGTTCAAATTGCCATCAGGTCTATGAAGTACTTTAGTGATAAAGTCTCATTGGCTTTTAAGTTCTTTACATAAACATGTGGTAGACCTGATTCAGGATAGATGGCGTAATTCGGAGTGTTAGACGGCAACCGAAATATTCGTTTGAAAAAGTATCTTTGAATGCTTTCAATTTCTTCCAAATATTGGTATCCATACACTTCACTTCCGTAACAGAGACAGCTTTTAACTGTTGCATTAAAAACCTTGAACTTTGACGTTGGGTCCACTAATTTGTTTTTAAAAAAATTGGCCCATAATGTATTGATTGCTGATTTTGCTACAGCTGTTTTGTTTTTAATATGGACTTTAATATCTAAGTTATGAGTTATAGTAAAGCCTAAATGCTTGAACTCACTAACTACCTCAATATTTTCAACATCGAGTTTCCAGTTCCTTGTAGGGTTATCAGAACGGTTTTGAGTTCTGAAGATCATTATTTTAGATTTACTAATGTTAATTTTGAGATCCCATAGATCACAGAAAAGTTTTAACTTATTTATTTGGAGTTAAAGCGTTATTGGGATATCGGAAAAAATCACCAGGTCATCCGCGTAGAGCAGAAGCTTTATATACAAATCACCATAGGACACGCCTCCTGGTAAGTGGTTTTCAATATCATTTATATATAAAGCAAACATCAACGGACTCAGGACGCAACAATGTGGGACACCTGTTTCTGATCGAAAAGCTTTAGACTGGTTTTCACCATTGCATACAACCGCCGACATATTCAAAAGAAGCTGTTCATAAACGTGAATAAACTTTGTTGATACACCAATATTTGTTAGCTTATATAAAAGTGAACGTCTATTGATAGTATCAAAAGCAGCTTTGAAATCCACGAAAAAAGTGTACAGCGGTTTCTTTTTATCGATAAAATGTCTTGCAATGCTTGTAAGAGCAAACATTTGATCCATTGTTGAAAGATAAGCTCGAAAACCAGCTTGAGCACAGCTAATAATGTTATTATTTTCCACATATCTTACAAGTCTGCAGTATAAGATCTGAGCAAAAAGTTTTCTTAGTGAGCATAAAACGGATATACCTCTGTAATTCTCAGGGAGATTTGGATCTCCTTTTTTAAATATAGCAGATATTTTTGCCAAGCGGAAACTAGTTGGGAAAGTCTCTTCGAGGAACATTTTATTTAGTAATGCCAAAACATGTTCCAGGAACTCAGGAGTCGAAAACTTGTAGAACTCGATCGGGATGCCATCTGGCCCCGCAGCCTTATTATTTTTCATATTGTTAAGTGATGATAATAATTCAAACATTGTTAAAGGCGAATCGAGCTCAGGTATTGAGATGTATTGAGGAGCAAAGCTTAAAGAATTTTGATTAGGGTCTTGTAGCAATAAGTTTTCGAAATATGTTGCTAGTTGATTTACACTTAAGATTGAAGATGAAGACTTACTCCTTCCACCTAAAATGCGCACATTGCACCAGAAGGACTTAGAATCCCTACAGTCTAAAAGATTCCTAGCAGCTTTTTTTAAGTAGAGTTGCTTTTTGAGACTGCACAAATCCTTATATATTTTATTTTGTTGTAGGTAGAGTCTTTTGAAAGCTACATTAGAAGACTGCCTGAAAAGCTTTAAGTAAGCAAAGGATTTTTCCCTACTTTTTCTGCACTCTTCATCATACCATTTTGAAAAAGAATTTGGATGAGAACTACCAACTGCTGATTGCCTAACTAATTCAAAAACAGAATGCGTAGCAGATTCTATGGTAAGCTGAAGCTGGTTATCAATAGAATCTATTCGTTGACTTAAATTCCGCCAATACAAACTAGCCTTACTTTCAGCCCATCTTAGTTTCTTAACAACATCTGAAACATCAGCTCGGTTATGAATACCTTGATAAGTGCATTCACAAAACACTACAATAGGCAGATGGGATGAAAAGTTTGCCGGGTATACCTCAAAATTTTTAATAATATCAATCCAATCTCTCTTCACAATAAAAAAATCAATTGCCGAGCAACCTTGGGAAGATATAAAAGTATAATCACCTCTAGCATCACCATTCGATACTCCATTTAAGATAAAAAAAACCAAAGTCTTCGAATAATTCCAACAATAAATTGCCATTTCTATTCAAGCAATCGTCCATTGATTTTCTTGTATCAGAGAATTGACCATTATTTAAAACCGGAGAGTTTTGGAAATCACCTATACGACCGTTAAAGTCACCAATGATCATGAGGTTTTCATAATTGTAATTCAACAATAAGTTTTGTAGTTCCCCGTAATCCGAGGTCCAGGAATTATAATTCAAATAAACAGGAACAATATGAAAATGTTTTGAATCACACTCAATATCAATTATAATTTTGTTACCACAATTTTTGTAACTAATATAATTATTTACTGAGTTTTTATTTTTATAGCCACATAAAATTCCACCACTAGCCCTCCCTAGCCTATTATTTCTTATGGCTGGAAAGCATTTTATGTTATAGTTTTCAAAGTATTTAAAATATTGCAGTTCTCTCCCTTCTTCTAAGAAAGTTTCTAATAAGATTATTATATCGTAGTTTTGAATGAGTTTAAAAAAATCGGGCATAAGTAATTTATTCTTAAGGCCCGTAATGTTATAGCAAATAATTTTAAAAGACATATTTTTTTGGCAGACGGCAACCCTATCCTATACTTTATGATGATAATTATAGTTAGAACCTGAACCATTTTGGTTGGATATCATTCGACTACCAGATGGCTCTGCTGTTGTTATGTTGGTTTGGTTGTTGCTGTCAAAAAAACACATGGCATCTTCTCCAAACATCGTTTTGATAAGCTCGAATTCGTCTTTTGTTTTTAGTTGTAATCCTCTCAATGACTCGTAGTAAAAAACAAACTTTTCAATTTGCAGTTTGGCACCTTTTATATAAACTTTCGCATTCGGATTGATTGACAAAAGCTTACTTTTAATATCATTTAGAGCCCTTCTTTTCTTCCGATAAAGTAAAGATTGCTCCGTATGCACGAGGACCCCAGTGTCCTTTAATTTTGGTGCGGCCACCATAATTGTATTAGCCATTTCCATGGATTTAAAATTAAGCACTGTGATGCTTTTTTTTTACTCAGGCTGAGGTTAGCTCATGGATGTCCAGGGTTGTTCCCAAAAGAAAGCAAAAACTCAGGGTTGAAGTGTGTTTAACTCCGAAACAACAATATCTTTATTGCTCTTAATTTTCTTAACAATTTATTTCATACTCTTATTGATATTCTTAAAATAAAAGATTACAATTCATTTACTATGATACCTTAGATACTAGGTCTGTGGAGATTCCTCTAGAAAGGAAGAGCTCCACGACAATAAACGAGTGGCCTAAACGCCGGTCAACGATCCACCACGACCAACAGCGGAGTGGAAAGCTGGCAAAAATCGGTTGAGCAAGGCTCGGTCTATGGTACCCCTAAGAAAAGGAGTAGCCACGACAAAAAAATGGTAGTTCCAAACTAGGTCTATGGAGAAGCTTACGAGAGCAGCAACCCCACGACAATAAACGGAGGTCAGTAGAGATTCCTCTAGAAAGGAAGAGCTCCACGACAATAAACGAGTGGCCTAAACGCCGGTCAACGATCCACCACGATCAACAGCGGAGTGGAAAGCTGGCAAAAATCGGTTGAGCAAGGCTCGGTCTATGGTACCCCTAAGAAAAGGAGTAGCCACGACAAAAAACTGGTAGTTCCAAACTAGGTCTATGGAGAAGCTTACGGAAGCAGCAACCCCACGACAATAAACGGAGGTCAGTAGAGATTCCTCTAGAAAGGAAGAGCTCCACGACAATAATCGAGTGGCCTAAACGCCGGTCAACGATCCACCACGACCAACAGCGGAGTGGAAAGCTGACAAAAAACTTTTGCTACAAAACTTTGTGAGGTTTCTGCTGGTATTCCCCGCAGCGTACCTTCGAGTGAGAACTCTTATCCCGGTTTTCTATTTGCAATAGAACTTCTTCCAATGGCTGGGAGATCGAGTCTGATTTTCCTTGCAAATTTCACCTCTACTTATGAAAATTCTCTGAAAGAAGAGACTGTGAATTATAAGGTTAAATGTTAGAAATACTTGCAAATGAGTAATTCATTTGGAGTGATGCATTCATTTGGCTGTTCTTCTGGTTTAGGTCCTAGTAAGTGGTTGGCAGTCCAAATCAGCGGTGCGGGGTGGAGGGGTAGATGTAATTTCCTTAATAGTATGCAATGTTGGCATTGCGTCACGTGATGGTGATTCAAATATTCGTTATATGAATAAATGTATGGAATCTTCTTGGCGTTCGGTGGCGGTGGTGGAATTAGAGTGGCGGTCGGTGGCGGCGGTTATTTGGGAGGCTGTGTGGTTGTTACGTCACGTGATGATGGTTCGATTATTCATCGTAGATGAATAATTACATGGAATCATCGTGCCGATCGGTGGCGGTGTTGGAACTGTTGCGGGGGTTGGTGGCGGCGGTTAATTGGTTATTGTGGTCGGATGCGGAGGGGCGGCAGGAAATGTGTAACTTCGTTACATTCCCCCCTAGCTTACGGGACGAGGACTTTCTCGTCGAAAGTGATGGCTGTAAAATTTTTTTTTTTTTTTTTTTTTTTCTTTTTGTTTTTTTTTATCTATTTTTTTTTTCTTTTTTTTTTTTTTGCATATATATATATTTTTTCTTCTCAATTAAAAAGTTCGGTTTTTTTTTTTTTCCTTTTTTTTTTTTCTTCTTTTTTTTTTCTTTAATTCAGTATTCAGCTTAACATTGTACAAAAAAAAACAGGCTTATAAATAAAATTAAACTTAAAAAACGTATTCAATAACAAAAGGAAACTAAAAAAAAAATTCATGGCGAGCTCTGTCTTCCTTCTTCTTCTTCAATTGTCATCTAGCTCGACTTCGATGAGTTTTCGCTGCCCTTTGAATCGCAGCTCAGCTTGGGTTCCTTTCCGGTTCATCTGCACGTTGATCCGGCCCCACGGGCGCTGGATAGTGAACGTCCGGTAATGCCGGCTCCCTCTAAGCCTGATGCCCCTGAATTTGTCGAAAGCTACCGGGAGAACGAAGTTGCCCATCGGCGGTGTAGGAGCAGCGACTGCTGCGTAAATTGGGACGGAGTTCGGCTCAGGAAAGCAGATTTGACCGCTATTATCCAACAGTACTGCGTATCCTGCTGTGTCCTGGCTCGCAAATTGCATTGCTGGCAAGGAACTGTTGGTGCTAACTTCCGGAGCGGCGATTGGGTGGCCCTTGACATTGAGTTTAACGTCGCTAAGCATGCGCGGGGCTTCTAGCTGCCGTAGATATCCTCTCCCTCCGGAATGTGGACTACAGCTGGGTAGAGATGTCTCCTCTGGAGTCAGGGCTCGTGTTGATTTATCCGGTGGTGGCGTTGGGTCCGTCTTCTTGGCTGGTTGAACTCGTGCGTTCCAGGCTTCTTCTGCCTTCTGTCGCTGCCTGCGCACCTGTTCCAATCCGGCCGATAGTGGGGGCCTAGGTAGAATCGGTACGACTGCTTCTAAATCGTGGATCGGGCGCGTGCCGCGATTTGCAGGCCGACGGGTGTCTAACTGTAGAGCCACTGGTTCCTCGGTCCGGTTTGGCAGTTTCATCTTATACGGTCGAGTTGGCTGTCGTGTCCAGGGGTCGGCTAATGGTGCTACGGGTTGGCGCGGTCGTGATTTTTCCTTCTCGGTCCTCGGAGCAATCCGTTCGGGCGATGACAGCCGGTGGAATCTCGGGCTGGGTGATCGTAACGCTCGTTGTCCCTTCTTTGGAGCTGGTTGTCTGCTGGTGTTACTCCTTGGCTTGGTCACCTTTTTTATGGTGGGTACGGACTCCATGACCAGGTTATTTATCGAATTTAATGTGGGACGACGTCTGCTTCGGCTGGTGGTCGTGTGAGGACTGATCCAAAGGTCTTGTTTCGTATAGTCACGGCTCGACTCAGGGAGAAATAATTGCGAACAATTCCGGTTAGGTCTTCTCCGTTTGGCAATCGGTTGCCTACTGAAAGGTCCTTCTGGCACTGCCGAATTGGTAACTTTCGTTGTTGTTGGCCCGCATCTGCCATCTGCTGCTTTCCAGGCTGGTAAAGTTCGTCCTCGGTGTGCGTCTTGCTTTAAGGCCGGTGAGGCAAGGGTAAGGGCGGCGGCTCGGTTGTCTCCTTCAGAGTTGTCGATGACTGGGTCTGAATTATATCCCTTAAGGTCTCGCACGTGAGCGCGAATCTGGGTTTCCTTCTCCCTGGCTTGTGTTCCTCCTTTTCTTCTTAGCATGACGATGACCGGAGAAAGGAATCTTACTACTTCGAATGGACCATCGAAGCGAATAGCCAGTTTCTCGGCGAAGTAGTTCACCCCTGAGGACAGGACGTGTGCCTTCTTGTAAACCTCTTCCCCTATGGCGGGTCGCCATGCCCGTTGTCGCAAATTGTAATACTTTGCTTGTGTTTGTCTGGCCGTTTGGAGGTGTATGCGGGTTAGCTCAAACAATGCTTTCATGCGTTCTTTTCGGCTATTAATGTCTTCGGGCGGAGTATTGGCCGGTACAGCTGTTAGGAACTCGTTTGGCACGCGAAGTTCCCGCCCAAAGTTGAGCATGGCTGGTGAAAATCCGGTGGACTCGTGCCGACTAGAGTTTAACGCGAAGGTTAGTTCCGGGATATTCTCGTCCCAATGGCGGTGGTTGTCTCGGACGTACTGGGCTATCATAGTTTTTAAGCCTCGGTTCACTCTTTCGGTGGGATTTTCTTGCGGCGTGTATGGGGCGGTTAGACGGTGGTGGACTCCCCACTCGGCGAGGAATTCCTTAAATTTGTGGCTGGTAAATTGGGCCCCATTGTCGGAGATGAAGAGTCGAGGAAACCCAAAACGCGTGAAAATCCGTTCTCGCACTGCTTGGATCAAGCTCGGCGTTGTTGCAGCTCGTAACGGTACGGCTTCTACCCATTTGGTGAACTGATCGGTCATAACTAGCAGAACGGTATGCCCTTGCATAGAACGTGGTAAGGGTCCGACGAAGTCCGCGAAGACGCTTTCCCATGGTTCTCCCACAGGGGTCGAATACATAAGACCACTGGGCTTAAGTTGCGAAGCTTTGTACCGGTTACAAATGTCACAGTTCCGCACGTACTTGCTCACGTCTCGGAATATGCCTGGCCAGTAATAGCGCCTCGCTATACGAGAGGAGGTCTTGGCTACCCCAAGGTGTCCGGCTGTGACTGCGTCGTGATTTTCCATCAGGATACGGGTTCGGTCGGCAGTTGGCACGCAGAGTTTCCAATCGTGCACTTGCGGTGATGCCAGAGGTTCGGTCGGCGTAAATTTTCGGTAGAGGCGATCTTCCACAAGATTATAATCCGGATGGCGGGTCGGATCTCTTTTTACTTGGTCCATCTTCTTTTGCCACCAGTCGGGTTTAGCATCCCAAGCAGCCGCGAGTAGGTCGATCTCGTCCAAGGGTAACGGGTCCCGGGACAATGCATCGGCGACCACGTTCATGGCCCCTTTTCGATACTGGATGTCGAAATCATACTGTTGTAATTCTAGTGCCCAACGGGCTAACCGGCCTGACGGATTCTCTAGCGAGTGTAACCACTTGAGCGAATGATGGTCGGTCACCACGTGAAAGTGATACCCTTCGAGGTAAGGCCGCATCTTTCGGATGCCCCACAAAATGGCGAGACACTCCTTCTCAGTCGTCGCGTACTTCTGCTCCAGATCGGTTAGGGTGCGGCTGGCGTACGCTATGACCTTTTCACTCCCCTCTGAACTCTGCGTGAGCACGACTCCCAAACCAAAATTACTCGCGTCAGTTTGTAATGTGAACGGCAAGTCAAAATTCGGACATGACAACACCGGCGCCTCTGTGAGCTTCCTCTTAAGCAGATCGAATGCTTCTTGGTGGCTATCGTTCCATTCCCATTTGACCGCTTTCTTAAGCAGACTGGTTAGCGGTGACGCAATCGTTGAGAAATCTTTAATGAACCGCCGGTACCACGAACATATTCCTAGTATTCGGCGCAACTCCCGGATGTTTGCTGGAGCGCTTAGCCCTTGCACGGCGGACACTTTGTCGGGGTCGGTGTGAATTCCGTCTTTGCTTACAATGTGGCCTAAAAACTTGAGGCTCTCACGGCAGAAATTACATTTTTCCTGGTTCAGTTTTAGGTTAGCGGCGCGCAACCTTCAGAACACTTCGGTTAAGTGCTGGATATGCTCGTCGAACGTCGCACTGATCACAATAATGTCGTCCAAATAGACGAATACACGATCGATCATATCCGTGCCAAAAATAGCGTCCATCGCCCTTTGGAAAGTGGCCCCCGCTGAGTGCAGACCACATGGCATGACGTTCCACTCATAAAGTCCTCGGCCCGGTACGGTGAAAGCAGTATAGGGGCGGCTTTGGGGTTCCAACGCAATCTGCCAATACCCCTGTTTCAAATCGATAGTAGACAGAAATTTGGCTCCTCGTAACTTATCCAATATAGCTACTATGTAGGGCAGGGGGTACGCGTCTTTTACTGACAGCTCGTTAAGTTGACGAAAGTCAACGCACACCCTCCAGGATCCGCCTTTCTTCCTTACCAGCACTACGGGTGAGCTGTATGGGCTTTTTGAAGGGCTGATTTTACCAGACCTCAGTAAATCGTCCACCTCCTCATCGATAATTTTCTGCATAGCCGGATTTCTGGGGTAATACCGCTGTTTAAAAGGTTCGGTGGACTTGAGTCGAATTCGGTGCGGGGGAACCTTTGCTAATTCTTTAATCTCTTCGAATTTGCAAATGCGATGCAGCTAAGCACGTCGGATTACTGGCTGGTGCGGTCGGCGGCGGCGGTTTCTTGCCGGTAATAGGTCTACCACCTAAGGTAATTCCCAAACCTGCTTGGCTTAATAAGTCCATCCCCAGTAGTGCGTCTTCTGCTAGAGAGGGTAGATACGTTACTTCCGCCGTCAAGGAAGTTCCCCCTAGGAAGAAGGTAGCGGTGTAATGCTCGGTCGTTACCACAGGTGCCCCATTTGCATCGGGAGGTCCAGTTCTCGGAAAATTTGCCGTAGCGGCTGCCCAACAAAGGTTTTAGTCGAGCCAGTGTCGACCAGAGCTTGGTACTCCTGGTTTCCCACCTTGATGGGGACGAAATAGCGGGGGTCCTGTTCAGGCGGGGCGTTGACTACGGCTACGGTTTGTCGGTGGCACGAGCAATCCTTTGTAAGCCGGCCGTCTTCTCCGCAGAAAGAGCAAAACATACGGAACGGTCGGCGGCATGATTCCTTTCGATGGCCCCGCTGTTTGCAATTCCAGCAGTGCGTATCGCGGTCGTACGGTGCTGGTGGCGGTGGTAGTCGGGTTACAGGAGGAAGCTGGCTTGAGGCTGCGGGTAACGGGCCTGAGTGGCGGTCGTCGCTCTTTATGGCTTCAAATTCCTCGGCTAAGTACGCCAATTCGTCCAAGGTGTCAAAGTCTCTCCGCCGGATGTAATATCGGTACTCTGGCCTCATATTATCAAAGATCCGGTCGATGTTTTCGGTGGCCGTCATGCGTGGATGCTGGTGCAACAAGTACTGGGCGGATAAGATATATTCCTTCGCCTTTTCTCGCGGCCCCTGGCGCTTTCGCAATATCTCTTCTTCCAACCTATGCAAGTATCGGGCGGGCAGGAAGTGACTGATAAAAGCCTCCCGGAACTGTTGCCAAGTGGTTAGACTACTCCTTTTAATTCGCAACCACTCCAAGGCACTTCCTCGGAATATTTCCGGTAGTGTCCGCATCACGTCGTCTGGCGGGATATTGTAGCACTGCGTCAACTCTGTTAACCTCTCCAAAAATTCAAGGGCATTTCCCGAAGAATCAAACCTTCGTAGCTTAGCGTGAGCCGGTTCGAGGGGAGGTTTGGAGGGGGGAGTTGCTGTCTTGGTTCGTGCCTGTGATTTTCGCGTTCGGTCGACGTACTCTGGTTACGGCTAGGTCCGAGGTGTGTGTCGACCACGGGCAGGTCGGCCGGTTTCATGGTCTTGTTCGGTTGTCGGATCGGCGGTGTGAGCGGTGGTACTTCAAAGCTTGTTTCCATATATAATGGGGAAACGGGTCTCCCTTCTGTGTTGCTAGATTCCAGGTTGGTGGGTTCCTTCGGTGGTGGCGGTTTCTGGGTGGATGGAGGCTCTACGGGCGGGTCGTCATCTAATCTCTGTTCCACAATGTCTTCCCATTTCTTGCACAGATTTTGCATTGAACCATGCGAGCGTACCTTTTTGAGGTGGGTACTTAGACGTTGACGAAGATCCTTCACTTTCCCGTCTGTTTCTAGACTAAGTGTTCCTAACGTCTCGACTAACTCGGATTTCTTCATATAATGTATGAAGCCGAGATTCTTGAGGATGTTCTGGTCATCTTCCTTATTGTTTTCATCGGTTCCGAACATGACTCTGCTGTACGTTGTAGCAAGTTGATGATCCAAGTTCGGTCGGCGGTTATCGGTGGTACCTTTCGAAGGCTCCTGGTCGGTCGGCGGTCGGAGTTCGGTTGAGTCTTCTAAAGGTCCCTGCTCGGGCGCCAATTTGTGATGCTTTTTTTTTTACTCAGGCTGAGGTTAGCTCATGGATGTCCAGGGTTGTTCCCAAAAGAAAGCAAAAACTCAGGGTTGAAGAGTGTCGAACTCCGAAACAACAATATCTTTATTGCTCTTAATTTTCTTAACAATTTATTTCATACTCTTATTGATATTCTTAAAATAAAAGATTACAATTCATTTACTATGATACCTTAGATACTAGGTCTGTGGAGATTCCTCTAGAAAGGAAGAGCTCCACGACAATAAACGAGTGGCCTAAACGCCGGTCAACGATCCACCACGACCAACAGCGGAGTGAAAAGCTGGCAAAAATCGGTTGAGCAAGGCTCGGTCTATGGTACCCCTAAGAAAAGGAGTAGCCACGACAAAAAAATGGTAGTTCCAAACTAGGTCTATGGAGAAGCTTACGAGAGCAGCAACCCCACGACAATAAACGGAGGTCAGTAGAGATTCCTCTAGAAAGGAAGAGCTCCACGACAATAAACGAGTGGCCTAAACGCCGGTCAACGATCCACCACGACCAACAGCGGAGTGGAAAGCTGGCAAAAATCGGTTGAGCAAGGCTCGGTCTATGGTACCCCTAAGAAAAGGAGTAGCCACGACAAAAAACTGGTAGTTCCAAACTAGGTCTATGGAGAAGCTTACGGAAGCAGCAACCCCACGAAAATAAACGGAGGTCAGTAGAGATTCCTCTAGAAAGGAAGAGCTCCACGACAATAATCGAGTGGCCTAAACGCCGGTCAACGATCCACCACGACCAACAGAGTGGAAAGCTGACAAAAAACTTTTGCTACAAAACTTTGTGAGGTTTCTGCTGGTATTCCCCGCAGCGTATCTTCGAGTGAGAACTCTTATCCCGGTTTTCTATTTGCAATAGAACTTCTTCCAATGGCTGGGAGATCGAGTTTGATCTTCCTTGCAAATTTCACCTCTACTTATGAAAATTCTCTGAAAGAAGAGACTGTGAATTATAAGGTTAAATGTTAGAAATACTTGCAAATGAGTAATTCATTTGGCTGTTCTTCTGGTTTAGGTCCTAGTAAGTGGTTGGCAGTCCAAATCAGCGGTGCGGGGTGGAGGGGTAGATGTAATTTCCTTAATAGTATGCAATGTTGGCATTGCGTCACGTGATGGTGATTCAAATATTCGTTATATGAATAAATGTATGGAATCTTCTTGGCGTTTGGTGGCGGTGGTGGAATTAGAGTGGCGGTCGGTGGCGGCGGTTATTTGGGAGGCTGTGTGGTCGTTACGTCACGTGATGATGGTTCGATTATTCATCGTAGATGAATAATTACATGGAATCATCGTGCCGATCGGTGGCGGTGTTGGAACTGTTGCGGGGGTTGGTGGCGGCGGTTAATTGGTTATTGTGGTCGGATGCGGAGGGGCGGCAGGAAATGTGTAACTTCGTTACAGCACCATTGTTGTTTTTTTATTATGTTGGTTGTTAAATTCTTGAGTGTTTTCAATAGCCATGTCATCGTTTTCTGTAAGATCAAGTAGGCCGCGACAAGTTTGTTTGGCAAACTCAACCTTGTTTGGCTTATTAACTGATGGAAAATGCATCACAATAGTTTTATCGTTTGTTTTGCTAGATAATATTTCGAGTTGCCTCTCAAGGGTTTCGCAGTAACTTTCAACGAAAGACAAACGCTCTGAGAGTTGGGCGTTTTGCAACCGTAAATTTTGGATATCGGTTAATATGGCTGCGACGTCATCTTTTGTGGAAATGTGTTTTAGATTTTCCTTTAGACACTCGTCTAAAATATTTTTAAAATCTTCGAAGTGTAAGGTTTGTGCTGCCATTTGTAAAATAGTTTTTTCACAGATTTCTTTTTGCTTGGAGTACTAACCGGGGATATTTCCGATGCCATTCTCTTAGGTTGCATATGGGACTTGCCGTCAGAACAGTCTTTGTTTTAGGTCAAGAATTTTAAAGTTATAATTCTCCTATCTTCTTTATGGAAATTCACGATTGTTTACTATTTTGAAGTGCAGACTACTTTGAGAATCACTTATTTAGTAAAATTACTATTTTTTGTTAGCTTTTAACTAGTTTAATTAATGAAGAACTGAAGAGCTTAGATAACTTTGTTAACTTTATTCACTCTCACACTCACACTCACACGTTTTTTTGATTTTTAACTTACCAGATTTACGAACTTTCATTGATTTGTATTACTAAATAACCGTTCGAGGGATTGCTCACGGTATATTTGAAATTTTTCACCAATTGATTTTTGACTTACCCTTTCAATTTTTTGTATTGTTATATTGATTGAGTAGCATCCGTTCGAGGAATTTCTCACGGGTTACTATACTTTTTTATTATTCTTTTGGACTTTCAAACTACGAGTCCTTAGTTGTCCGTCTGTGTATTTGTACGATTGAAGGAGGAACACAGGTCGCAAAAGAGCTACAAGAAGTACTTACCTTACAAAGTACAAAGACTTCGTAGGCATGGCTCCTACAGCTCCAAAACCGAAACCCAGTCGCGTCCAGAACGATATCGTGGAGAATCACTCCGATGACGAAGGCAGTCAAGCCGAGAATCAAGCAGGAGATGATATAGTTGATAGAAGCATAATAGTAGACGACGATGAAGTGGCGAGAGCCGAAGAACAATTCCGTAAAGATGCAGCTGATAATTCTGCTTATATACAGCAAGTAGTTTCCGCTACTATTGATCTGCATAGAGTCAATGATAGACAATTTATGGCAGAAGAACTGGAAAAAAGTCATGAACGTCTGCTTGATCAAGTTGCGCAGTTGCTTCAAAAACGCACCGTCAAAACTACTCATGCTTCTGCTCCTCCTAGGCTACCAGTCCCACTTAACATGACTTCAACACAACAAGCCAGCCGACAAGTGAATGAGGAAGATGCAAACAGAATTACTCCTCATTATGAGCCAACTAGAGTGCCACCTTTGCCGGAAGTCAATCCAGCCCAAATGCCTCTAGGCTCGAACTAAGACGAGTTCATGACGCGTTTAAATGCTTTCAATTTCGACGACGAGTCCGCTGTGTCGCCACCCAGGCCACCACTCTCGAACGCAACTTCTATGAACCGTGTTTACCCATTTCACAAGTGGGGATTGAAGTTCGATGGCAAAAACATGTCGGTCGATGACTTCTTGTTCCGCCTCGATTGCGTTCGATGTAGCTATGGTGTGCCATGGTATGATTTTACCTCTAACTTCTATCACTTCGTATCGGGTTCAGTAGAATCTTGGTATTGGGTGTATTTGAAAGGCAACAAGCACACGACGTGGGACGAATTGAAAACTGCTTTGGTAGAACAGTACCGCAGTTTGGAAAGCGATACCGAGCTCTTCCGAAAACTCTCGGATCGAAAAATGATGAATGGCGAGACATTCAACGAGTTTTACGATGCGATTCTTCATCTGAATTCCAGGATGCAAGTACCTAGACCCGAAAAGGAACTCATCGAAATCATTAAAACAAATGTCCGTAGGCGGATGAGTGAACTCCTCATTACCTACAGTCCGTCCAGTTTAAGACAGCTAGCCTATTATTGTCGAGCTATCGAAAAAGCTCAATCTCAGTATGAGAATTCACGTCCGAATTTCGTGCCAAGTGCACAACGTCCACCTGCAAGGCGATTTGTCAACGAAATCGTAGAAGAACCTTGTCAGGATTTAATGGTGGCATTGCCCTCTACGAGTATTGAAGCGATCCAGAGAGATCGTAAGCCACAAAAATGTTGGAACTGCCAAGTCATTGGCCACAATTTTCGTGACTGTGCTAAACCGATTGATATATAGTCCGTCCTGTCCGAAAAGTTTAGCGGGAAACGAGAGGAGGAACAACCCATCAACCGGGGGGGTTCGCTCCGATTAGATTTACCCGGAGTTCAAGTGTCGAAGCCGACAAAGCTCTTAAACTTCCACAAATTAAAATTTTAAAACCGGTTAAGAATCTTGGATTACCGAACGATAACAAAGATGATTGTAGAACAATCCCTATTATGAATAAAGAACATAAGCCAAACACAGATTTGAATTTTAGAAATGAATTAACAGAACCTTTATACCGAAAGCCTTTTCATGAAAGGTTGCGCAATTATAATGAAGTGCGAAGAAGATTAGTTACTTTTCCAGAACTATCCAAACGGATACGACGAACAAGGGAGCGCTTCCACCGGAAGCGGACTACTTATCGTAACATCGCGTCTGCAACAATAGGCCGAGAATCAAATGACCCACGTCCTTATGTGACGGTTGGTTTATTCGGAGACAGTTTCCTAGGTCTTTTCGATTCAGGGGCCAGCATAAGTTGCTTAGGCACCAATATACTGCCCTATTTGAAAGACAAAGATGTTACGGTAAGGAAGGTAGAGACTACCGTGTCCACGGCCGATGGACAAAAGCAATCCATAGTGGGAGTGATCACTACGGCGATCCAATATAAAAGTGTGACTAAAGATATAGATCTGTATATCGTGCCGTCGTTAAGCCAACGTCTTTATTTAGGCGTCGACTTCTGGCAGAAATTTCAGATCGCGCCTCATGTAATTGCGGGTCTTTCAGGAATTGCGACCGGTGGGCCATATGAGAGACCCACCAACCAGATTAAGTTGAATATAGAAGAGTCTAAACGACTAGAAGCAGTTTTTCGTGGATTTCCTTCTTCCGCAGTCAATGGACTCGGGAAGACAAATCTAGTACAACATTACATAGATACAGGCGATGCCGTACCTATAAAGCAGAGGTACTATCCCGTATCTCCAGCGATACAAGCTGTGCGGAGTTGGACCGCATGCTTTCGTTAGGAGTCATCGAGGAAAGTTCCAGCGCATGGAGTTCCCCGTGGTGCTTGTACGCAAACCTGGTAAGAACCGATTGTGTCTGGACTTTCGGAAGGTGAACTCAGTAACCAAGAAAGATGCTCGTCCAATTGCGCATATAGAGGGGCTGCTAGCACGTCTGACAGAGACACGTTATATTTCTAGCGTGGATCTGAAGGATGCGTTTTGGCAGATACCGCTGGAGCAAAGTTCGAGGGAGAAGACCGCTTTTACGGTACCTGGCCGACCACTGTACCAATTTAAGGTCATGCCCTTCGGTCTATGTAATGCGGCACAAAGTTTGAGCTACCTAATGAGTCGCGTAATCCCATCCGGATTACGAGATCAAGTATTCGTATACTTGGACGATCTATTGGTTGTGTCGAAGGATTTCGACGAACATCTGCAGACTCTGGAGATAGTCGGAAAGTGCTTGACGGATGCAGGATTGACGATAAACGTCGAGAAGTCGTAGTTTTGTTTTGATGAGCTTCACTATCTCGGTTATAAGGTCGGTCAGGGTTGCTTGAAAGCTGATCCAGACAAGATCAGCTTTCAAAAAACTTTGTGAGGTTTCTGCTGGTATTCCCCGCAGCGTATCTTCGAGTGAGAACTCTTATCCCGGTTTTCTATTTGCAATAGAACTTCTTCCAATGGCTGGGAGATCGAGTTTGATCTTCCTTGCAAATTTCACCTCTACTTATGAAAATTCTCTGAAAGAAGAGACTGTGAATTATAAGGTTAAATGTTAGAAATACTTGCAAATGAGTAATTCATTTGGCTGTTCTTCTGGTTTAGGTCCTAGTAAGTGGTTGGCAGTCCAAATCAGCGGTGCGGGGTGGAGGGGTAGATGTAATTTCCTTAATAGTATGCAATGTTGGCATTGCGTCACGTGATGGTGATTCAAATATTCGTTATATGAATAAATGTATGGAATCTTCTTGGCGTTTGGTGGCGGTGGTGGAATTAGAGTGGCGGTCGGTTATTTGGGAGGCTGTGTGGTCGTTACGTCACGTGATGATGGTTCGATTATTCATCGTAGATGAATAATTACATGGAATCATCGTGCCGATCGGTGGCGGTGTTGGAACTGTTGCGGGGGTTGGTGGCGGCGGTTAATTGGTTATTGTGGTCGGATGCGGAGGGGCGGCAGGAAATGTGTAACTTCGTTACAGCACCATTGTTGTTTTTTTATTATGTTGGTTGTTAAATTCTTGAGTGTTTTCAATAGCCATGTCATCGTTTTCTGTAAGATCAAGTAGGCCGCGACAAGTTTGTTTGGCAAACTCAACCTTGTTTGGCTTATTAACTGATGGAAAATGCATCACAATAGTTTTATCGTTTGTTTTGCTAGATAATATTTCGAGTTGCCTCTCAAGGGTTTCGCAGTAACTTTCAACGAAAGACAAACGCTCTGAGAGTTGGGCGTTTTGCAACCGTAAATTTTGGATATCGGTTAATATGGCTGCGACGTCATCTTTTGTGGAAATGTGTTTTAGATTTTCCTTTAGACACTCGTCTAAAATATTTTTAAAATCTTCGAAGTGTAAGGTTTGTGCTGCCATTTGTAAAATAGTTTTTTCACAGATTTCTTTTTGCTTGGAGTACTAACCGGGGATATTTCCGATGCCATTCTCTTAGGTTGCATATGGGACTTGCCGTCAGAACAGTCATTGTTTTAGGTCAAGAATTTTAAAGTTATAATTCTCCTATCTTCTTTATGGAAATTCACGATTGTTTACTATTTTGAAGTGCAGACTACTTTGAGAATCACTTATTTAGTAAAATTACTATTTTTTGTTAGCTTTTAACTAGTTTAATTAATGAAGAACTGAAGAGCTTAGATAACTTTGTTAACTTTATTCACTCTCACACTCACACGTTTTTTTGATTTTTAACTTACCAGATTTACGAACTTTCATTGATTTGTATTACTAAATAACCGTTCGAGGGATTGCTCACGGTATATTTGAAATTTTTCACCAATTGATTTTTGACTTACCCTTTCAATTTTTTGTATTGTTATATTGATTGAGTAGCATCCGTTCGAGGAATTTCTCACGGGTTACTATACTTTTTTATTATTCTTTTGGACTTTCAAACTACGAGTCCTTAGTTGTCCGTCTGTGTATTTGTACGATTGAAGGAGGAACACAGGTCGCAAAAGAGCTACAAGAAGTACTTACCTTACAAAGTACAAAGACTTCGTAGGCATGGCTCCTACAGCTCCAAAACCGAAACCCAGTCGCGTCCAGAACGATATCGTGGAGAATCACTCCGATGACGAAGGCAGTCAAGCCGAGAATCAAGCAGGAGATGATATAGTTGATAGAAGCATAATAGTAGACGACGATGAAGTGGCGAGAGCCGAAGAACAATTCCGTAAAGATGCAGCTGATAATTCTGCTTATATACAGCAAGTAGTTTCCGCTACTATTGATCTGCATAGAGTCAATGATAGACAATTTATGGCAGAAGAACTGGAAAAAAGTCATGAACGTCTGCTTGATCAAGTTGCGCAGTTGCTTCAAAAACGCACCGTCAAAACTACTCATGCTTCTGCTCCTCCTAGGCTACCAGTCCCACTTAACATGACTTCAACACAACAAGCCAGCCGACAAGTGAATGAGGAAGATGCAAACAGAATTACTCCTCATTATGAGCCAACTAGAGTGCCACCTTTGCCGGAAGTCAATCCAGCCCAAATGCCTCTAGGCTCGAACTAAGACGAGTTCATGACGCGTTTAAATGCTTTCAATTTCGACGACGAGTCCGCTGTGTCGCCACCCAGGCCACCACTCTCGAACGCAACTTCTATGAACCGTGTTTACCCATTTCACAAGTGGGGATTGAAGTTCGATGGCAAAAACATGTCGGTCGATGACTTCTTGTTCCGCCTCGATTGCGTTCGATGTAGCTATGGTGTGCCATGGTATGATTTTACCTCTAACTTCTATCACTTCGTATCGGGTTCAGTAGAATCTTGGTATTGGGTGTATTTGAAAGGCAACAAGCACACGACGTGGGACGAATTGAAAACTGCTTTGGTAGAACAGTACCGCAGTTTGGAAAGCGATACCGAGCTCTTCCGAAAACTCTCGGATCGAAAAATGATGAATGGCGAGACATTCAACGAGTTTTACGATGCGATTCTTCATCTGAATTCCAGGATGCAAGTACCTAGACCCGAAAAGGAACTCATCGAAATCATTAAAACAAATGTCCGTAGGCGGATGAGTGAACTCCTCATTACCTACAGTCCGTCCAGTTTAAGACAGCTAGCCTATTATTGTCGAGCTATCGAAAAAGCTCAATCTCAGTATGAGAATTCACGTCCGAATTTCGTGCCAAGTGCACAACGTCCACCTGCAAGGCGATTTGTCAACGAAATCGTAGAAGAACCTTGTCAGGATTTAATGGTGGCATTGCCCTCTACGAGTATTGAAGCGATCCAGAGAGATCGTAAGCCACAAAAATGTTGGAACTGCCAAGTCATTGGCCACAATTTTCGTGACTGTGCTAAACCGATTGATATATAGTCCGTCCTGTCCGAAAAGTTTAGCGGGAAACGAGAGGAGGAGGAACCCATCAACCGGGGGGGTTCGCTCCGATTAGATTTACCCGGAGTTCAAGTGTCGAAGCCGACAAAGCTCTTAAACTTCCACAAATTAAAATTTTAAAACCGGTTAAGAATCTTGGATTACCGAACGATAACAAAGATGATTGTAGAACAATCCCTATTATGAATAAAGAACATAAGCCAAACACAGATTTGAATTTTAGAAATGAATTAACAGAACCTTTATACCGAAAGCCTTTTCATGAAAGGTTGCGCAATTATAATGAAGTGCGAAGAAGATTAGTTACTTTTCCAGAACTATCCAAACGGATACGACGAACAAGGGAGCGCTTCCACCGGAAGCGGACTACTTATCGTAACATCGCGTCTGCAACAATAGGCCGAGAATCAAATGACCCACGTCCTTATGTGACGGTTGGTTTATTCGGAGACAGTTTCCTAGGTCTTTTCGATTCAGGGGCCAGCATAAGTTGCTTAGGCACCAATATACTGCCCTATTTGAAAGACAAAGATGTTACGGTAAGGAAGGTAGAGACTACCGTGTCCACGGCCGATGGACAAAAGCAATCCATAGTGGGAGTGATCACTACGGCGATCCAATATAAAAGTGTGACTAAAGATATAGATCTGTATATCGTGCCGTCGTTAAGCCAACGTCTTTATTTAGGCGTCGACTTCTGGCAGAAATTTCAGATCGCGCCTCATGTAATTGCGGGTCTTTCAGGAATTGCGACCGGTGGGCCATATGAGAGACCCACCAACCAGATTAAGTTGAATATAGAAGAGTCTAAACGACTAGAAGCAGTTGTTCGTGGATTTCCTTCTTCCGCAGTCAATGGACTCGGGAAGACAAATCTAGTACAACATTACATAGATACAGGCGATGCCGTACCTATAAAGCAGAGGTACTATCCCGTATCTCCAGCGATACAAGCTGTGCGGAGTTGGACCGCATGCTTTCGTTAGGAGTCATCGAGGAAAGTTCCAGCGCATGGAGTTCCCCGTGGTGCTTGTACGCAAACCTGGTAAGAACCGATTGTGTCTGGACTTTCGGAAGGTGAACTCAGTAACCAAGAAAGATGCTCGTCCAATTGCGCATATAGAGGGGCTGCTAGCACGTCTGACAGAGACACGTTATATTTCTAGCGTGGATCTGAAGGATGCGTTTTGGCAGATACCGCTGGAGCAAAGTTCGAGGGAGAAGACCGCTTTTACGGTACCTGGCCGACCACTGTACCAATTTAAGGTCATGCCCTTCGGTCTATGTAATGCGGCACAAAGTTTGAGCTACCTAATGAGTCGCGTAATCCCATCCGGATTACGAGATCAAGTATTCGTATACTTGGACGATCTATTGGTTGTGTCGAAGGATTTCGACGAACATCTGCAGACTCTGGAGATAGTCGGAAAGTGCTTGACGGATGCAGGATTGACGATAAACGTCGAGAAGTCGTAGTTTTGTTTTGATGAGCTTCACTATCTCGGTTATAAGGTCGGTCAGGGTTGCTTGAAAGCTGATCCAGACAAGATCACAGCAATCACTAACTTCCCTTTACCAACCACAACTCGCCAAGTTCGCCGATTCCTCTTTATGGCAGGTTGGTATCGGCGATTCGTTAAAGATTTCAGCACCCTAGCCGCACCACCGACCGAGACATTGAAAAAAGGAAAAGCATTCAAACTAGGCCCAGAAGCTATTGAAGCATTCCTGCAAATCAAGCAAGCTTTGACTTCAGCGCCTGTGTTAGTCAATCCGGACTTCTCCAAAGAATTCATTATTCTCTGCGACGCATCAGCGGATGGCATCGGATGGGTACTCTGTCAGCGGGACGAATCCGGGACGGAGCAGCCTATTTACTACTTCTCTCGGAAGCTGAACGCTGCACAGAGAAACTATTCGGTGACAGACCGCGAGTACCTAGCAGCTTTTGAAGGTATCCAAAAGTTCAGGTCGTACGTTGAGGGGTACCATTTTCGTGTGAAAACAGATCATTCCAGCCTGAAATGGCTGATGACAATGAAGGATCTAACAGGTAGATTAGCGAGGTGGAGTATGCGGCTCCAAGGCTTCGATTTTGTGGTGGAGCATAGGAAGGGAATTTTGAATGTCGTGCCAGACGCTCTATCTAGAGCATATGAAGACGATGAGTTGACAGTGTCAGCTTTCCTTTCATGTCTACCACAGATCGAGACCTCGGAGGTACTCCACATCGATCTTGAGGATCCGTCCTTTAAATCCGAAGGTTATCTGGACATCATCAACCATATCATTAAGGAACAGCAACGATTGCCTGACCTCAAAGTGTCAGAAGGTTACATTTATAAACGCACTAAACACGCGGTTGGTAATCCCTTGGCGGACGATCTAACTTGGAAGTTGTGGGTCCCATCAGAAATGACAGAATCTCTAATCTCACTGGCTCACAATCCGCCGCGCGCTTCGCATGGTGGCGTGGTGAAGACAATCTACAGGTTACGTGATAGATTCTATTGGCCTAGCATGCACACACAGGTCAAACTGTACGTAGACAGGTGTGAAACATATAAGACCAGTAAAGCGGCCAACATGACTTTACGAGCGGAAGTGGGAGACAGTTTCGAGGTAGATAGACCATTCCAGCATTTGTTTGTGGACTTTCTCGGACCGTATCCCAGATCGAGGTCTGGTAACGTTTATATCGCGATCGTGTTAGACCAACTAACCAAATTCGTCTTCATCAAGCCACTACGCAAGGCAACAGCCGCGAGCGTGGTCAAATTCCTGAGGGACGACGTTTTCTTGATTTATGGTGTGCCAGAGAGTGTGCTCTCTGACAATGGTACACAGTTTGTGGGTAAGGAATTTCAGAAGCTCTTAGATGTTTTCGGGGTCAAACACTACCGGACGCCAGTGAATGCTCCCCAGTCAAACGCAAGCGAATGCGTAAACTGGTCAATTCTTGCAGCCATTCGTTCGTATGTCAACCCTCGACAGACGGATTGGGATGTCCATCTGTCTTCGATCAGTAGTGCCTTGCGCACGACAGTACATTCAACTCTTTGGATGTCCCCATACGAAGCCCTATTCGGACAACGTATGATAGAGCACGGGGCAGATTATCGTCTTCTGAGAGAGTTGGGTGGACTGAACTGCTCGGAGATAGATTGGCTTCCCAAGGTTGCCAAGATGAACATCGTTCATTCGTACTTAAAGCAAGCGTTAATTAAGACACATGAAGCCTACGAGAAGAACTATAATCTTCGGAGTAGAAAAATAATGTTCAGAGTAGGAGATGAAATATACAGAAGAAACCAGATTTTGAGTGACGCGACTAAGCATCTCAGTGCGAAGTTGTGTCCGAAATTTACGAAAGTTCGAGTAAACAAAATAATCTGCAACAACTTATACGAAGTTGAAGATAGGCTAGGCCACAAATCGACATGCCACACTAAAGATTTAAAGAGGTGAAACGCTTATTCTACAAACAGCGTTTGAGCATGTACATTGAAAATGTATTTTCTTTTTTCTTTATTACCAGCCATGACAATTTAAACATTTTTACCTGACGTTCCATACAGTTACCTAACAGTACTTGAAGATACATATTTCTGATTTATAAACTCGATCTGATGCCCGGCTCTCAGCTGTGCATGAGACTCTTGGTCTATATTTCTGTTGTCTTTATTGAATTTTCAGTTGTACATCCGAATACCCAACCCATGATGTGTCAATAGAGTATTCACCCTAGAATTTTTTTTTGTCTTCGACCGACTAGACGTGAAAGAGTCGCAGTGTCTTCACGACGCGAAGAGTAATAGGTTTCAGACATGATGTCTTATACGTGAGAAGTTCTCCTTTTTCTTGGAAGTTAGACTAAGTAGACTTAGTCGAAGTTCCAAGTTTTGTAGGGAAAAACTTTCTCACCATTCGAATTACAAATAACATTTACCACTGGCGCCCTCTATTGCCGAATGCCCTAATTTGCAAACCATGCTGAACGCATTCATTACTATACACCAGAAAAGGATTCCACGGATGGGACCCACACCTTCAGAAAAATCCACTTCCAGAACGGAATCCACATGATTTCCAATCTGACTTGGAAATTTCTCAGACATGCGCACTGCGCAATTTTTCAGTGGAAGTACTTGAAAGAGACAAACTACAAAGCGAAAATTCTAGAAGTTATACCTAGGTTGCACCAAAGCCACATTCGAAATGTTCACACAAGTGAACTTGAGAAGATGTTAGACACACTAGTTAAATGGTAGGTGCTATTTAATTTGTTGGTTGGCCTATATTTGTCAGTCGAACAGTTATGACAGATAGTGCCCATGAGAATTATTTCGATCTAGACATTTGACATATTATCTGCGTTTGCGATATTCAGGGCGAAACTAATAATCTTTATTATACGATCACGCATAAAGCCACATACTATCTTACTCAGTATCATTTATAGGCCTTAGGTGAAGCAATTCGGTAAGAAGTTAGCACTTCTGACGTCATACGTGACCAAAACTTCAATAACATTCACTATATTAGACAAAGAAAGTAGGTGCTAAAGTAGTTACCTTTTTGTTTACCCAGCGCCTTAGAAAAGTCTTGTATCTGCACATATTAACTCTTCGACGAGTACTTCGAAACCAAATGTGACATGTGTGGAAACAAATTTCAGTTTCAGTACCTATTGCCAAATCGACAACCACCTCAGTAGGATCAGACAGACAATTTGATGCTATGCCAAGCACGAAGTTGATTAGAAATCCACGGTGACAATATTCTTACCTTCGAATGTAATGTCAGATATAATGTCAGTTTTAGCCAATAACAGCTATTTCTAAGCTGGCACCTATTCGCAAATCATGGATCGTATAATATCTTGATATATAAAATACCCACTTGTAGTGTGATCAGAGCTTTAAATCTGAACATAGTACTTACTTTTCTGCTTCGACACACTTTTATTTTTGTCCAAAATGCATACCTACGAAAATAGTGCAGTGCGTACTGTCCATTATTTTCTCAACTACATTTCTGTGGTCATACCATAAACAAACAGAACCAGCACTGGCAAGTAGGAAATGAGAATGGAAATCAGGGCGTTGGCTCCCTTGAAAGTGGAAACATTATCCAGGAAGCCGACAGTGGATTTCATTTTGAAGAGAACTTTCGAACGAGGAACATTATTGTGGCAGAACGCTACTAATAAGATTTTTTTTTGTGTGCTGCGGCCATTTTATTACTCCTTGGAGGAGATATATACTTCGCCGCTTCACAAATGAGGCAATATTAATAATTTATTGGACACCGTTATAATAATTAAAGGTGAGTAAAATGCCAACATAAATTTATTGAAGCCAAAGAGCTTCTGCCGGTTTGCATCGTCATACGAATCGATGGCGGCTTTTCTCAGCCGGTAGGTTTTTACCTTTTTGCTAATTCCTGCCCACCCTTTTTGATGCAGGAACATTATCTCTGGGAGTAGGTGGACATATCCGAATATATCCCTACGGAACATGATCAGCGAGATGACCCCCGAGTACATATATACATAGGAATACCTACCGCCATGAAGTGAAATTATTCATGTCTTAAATCACGCAAATGCAGTGAAAATACTTCCATGAGGAAACTTATATATAATTACTACAAATATACGTATCTCACGACGCAAGATTGCTTCGCACACAATTCATTTGGTCTGCCTTCTATAAAAAAAAAACGCAGTGCATTTACTTACGAAATTTTTTTTTGGCACGGACACACACGTGGCAACAAAGGTCAGTCCTGCTACACTTTTTGTGCTGGCGACCACACCCACTTTCAGTCGTCTAAGGCGCACAGCCCGTCGCCCAACAACAGAATTTGCCACGTTTTACGTCCGTGCCACAATTCGTGATATCACTGGCCTCTGTACATTGTACAGAGGCCAGTCCGAATTTTTCCGGACAGCACCCGTCACTATAGACAACAGTCAGTCTATGCGTCTCTGTAGACGTTCCTAAAGGATCATCACTTTTGCGGTTATCCAACGTGTGTATATCGTCGACGTTAATCCGCTAGTAGGCTCGTCGACGACTACACTCTAATCGGAGCAGTGCCGCCTACTAAGAGGCGCAACCAAATCCAACAACATCTCATCTAATACACAGCCGGTAGGCTGAGAAACCCATCAGGGAAATCATCTGTATTTATAACATCATCAGGACGTCTGGCGGGCCTTTATATGTCGATGCCGGTCCACAAAACTCAGCACTCAACTAAGAACATCATTAGAACGTCGTGGCAACCACACACACCTGGTACACATCATTTCGACGCAGTATCGTCGTGGGAATTCATAATACAACATTACAACTATATCCTCTTCAAGCAGCAGTACCAGTTATATACTTTATAAAGTAACCTAAAATTATGAAAGTATCCTTAATCAATACAACCAGGTAACCATCTCGAATATATTTTAGTTTCTGTTTATTTGTGAAATATAAGGGAGCCCTAACGCTCAACCATATATATATATTCTTTGGCGAACGTATCTACGCCACACGCACTCAGCGTTCGATGCTGGCGTGAGCCAGCACCTACCACGGACGGTGGTACTATTATAATTTACCTTTGGTGGATATTGACATGCTGGCCATGTGCCACGCCTATTATACTATACTTTGTTTTTATATTTTTTTTATTTTTAGGAACATTCTTATCCTTATATTTTGTGTAATGTGTTATCGTGTATATCGTGATCGCGCAATTTCCTTTTTTTTTGATGAAATCTTACCCACTTATCCAGTACAGTTTCAATTAACGTAGTATCAGAAGTTTCATCGAATATTATCGTGTTGCGATCTATTTCCTTTTTATAAAAGTTAAACTCTAAAGCTTTTGCTTCCTGTTTGTGTTCATTAATACAGAACTTCAAGTGAAGTGCTACCAGTAACCGTTTTCGCTCGTGTTTACAATTAGACCCACTTTTCGGTGACGAGTTTGTAAACCGCGTACTACTCAATAATTCCTTTTGTTTATTTTTCGTTTCTCACTTGGTCTTTTAGACCACATTTGCTTCTCTCCGAGTCGGTAGCGGCCATCTTTACTTGCGTATCAACGCCGCGTTCGCGCATATTGTTTTCAAGGTTAAATCCTGAAGCTATACTCACTTACTCTTATAAAATCGTGTCGTCTTTTCGTGTATCGAGTTCTACATGTAATTAAAAGCGAACCATTAGTATCGTAACCTTACTTTTTCATATATGAACGTGGTTATATGATACTTATCACCTTAGCGCAATCAATCAAAACATCTATGTAACGATTGCTCCATATAAACGTTGAACATTCGAACATAGATTCGTAAAACCCTATTAAGAAAATCATAAGTTACAATATATAGTTAGCAGCAAATAGTACAGACCTTGAATACTTAACCAAAATTCTTTCACAGCTACCCCAGGAGTGCACTTCCGGATCAGCATTAAATACATATTGCATATCTTTTTACTACCCCATTGGTGGAAAAAAGAACTTAATTACTGTATTTTAAATCAAACTATATTTGCTATACTATATTGATATATTGCTTTAACTTATCGAACATACAAATGAACGCGAACTGTGTTCAGGCGTATGGGGTATTAAAATATATATATTTAAATTTACTTGATTTCTTTGATATGGTTGTGGGATCTTTGGGACATTTTCGCGTCAGTCTATTCTTTCCTTGCAATTGATTGAAAAAGATACTTTCTCTCCGTAAGCTTTTCGTAATAAACACGTCATTTGTGTTTAAAAAAACATTCGCGGGCGAATAAAAAAATTTAACTTTTAAACTTTTATAATCTGAAATCGAGAGACTTCTTAACGAACATTTTTGACGTTAAGATCTCGACGCCGCGTCAGATTTATCCAGTTCTTCGGTTGATTCGTTACAGTTATTAACCTCGGTGAGCGTCGTTATTAATCGCGATCGTCTTGAATGTTAGCTAGAATCATTTTGATTCGCATTCACTTTTAATAATAAATAGTCTTAAAGTTAAGTTTTTATGACTTTGAAAGATGTTTAATTTTTGAAGAACATGATCCTAATATATGGAATCATTTAAGTATTTTTAGGAATTAAAATATCTTTGCAGTTTGTGAACGTAATCTTCACTCAAAATAAATCCTCTGCGAGGATACATTCATTAGAAATATATTTTTTTTATCTTACGATAAACTAAAGAAAAAGAATGATAATTTGAAATAATAAAGTTAAGACCAATTTTAGACATTATACTTGAACAATTACTTTTGTTAAATTTTAAGGATTTATTTAATAAACAAAATTCGATATTTTTATAACGTTCAGAAAATTTCGCATTTGCTTTTCATTTTGAGGATATCTTTTTTTTCGTGAAGAATTTGCAGATTTTCTAATATGATTGAGTAGGTTTTCTCTTTGGGAGGGTGGTATCCCTCGCCTCCTTTTTGTCTTGGAACATGGTATGGTATGACATAGAGTATCTTTACTTTCAGATGCGACGTTGGAGGTAAAGAATATGGTATCTAGTTTTAGATTTTGTATTGAGTTTAGGGTAGTGAAGTAAGCGAGCAGTTTTGCTTGCTTTTTCATGTTAAGGGGCTGCCCGACAATATTATCGAATTTGTGGACTCGTAGGTCCAAAGGACAGCCAAGGTCGAATCCGAGAGAGCTGATTTTCGGATCCGAAATTGGGTGGGTTGTGAGACCAGGGGGATCATCTGACAGCTTAGATCCTCCCTCCCCTACAGGTTAGACACCTCTTCATCGTCATTCAGCACTTCATCGTGGCCGCTGAATGACTTGATGTTAGTGATAGGCCATAACAACCACGGCGATCTATGGTTGGGTTTTTTTTAAATTGAAATACTTACGTGTGGCGTTCAACAAGGTAGATATGTTAATTCAACCTTGAAACTTCTTTTAGAACTATGTTCTTACTCAATATACAGTAAGAGGTGCGATCAAAGATCAATCTCTCTCGATAATCAATTCATTCACGTCTTGCCTTCAATAATTATGAGGGCCCTTAAGCACATTAACATTATTATTCGAACTCGAACACCAGAGTTCAACGGTCGGCAGTGTAAAAAAAGAGGTAACACCGGTCGTGTAGATCCCGGAGCAAGTGCCCACGGCCTGGCTGAGCTGGTTGAGGCTAGGGTACTGCCGGCCACCGTGACGGTCGATCTCAACCACGACCCTACGTTGTCGCATGCCGTTCTTGACGACTATTCTCATCCAATAGTTAACGAGAGAGGGGGCGTTGCCAGCATAGGGTTGCTTCCATCCCATTCACACGGAACCATATGAGAGTAGCTAGACATACAAGTGCTATCTGGAGTAGAAGCTCTGGAAAATTGTTTGAAGATTTTCGAAATAGCAACACAAGTCTAGATACGGTTGTGGGGATTTAAGTAGGGTCCTTGGTTTTCAGGTGTAGGCTACCATGAGAAGCAGCTGCAAGCGGAACATCTAGTACTTGCAGCGGATAGGCGGGAACATGCCATCAGGTGCCCTCTAGGCTGTTCTACGGGACTTTGTAGTCAGTACATATGGTAGGCTGGTGGATGGTTCTCGCTTCTGTGATGGGGATGGATAGGGAGTTTAGAGAATGGGAAGAGGAGTGGAAGAGCAGGTGACCGTGTTTGCGAAGTGTAAGTATATCTAATATAGGGATGCTAGCTGCACCGATGCATGGTTGGTTGCTGATGGAGATGCAGTGCCCTGGAATAGGAGTCAAGGGTGTTTGGGGTGCTTGTCTCTTCCTGCTTCCTCTTTGGGTTGTGTTGTCGATGGGCATTGGTTTGGATCTTGAATATCCATAGGGTATTTAGGTGAAGAGGTTTGGTGTCCGTTGACGATTCAAATGTTTTCGCTGTTAATTCTTTATATTTTTTATGTTACAGATGGCGCCCAACGTGGGGCCGGAATTAGTTAGAGAAGTCAAGATTAGAACTGTTGTCGGTTAGGTCGATCCTGAGTGACATAGAAGAAATTAGGAGTTTTGGAAAAATTTTCCTTGAAAATATTATATTTCAGTTCTTGCTTAGAAGTAGTTTGATTGTGATCAGGTTCTCTAGATAGAGGAAAACAATCGAGATTAGTGGTCCAGACGCTATTTCGTCCTGTAATTTGGTGAACTTTTTCCCGAATTAGCTGTTGCATTAGGTCTACCCACTTTTCCTCTACCTCTCATCACTTACATTTATCTTCGATCTCTGTCCGGATTGAGCTGTGAGTTAGCTTAGTCGTCAGTAGCTGAGGTGTTGATAACGTTCCATAGGTGATATCTAGGAATCCCGATCGTGTGAGAGCAGAATGAGCAGGTCTTCTGACCGGTGGTTGGAGCTTTTTGCCCGACGCACGTCAGCTGCAGAAGCTGGTCATCCACTCAAACATGATCCCAATTGTTTCAACGACAAACAAATTTGCTTTTTTTTGTTAATTACCATATTTTCCAGATTGTTTCAGGATTTTCAAGCATTTTCGTTGGATGTTAGGGAGTGATAGTATGTGACGGGACATGAAGCGTTAACCGGTAGTTGGTGTTTTATACCCGATGTACGTCTGCAGTAACGTAATGTTACCTTCGCATGCCTGATCATTTTTTCGTTTAGTGAAGATGTTTTTCCTCTAGTAACTATAACGCCGTAAGTTTCATTGAGTCTACACACACTAAAACTTTTTTTCAATTTTTTTTTTTTTTTTTTGAGTCGGTTGGGTTGCAAACCGAAACAACATACATACCTTGTTCCATAGAAGGGAGGGTTACCACCTCCTGAATCTTTTATGATACAACAGTTACATATTTATAGTTTATACTAATTTCTTTTGAGACATATCGTATCATATTATTTCCAAGGTATCTAGTCTTTTTTTGGATTCCGTCAATTGAGTCGAGACGTAACTTCTCAATTGATGTGTAGTTTTGGGATAGAGCCCACCATTTACAGTTTATGCTTTTGAGAAATTTTGGGATAAAGCCCGCATACAGTTTATAGCTTATAGTTTTGAGAATTTTTGGGATAGAGCCCACATTTAGATATATTTTGGGATAGAGCCCACCATTTCTTAAATATAGTTTAGAACTTTAGAGTATTTAGTAGGAATTAAGTTTTTGATCACTGATTAAGTGTAGTTTTCTAACTTTGAGTTTTCTATGAAAATATAAGCATATGTATTGAAGTTTATATCTATCTAAGTATTCAGTTAAGAAAAAAAAATAAACTTTAGTATTTCTGAAAACATTTTTGAAATAACGTTTTCGAAAGACAGATTACCAATACATAATATACCTTTATTAATAAGCACCTTTATAATTTTTTTTTTCTTTTGAATTACTTGATTGACGAATATTCGTTGGAAGCAGTTGCTCACGGAATATTTTGAATTTTCACTTTTTGATTTTATCAATTCAACCTTATTCACCCCAAGTAGTATCCGATAGAGGATCTCAAAAGGACCACCTGAAAATTTGATTTTTCAATTCAATTCAATTCAATTCAATTCTTTCTTTATTGTTCTTATAAAAATAAAGTAACATTGTAGTAATATTCAATTTAAGAATTACAAGCATGGCATATAAGCCGTCTGCCGGATGTGATCTTGATTTATATTTTTAAAAGAGATTAAATAAAGTTAAGCAGTGTATAGTTTTATAATGTACATACATACATTTGATAGATAAATTATAAAATTAACAGAATAAAGAATTTATAAGAGACATAATAGTGATTTCAATAGAGCAAAACAATGAATATTGTAGGTAGATACAGTAAGCAAACAATACAACGATACAAATTATTTAATATTTGATTGCAATTTCAGTAAGTTTCTATAGATTAAAACAGAAAAAAACTAAAGAAATGCTATATTGGTGTACAGGCTTTTAGTTTAGCTAAAACAAAAGAAAAAAAAAAAAAAAAAAGTAAAAAATAAGGAATTACCAGAAATGGAAATATGTATAGAGCTTTTAGTTTAGCTAAAACAAATTTTTTATTTTTTTTTATTTTTTATATTTATTGATTCAAAACAGATTCATATATGAATTTCTATAATTTTTTGCATATGAAACATATCACACAAGCGATATACTCGTCGGAGGATAGGACGCTTTTTCCAAAATAAAGTCTACGTATTTCCTGTAGAATAGGGCATATTGCGATAAAATGGTGAACGCCTTCATTTTGATTAAGGTTGCACAGAGAACATATAGAGTTTAAATCTGTTCTGTGTGGCCTATAATTTAGCTCAAGGGTTTTAGTCCGAACCTTAAAAATAAGACTCATATCTGAGATTGAAAGCTCTTCCCTAAAATAATTATTACCACACAAGCTCAGATTCAGACGTCTATACGTAGTCCTAGAAGTAGTATCTCTTACCCTTTCAAGTTGTTGGTTAAAAATTTTATCATCCACCGCTGATATGCAATCGTTGAAAATATTTGTCCACTCATCTCGGTTGTTGACATTCAAATCTAAAGGGACGTTGTGAGCTGATGCGAGCGCTTGCCAGTTTCTAAATGGTGAATAACCACAATGTAGTGATACTAGAAGTATTCTTTTATTCAAATTACCATCAGGTCTATGAATTACTTTAGTGATAAAGTCTGCATTGGCTTTTAAGTTCTTTAAATAAACATGTGGTTGACCTGATTCAGCATAGATGGCGTAATTCGGAGTGTTAGACGGCAACCGAAATATTCGTTTGAAAAAGTATCTTTGAATGCTTTCAATTTCTTCCAAATATTGGTATCCATACACTTCACTTCCGTAACAGAGACAGCTTTTAACTGTTGCATTAAAAACCTTGAACTTTGACGTTGGGTCCACTAATTTGTTTTTAAAAAAATTGGCCCGTAATGTATTGATTGCTTGTTTTTAATATGGACTTTAATATCTAAGTTATGAGTTATAGTAAAGCCTAAATACTTGAGCTCACTAACTACCTCAATATTTTCACCATCTAGTTTCCAGTTCCTTGTAGGGTTATCAGAACGGTTTTGAGTTCTGAAGATCATTATTTTAGATTTACTAATGTTAATTTTGAGATCCCATACATCACAGAAAAGTTTTAACTTATTTATTTGGAGTTGAAACGTTATTGGGTTATCGGAAAAAATCACCAGGTCATCCGCGTAGAGCAGAAGCTTTATATACAAATCACCATAGGACACGCCTCCTGGTAAGTGGTTTTCAATATCATTTATGTATAAAGCAAACATCAACGGACTCAGGACGCAACCCTGTGGGACACCTGTTTCTGATCGAAAAGCTTTAGACTGGTTTGCACCATTGCATACAACCGCCGACATATTCAAAAGAAGCTGTTCATAAACGTGAATAAACTTTGTTGATACACCAATATTTGTTAGCTTATATAAAAGTGAACGTCTATTGATAGTATCAAAAGCAGCTTTGAAATTCACGAAAAAAGTGTACAGCGGTTTCTTTTTTATCGATAAAACGCCTTGCAATGCTTGTAAGAGCAAAAATTTGATCCATTGTTGAAAGATTGGCTCGAAAACCAGCTTGAGCACAGCTAATAATGTTATTATTTTCCACCCATCTTACAAGTCTGCAGTATAAGATCTGAGCAAAAAGTTTTCTTAGTGAGCATAAAACGGATATACCTCTGTAAATCTCAGGGAGATTTGGATCTCCTTTTTTGAATATAGCAGATATTTTTGCCAAGCGGAAACTAGTTGGGAAAGTCTCTTCGAGGAACATTTTTTGTAGTAATGCCAAAACATGTTCCAGGAACTCAGGAGTCGAAAACTTGTAGAACTCGATCGGGATGCCATCTGGCCCCGCAGCCTTATTATTTTTCATATTGTTAAGTGATGATAATAATTCAAACATTGTTAAAGGCGAATCGAGCTCAGGTATTGAGATGTATTGAGGAGCAAAGCTTAAAGAATTTTGATTAAGGTCTTGTAGTAATAAGTTTTCGAAATATGTTGCTAGTTGATTTACACTTAAGATTGAAGATGAAGACTTACTCCTTCCACCTAAAATGCGCACATTGCACCAGAAGGACTTAGAATCCCTACAGTCTAAAGATTCCTAGAAGCTTTTTTTAAGTAGAGTTGCTTTTTGAGACTGCACAAATCCTTATATATTTTATTTTGTTGTAGGTAGAGTCTTTTGAAAGCTACATTAGAAGACTGCCTGAAAAGCTTTAAGTAAGCAAAGGATTTTTCCCTACTTTTTCTGCACTCTTCATCATACCATTTTGAATTAAAAGAAAAAGAATTTGGATGAGAACTAGCAACTGCTGATTGCCTAACTAATTCAAAAACAGAATGCGTAGCAGATTCTATGGTAAGCTGAAGCTGGGCATCAATAGAATCTATTCGTTGACATAAATTGCGCCTATACAAACTAGCTTTACTTTCAGCCCATCTTAGTTTCTTAATAACATCTGAAACATCAGCTCGGTTGTGAATACCTTGATAAGTGCATTCACAAAACACTACAATAGGCAGATGGGATGAAAAGTTTGCCGGGTATACCTCAAAATTTTTAATAATATCAATCTAATCTCCCTTCACAATACAAAAATCAATTGCCGAGCAACCTTGGGAAGATATAAAAGTATAATCACCTCTAGCATCACCATTCGATACTCCATTTAAGATAAAAAAAACCAAAGTCTTCGAATAATTCCAACAATAAATTGCCATTTCTATTCAAGCAATCGTCCATTGATTTTCTTGTATCAGAGAATTGACCATTATTTAAAACCGGAGAGTTTTGGAAATCACCTATACGACCGTTAAAGTTACCAATGATCATGAGGTTTTCATAATTGTAATTCAACAATAAGTTTTGTAGTTCCTCGTAATCCGAGGTCCAGGAATTATAATTCAAATAAACAGGAACAATATGAAAATGTTTTGAATCACACTCAATATCAATTATAATTTTGTTACCACAGTTTTTGTAACTAATATTATTTATATTATTTACTGAGTTTTTATTTTTATAGCCTTATAAAATTCCACCACTAGCCCTCCCTAGCCTATTATTTCTTATGGCTGGAAAGCATTTTATGTTATAGTTTTCAAAGTATTTAAAGTATTGCAGTTCTCTCCCTTCTTCTAAGAAAGTTTCTAATAAGATTATTATATCGTAGTTTTGAATGAGTTTAAAAAAATCGGGCATAAGTAATTTATTCTTAAGGCCCGTAATGTTATAGCAAATAATTTTAAAAGATACATTTTTTTGGCAGACGGCAACCCTATCCTATACTTTATGATGATAATTATAGTTAGAACCTGAACCATTTTGGTTGGATATCATTCGACTACCAGATGGCTCTGCTGTTGTTATGTTGGTTTGGTTGTGTCAAAAAAACATATGGCATCTTCTCCAAACACCGTTTTGATAAGCTCGAATTCGTCTTTTGTTTTTAGTTGTAATCGTCTCAATGACTCGTAGTAAAAAACAAACTTTTCAATTTGCAGTTTGGCACCTTTTATATAAACTTTCGCATTCGGATTGATTGACAAAAGTTTACTTTTAATATCATTTAGAGCCCTTCTTTTCTTCCGATAAAGTAAAGATTGCTCCGTATGCACGAAGACTCCAGTGCCCTTTAATTTTGGTGCGGCCACCATAATTTTATTAGCCATTTCCATGGATTTAAAATTAAGCACCATTGTTGTTTTTTTATTGTGTTGGTTGTTAAATTCTTGAGTGTTTTCAATAGCCATGTCATTGTTTTCTGTAAGATCAAGTAGGCCGCGACAAGTTTGTTTGGCAAACTCAACCTTGTTTGGCTTATTAACTGATGGAAAATGCATCACAATAGTTTTATCGTTTGTTTTGCTAGATAATATTTCGAGTTGCCTCTCAAGGGTTTCGCAGTAACTTTCAACGAAAGACAAACGCTCTGAGAGTTGGGCGTTTTGCAACCGTAAATTTTGGATATCGGTTAATATGGCTGCGACGTCATCTTTTGTGGAAATGTTTTTTAGATTTTCCTTTAGACACTCGTCTAAAATATTTTTAAAATCTTCGAAGTGTAAGGTTTGTGCTGCCATTTGTAAAATAGTTTTTTGCACAGATTTGTTTTTGCTTGGAGTACTAACCGGGGATATTTCCGATGCCATTCTCTTAAGTTGCATATAGGACTTGCCGTCAGAACAGTCTTTGTTTTAGGTCAAGAATTTTAAAGTTATAATTCTCCTACCTTCTTTATGGAAATTCACGATTGTTTACTATTTTGAAGTGCAGACTACTTTGAGAATCACTTATTTAGTAAAATTACTATTTTTTGTTAGCTTTTAACTAGTTTAATTAATGAAAAACTGAAGAGCTTAGATAACTTTGTTAACTTTATTCACTCTCACACTCACACGTTTTTTGATTTTTAACTTACCAGATTTAAGAACTTACATTGATTTGTATTAATAAATAACCGTTCGAGGAATTGCTCACGGTATATTTGAAATTTTTCACCAATTGATTTTTGACTTACCCCTTAAATTTTTTTTATTGTTATATTGATTGAGTAGCATCCGTTCGAGGAATTTCTCACGGGTTACTATACTTTTTTAATTATTCTTTTGGACTTTCAAACTACGAGTCCTTAGTTGTGCGTCCGTGTATTTGTACGATTGAATGAGCAACAAAGGTCGCAAAAGAGCTACAAGAAGTACTTACCTTACAAAGTACAAAGACTTCGTAGGCATGGCTCCTACAGCTCCAAAACCGAAACCCGGTCGCGTCCAGAACGATATCGTGGAGAATCACTCCGATGACGAAGGCAGCCAAGCCGAGAATCAAGCAGGAGACGATATAGTTGATAGAAGCATAATAGTAGACGACGATGAAGTGGCGAGAGCCGAAGAACAACTCCGTAAAGATGCAGCTGATCATTCTGCTTATATACAGCAAGTAGTTTCCGCTACTATTGATCTGCATAGAGTCAATGATAGACAATTTATGGCAGAAGAACTGGAAAAAAGTCATGCACGTCTGCTTGATCAAGTTGCGCAGTTGCTTCAAAAACGCACCGTCAAAACTACTCATGCTTCTGCTCCTCCTAGGCCACCAGTCCCACTTAACATGACTTCAACACAACAAGCCAGCCGACAAGTGAACGTAGCCAACCCAGACACTACACGTGTCGTGAATTTATATGCACCTTCTGGACCAACCACGTCCAAAAATTTTCCGTCCGCAGATAAACCGATCAATGAGGAAGATGCAAACAGAATTACTCCTCATTATGAGCCAACTAGAGTGCCACCTTTGCCGAAAGTCAATCCAGCCCAAATGCTTCTAGGCTCGAACTTACGAACGCGACTTCTATGAACCGTGTTCACCCATTTCACAAGTGGGGATTGAAGTTCGATGGCAAAAACATGTCGGTCAATGACTTCTTGTTCCGCCTCGATTGCGTTCGATGTAGCTATGGTGTGCCATGGTATGATATTACCTCTAACTTCTATCACTTCGTATCGGGTTCAGTAGAATCTTGGTATTGGGTGTATTTGAAAGGCAACAAGCACACGACGTGGGACGAATTGAAAACTGCTTTGGTAGAACAGTACCGCAGTTTGGAAAGCGATACCGAGCTCTTCCGAAAACTCTCGGATCGAAAAATGATGAATGGCGAGACATTCAACGAGTTTTACGATGCGATTCTTCATCTGAATTCCAGGATGCGAGTACCTAGACCCGAAAAGGAACTCATCGAAATCATTAAAACAAATGTCCGTAGGCGGATGAGTGAACTCCTCATTACCTACAGTCCGTCCAGTTTAAGACAGCTAGCCTATTATTGTCGAGCTATCGAAAAAGCTTAATCTCAGTATGAGAATTCACGTCCGAATTTCGTGCCAAGTGAACAACGTCCACCTGCAAGGCGATTTGTCAACGAAATCGTAGAAGAACCTTGTCAGGATTTAATGGTGTCATTGCCCTCTACGAGTATTGAAGCGATCCAGAGAGATCGTAAGCCACAAAAATGTTGGAACTGCCAAGTCATTGGCCACAATTTTCGTGACTGTGCTAAACCGATTGATATATAGTCCGTCCTGTCCGAAAAGTTTAGCGGGAAACGAGAGGAGGAACAACCCATCAACCGGGGGGGTTCGCTCCGATTAGATTTACCCGGAGATCAAGTGTCGAAGCCGACAAAGCCTCTTAAACTTCCACAAATTAAAATTTTAAAACCGGTTAAGAATCTTGGATTACCGAACGATAACAAAGATGATTGTAGAACAATCCCTATTATGAATAAAGAACATAAACCAAACACAGATTTGAATCTTAGAAATGAATTAACAGAACCTTTATACCGAAAGCCTTTTCATGAAAGGTTGCGCAATTATAATGAAGTGCGAAGAATATTAGTTACTTTTTCAGAACTATCCAAACGGATACGACGAACAAGGGAGCGCTTCCACCGGAAGCGGACTACTTATCGTAACATCGCGTCTGCAACAATAGGCCGAGAATCAAATGACCCACGTCCTTATGTGACGGTTGGTTTATTCGGAGACAGTTTCCTAGGTCTTCTCGATTCAGGGGCCAGCATAAGTTGCTTAGGCACCAATATACTGCCCTATTTGAAAGACAAAGATGTTACGGTAAGGAAGGTAGAGACTACCGTGTCCACGGCCGATGGACAAAAGCAATCCATAGTGGGAGTGATCACTACGGCGATCCAATATAAAATTGTGACTAAAGATATAGATCTGTATATCGTGCCGTCGTTAAGCCAACGTCTGTATTTAGGCGTCAACTTCTGGCAGAAATTTCAGATCGCGCCTCATGTCATTGCGGGTCTTTCAGGAATTGCGACCGGTGGGCCATATGAGAGACCCACCAACCAGATAAAGTTGAATATAGAAGAGTCTAAACGAATAGAAGCAGTTGTTCGTGGATTTCCTTCTTTCGCAGTCAATGGACTCGGGAAGACAAATCTAGTACAACATTACATAGATACAGGCGATGCCGTACCTATAAAGCAGAGGTACTATCCCGTATCTCCAGCGATACAAACCCTTATGTATGCGGAGTTGGACCGCATGCTTTCGTTAGGAGTCATCGAGGACAGTTCCAGCGCATGGAGTTCCCCAGTGGTGCTTGTACGCAAACCTGGTAAGAACCGATTGTGTCTGGACTTTCGGAAGGTGAACTCAACAACCAAGAAAGATGCTCGTCCAATTGCGCATATAGAGGGGCTGCTAGCACGTCTGACAGAGACACGTTATATTTCTAGCGTGGATCTCAAGGATGCGTTTTGGCAGATACCGCTGGAGCAAAGTTCGAGGGAGAAGACCGCTTTTACGGTACCTGGCCGACCACTTTACCAATTTAAGGTCATGCCCTTCGGTCTATGTAATGCGGCACAAAGTTTGAGCTACCTAATGGGTCGTGTAATCCCATCAGGATTACGAGATCAAGTATTCGTATACTTGGACGATCTATTGGTTGTGTCGAAGGATTTCGACGAACATCTGCAGACTCTGGAGATAGTCGGAAAGTGCTTGACGGATGCAGGATTGACGATAAACGTCGAGAAGTCGTAGTTTTGTTTTTTTAAGCTTCACTATCTCGGTTATAAGGTCGGTCAGGGTTGCTTGAAAGCTGATCCAGACAAGATCACAGCAATCACTAACTTCCCTTTACCAACCACAACTCGCCAAGTTCGCCGATTCCTCTTTATGGCAGGTTGGTATCGGCAACTCGTTAAAGATTTCAGCACCCTAGCCGCACCACTGACCGAGACATTGAAAAAAGGAAAAGCATTCAAACTAGGCCCAGAAGCTATTGAAGCATTCCTGCAAATCAAGCAAGCTTTGACTTCAGCGCCTGTGTTAGTCAATCCGGACTTCTCCAAAGAATTCATTATGCTCTGCGACGCATCAGCGGATGGCATCGGATGTGCAGACGATGAGTTGACAGTGTCAGCTTTCCTTTCATGTCTACCACAGATCGAGACCTCGGAGGTACTCCACATCGATCTTGAGGATCCGTCCTTAAAATCCGAAGGTTATCTGGACATCATCAACCATATCATTAAGGAACAGCAACGATTGCCTGACCTCAAAGTGTCAGAAGGTTACATTTATAAACGCACTAAACACGCGGTTGGTAATCCCTTGGCGGACGATCTAACTTGGAAGTTGTGGGTCCCATCAGAAATGACAGAATCTCTAATCTCACTGGCTCACAATCCGCCGCGCGCTTCGCATGGTGGCGTGGTGAAGACAATCTACAGGTTACGTGATAGATTCTATTGGCCTAGCATGCACACACAGGTCAAACTGTACGTAGACAGGTGTGAAACATATAAGACCAGTAAAGCGGCCAACATGACTTTACGAGCGGAAGTGGGAGACAGTTTCGAGGTAGATAGACCATTCCAGCATTTGTTTGTGGACTTTCTCGGACCGTATCCCAGATCGAGGTCTGGTAACGTTTATATCGCGATCGTGTTAGACCAACTAACCAAATTCGTCTTCATCAAGCCACTACGCAAGGCAACAGCCGCGAGCGTGGTCAAATTCCTGAGGGACGACGTTTTCTTGATTTATGGTGTGCCAGAGAGTGTGCTCTCTGACAATGGTACACAGTTTGTGGGTAAGGAATTTCAGAAGCTCTTAGATGTTTTCGGGGTCAAACACTACCGGACGCCAGTGAATGCTCCCCAGTCAAACGCAAGCGAATGCGTAAACTGGTCAATTCTTGCAGCCATTCGTTCGTATGTCAACCCTCGACAGACGGATTGGGATGTCCATCTGTCTTCGATCAGTAGTGCCTTGCGCACGACAGTACATTCAACTCTTTGGATGTCCCCATACGAAGCCCTATTCGGACAACGTATGATAGAGCACGGGGCAGATTATCGTCTTCTGAGAGAGTTGGGTGGACTGAACTGCTCGGAGATAGATTGGCTTCCCAAGGTTGCCAAGATGAACATCGTTCATTCGTACTTAAAGCAAGCGTTAATTAAGACACATGAAGCCTACGAGAAGAACTATAATCTTCGGAGTAGAAAAATAATGTTCAGAGTAGGAGATGAAATATACAGAAGAAACCAGATTTTGAGTGACGCGACTAAGCATCTCAGTGCGAAGTTGTGTCCGAAATTTACGAAAGTTCGAGTAAACAAAATAATCTGCAACAACTTATACGAAGTTGAAGATAGGCTAGGCCACAAATCGACATGCCACACTAAAGATTTAAAGAGGTGAAACGCTTATTCTACAAACAGCGTTTGAGCATGTACATTGAAAATGTATTTTCTTTTTTCTTTATTACCAGCCATGACAATTTAAACATTTTTACCTGACGTTCCATACAGTTACCTAACAGTACTTGAAGATACATATTTCTGATTTATAAACTCGATCTGATGCCCGGCTCTCAGCTGTGCATGAGACTCTTGGTCTATATTTCTGTTGTCTTTATTGAATTTTCAGTTGTACATCCGAATACCCAACCCATGATGTGTCAATAGAGTATTCACCCTAGAATTTTTTTTTGTCTTCGACCGACTAGACGTGAAAGAGTCGCAGTGTCTTCACGACGCGAAGAGTAATAGGTTTCAGACATGATGTCTTACACGTGAGAAGTTCTCCTTTTTCTTGGAAGTTAGACTAAGTAGACTTAGTCGAAGTTCCAAGTTTTGTAGGGAAAAACTTTCTCACCATTCGAATTACAAATAACATTTACCACTGGCGCCCTCTATTGCCGAATGCCCTAATTTGCAAACCATGCTGAACGCATTCATTACTATACACCAGAAAAGGATTCCACAGATGGGACCCACACCTTCAGAAAAATCCACTTCCAGAACGGAATCCACATGATTTCCAATCTGACTTGGAAATTTCTCAGACATGCGCACTGCGCAATTTTTCAGTGGAAGTACTTGAAAGAGACAAACTACAAAGCGAAAATTCTAGAAGTTATACCTAGGTTGCACCAAAGCCACATTCGAAATGTTCACACAAGTGAACTTGAGAAGATGTTAGACACACTAGTTAAATGGTAGGTGCTATTTAATTTGTTGGTTGGCCTATATTTGTCAGTCGAACAGTTATGACAGATAGTGCCCATGAGAATTATTTCGATCTAGACATTTGACATATTATCTGCGTTTGCGATATTCAGGGCGAAACTAATAATCTTTATTATACGATCACGCATAAAGCCACATACTATCTTACTCAGTATCATTTATAGGCCTTAGGTGAAGCAATTCGGTAAGAAGTTAGCACTTCTGACGTCATACGTGACCAAAACTTCAATAACATTCACTATATTAGACAAAGAAAGTAGGTGCTAAAGTAGTTACCTTTTTGTTTACCCAGCGCCTTAGAAAAGTCTTGTATCTGCACATATTAACTCTTCGACGAGTACTTCGAAACCAAATGTGACATGTGTGGAAACAAATTTCAGTTTCAGTACCTATTGCCAAATCGACAACCACCTCAGTAGGATCAGACAGACAATTTGATGCTATGCCAAGCACGAAGTTGATTAGAAATCCACGGTGACAATATTCTTACCTTCGAATGTAATGTCAGATATAATGTCAGTTTTAGCCAATAACAGCTATTTCTAAGCTGGCACCTATTCGCAAATCATGGATCGTATAATATCTTGATATATAAAATACCCACTTGTAGTGTGATCAGAGCTTTAAATCTGAACATAGTACTTACTTTTCTGCTTCGACACACTTTTATTTTTGTCCAAAATGCATACCTACGAAAATAGTGCAGTGCGTACTGTCCATTATTTTCTCAACTACATTTCTGTGGTCATACCATAAACAAACAGAACCAGCACTGGCAAGTAGGAAATGAGAATGGAAATCAGGGCGTTGGCTCCCTTGAAAGTGGAAACATTATCCAGGAAGCCGACAGTGGATTTCATTTTGAAGAGAACTTTCGAACGAGGAACATTATTGTGGCAGAACGCTACTAATAAGATTTTTTTTTGTGTGCTGCGGCCATTTTATTACTCCTTGGAGGAGATATATACTTCGCCGCTTCACAAATGAGGCAATATTAATAATTTATTGGACACCGTTATAATAATTAAAGGTGAGTAAAATGCCAACATAAATTTATTGAAGCCAAAGAGCTTCTGCCGGTTTGCATCGTCATACGAATCGATGGCGGCTTTTCTCAGCCGGTAGGTTTTTACCTTTTTGCTAATTCCTGCCCACCCTTTTTGATGCAGGAACATTATCTCTGGGAGTAGGTGGACATATCCGAATATATCCCTACGGAACATGATCAGCGAGATGACCCCCGAGTACATATATACATAGGAATACCTACCGCCATGAAATGAAATTATTCATGTCTTAAATCACGCAAATGCAGTGAAAATACTTCCATGAGGAAACTTATATATAATTACTACAAATATACGTATCTCACGACGCAAGATTGCTTCGCACACAATTCATTTGGTCTGCCTTCTATAAAAAAAACGCAGTCTAAGGCGCACAGCCCGTCGCCCAACAACAGAATTTGCCACGTTTTACGTCCGTGCCACAATTCGTGATATCACTGGCCTCTGTACATTGTACAGAGGCCAGTCCGAATTTTTCCGGACAGCACCCGTCACTATAGACACCAGTCAGTCTATGCGTCTCTGTAGACGTTCCTAAAGGATCATCACTTTTGCGGTTATCCAACGTGTGTATATCGTCGACGTTAATCCGCTAGTAGGCTCGTCGACGACTACACTCTAATCGGAGCAGTGCCGCCTACTAAGAGGCGCAACCAAATCCAACAACATCTCATCTAATACACAGCCGGTAGGCTGAGAAACCCATCAGGGAAATCATCTGTATTTATAACATCATCAGGACGTCTGGCGGGCCTTTATATGTCGATGCCGGTCCACAAAACTCAGCACTCAACTAAGAACATCATTAGAACGTCGTGGCAACCACACACACCTGGTACACATCATTTCGACGCAGTATCGTCGAGGGAATTCATAATACAACATTACAACTATATCCTCTTCAAGCAGCAGTACCAGTTATATACTTTATAAAGTAACCTAAAATTATGAAAGTATCCTTAATCAATACAACCAGGTAACCATCTCGAATATATTTTAGTTTCTGTTTATTTGTGAAATATAAGGGAGCCCTAACGCTCAACCATATATATATATTCTTTGGCGAACGTATCTACGCCACACGCACTCAGCGTTCGATGCTGGCGTGAGCCAGCACCTACCACGGACGGTGGTACTATTATAATTTACCTTTGGTGGATATTGACATGCTGGCCATGTGCCACGCCTATTATACTATACTTTGTTTTTATATTTTTTTTATTTTTAGGAACATTCTTATCCTTATATTTTGTGTAATGTGTTATCGTGTATATCGTGATCGCGCAATTTCCTTTTTTTTTGATGAAATCTTACCCACTTATCCAGTACAGTTTCAATTAACGTAGTATCAGAAGTTTCATCGAATATTATCGTGTTGCGATCTATTTCCTTTTTATAAAAGTTAAACTCTAAAGCTTTTGCTTCCTGTTTGTGTTCATTAATACAGAACTTCAAGTGAAGTGCTACCAGTAACCGTTTTCGCTCGTGTTTACAATTAGACCCACTTTTCGGTGACGAGTTTGTAAACCGCGTACTACTCAATAATTCCTTTTGTTTATTTTTCGTTTCTCACTTGGTCTTTTAGACCACATTTGCTTCTCTCCGAGTCGGTAGCGGCCATCTTTACTTGCGTATCAACGCCGCGTTCGCGCATATTGTTTTCAAGGTTAAATCCTGAAGCTATACTCACTTACTCTTATAAAATCGTGTCGTCTTTTCGTGTATCGAGTTCTACATGTAATTAAAAGCGAACCATTAGTATCGTAACCTTACTTTTTCATATATGAACGTGGTTATATGATACTTATCACCTTAGCGCAATCAATCAAAACATCTATGTAACGATTGCTCCATATAAACGTTGAACATTCGAACATAGATTCGTAAAACCCTATTAAGAAAATCATAAGTTACAATATATAGTTAGCAGCAAATAGTACAGACCTTGAATACTTAACCAAAATTCTTTCACAGCTACCCCAGGAGTGCACTTCCGGATCAGCATTAAATACATATTGCATATCTTTTTACTACCCCATTGGTGGAAAAAAGAACTTAATTACTGTATTTTAAATCAAACTATATTTGCTATACTATATTGATATATTGCTTTAACGTATCGAACATACAAATGAACGCGAACTGTGTTCAGGCGTATGGGGTATTAAAATATATATATTTAAAATTACTTGATTTCTTGATATGGTTGTGGGATCTTTGGGAAATTTTCGCGTCAGTCTATTCTTTCCTTGCAATTGATTGAAAAAGATACTTTCTCTCCGTAAGCTTTTCGTAATACGTGTTAGTCATTTGTGTTTAAAAAACATTCGCGGGCGAATAAAAAAATTTAACTTTTAAACTTTTATAATCTGAAATCGAGAGACTTCTTAACGAACATTTTTGACGTTAAGATCTCGACGCCGCGTCAGATTTATCCAGTTCTTCGGTTGATTCGTTACAGTTATTAACCTCGGTGAGCGTCGTTATTAATCGCGATCGTCTTGAATGTTAGCTAGAATCATTTTGATTCGCATTCACTTTTAATAATAAATAGTCTTAAAGTTAAGTTTTTATGACTTTGAAAGATGTTTAATTTTTGAAGAACATGATCCTAATATATGGAATCATTTAAGTATTTTTAGGAATTAAAATATCTTTGCAGTTTGTGAACGTAATCTTCACTCAAAATAAATCCTCTGCGAGGATACATTCATTAGAAATATTTTTTTTTTATCTTACGATAAACTAAAGAAAAAGAATGATAATTTGAAATAATAAAGTTAAGACCAATTTTAGACATTATACTTGAACAATTACTTTTGTTAAATTTTAAGGATTTATTTAATAAACAAAATTCGATATTTTTATAACGTTCAGAAAATTTCGCATTTGCTTTTCATTTTGAGGATATCTTTTTTTTCGTGAAGAATTTGCAGATTTTCTAATATGATTGAGTAGGTTTTCTCTTTGGGAGGGTGGTATCCCTCGCCTCCTTTTTGTCTTGGAACATGGTATGGTATGACATAGAGTATCTTTACTTTCAGATGCGACGTTGGAGGTAAGGAATATGGTATCTAGTTTTAGATTTTGTATTGAGTTTAGGGTAGTGAAGTAAGCGAGCAGTTTTGCTTGCTTTTTCATGTTAAGGGGCTGCCCGACAATATTATCGAATTTGTGGACTCGTAGGTCCAAAGGACAGCCAAGGTCGAATCCGAGAGAGCTGATTTTCGGATCCGAAATTGGGTGGGTTGTGAGACCAGGGGGATCATCTGACAGCTTAGATCCTCCCTCCCCTACAGGTTAGACACCTCTTCATCGTCATTCAGCACTTCATCGTGGCCGCTGAATGACTTGATGTTAGTGATAGGCCATAACAACCACGGCGATCTATGGTTGGGTTTTTTTTTTATTTGAAATACTTACGTGTGGCGTTCAACAAGGTAGATATGTTAATTCAACCTTGAAACTTCTTTTAGAACTATGTTCTTACTCAATATAGAGTAAGAGGTGCGATCAAAGATCAATCTCTCTCGATAATCAATTCATTCACGTCTTGCCTTCAATAATTATGAGGGCCCGTAAGCACATTAACATTATTATTCGAACTCGAACACCAGAGTTCAACGGTCGGCAGTGTAGAAAAAGAGGTAACACCGGTTGTGTAGATCCCGGAGCAAGTGCCCACGGCCTGGCTGAGCTGGTTGAGGCTAGGGTACTGCCGGCCACCGCGACGGTCGATCTCAACCACGACCCTACGTTGTCGCATGCCGTTCTTGACGACTATTCTCGTCCAATAGTTAACGAGAGAGGGGGCGTTGCCGGCATAGGGTTGCTTCCATCCCATTCACACGGAACCATATGAGAGTAGCCTACAAGTGCTATCTGGAGTAGAAGCTCTGGAAAATTGTTTGAAGATTTTCGAAATAGCAACACAAGTCTAGATACGGTTGTGGGGATTTAAGTAGGGTCCTTGGTTTTCAGGTGTAGGCTACCATGAGAAGCAGCTGCAAGCGGAAAATATAGTACTTGCAGCGGATAGGCGGGAACATGCTATCAGGTGCCCTCTAGGCTGTTCTACGGGACTTTGTAGTCAGTACCTATGGTAGGCTGGTGGATGGTTCTCGCTTCTGTGATGGGGATGGATAGGGAGTTAAGAGAATGGGAAGAGGAGTGGGAAGAGCAGGTGACCGTGTTTGCGAAGTGTAAGTATATCTAATATAGGGATGCTAGCTGCACCGATGCATGGTTGGTTGCTGATAGAGATGCAGTGCCCTGGAATAGGAGTCAAGGGTGTTTGGGGTGCTTGTCTCTTTCTGCTTCCTCTTTGGGTTATGTTGTCGATGGGCATTGGTTTATGGATCTTGAATATCCATAGGGTATTTAGGTGAAGAGGTTTGGTGTCCGTTGACGATTCAAATGTTTTCTCTGTTAATTCTTTATATTTTTACGTGACACGTTCAAGAGCCGAAGCGAGGTGGGTCCTTGCTGTGGGATCGCGAAGGTGCTACAAGTTTTTACCCTGCATATCTGGATATGGATGTTAATATATCCCTTTCTATCTAAAAGACTGAAGCCCGAGGCACATGATACTCTATTCTCTCCGATGCACTTGTCTCTCTCTCTCTCAGACCATTACCGTCTGAGATACCCAAACATATGAGTATTTTTGATTTGATTAACTGGAGAAGAACATTAGTCCTGCACTTCCTAAGGAGTTCTGACGTAGAAATATTTCCTTAACCACAAATATCCTTGACCACACTGAATAGCTTTTAAACAATGATAGCTTTAGATGTTAGAAGATATCTAGAGCTGTCTATACCCTTATCTCTACCATGCTCTAATTTCCTGTAGAGTGTAGGAGCGAAGTGTCTGACCTGGTGTTGGGTTGTCTAAGGTGTAAACGACAACCCCTGTCTCATAACCCACCCTTTTAAAAGAGGATCAACTCCCTCTTCGAACCATGGCTTCTTGAAGACAGACAAGTAATATTATGAAGAAGCCCCTTAACATGAATGAAGGTCAAGCCTGACCTACATTACTAAACCTCTAAACTAAACTAACCCATATAAGAAATGTTCCACCGTTCATGAGGATGTGAGGGAGAGAGAGTTCTTTTTACCCCCATCGGACCTAACTAACCTTTTCCATAATGAATAAATTCTTATTACTCATAAAAGAAAAAGCTGCAAGAAAATCTGCATAAAACCAACTAAATAAGTGAAGACTGCAAAAAAGTTTCAATTACTATAATCATACAAAAATTTATTAGATATATTCTTTATACGAACAGAATAATTATTTCCTAATTACTTATGCTATACTAGATAATATATTTACATCAAAATTGTATATATATTTTTATTCGACTGATATCTAAACCGTTATTAAATAATTACAAAAGTAAATTTATCGATTATGAGGTCGATATTCAAGAATCAATCTTGATAATATATAAGTTTAAGACCAGAAGGGTAATGCAATTAAGTAAATCTTATTAATTTAAGATGGTCGAAAATCTTTTAAAATTCAAGAAAGTAAATTGTTACTATCGTTAATCACGCGTACAAAAAGTAGATCACGACAACGAAACACTCAATATCAAAACAAAGTAAAACCATTGGGCCACAGCGGCTTGTTAATGCTGTTAAAATTTTAATGTTTTTAGGTAAACTAAATTCGAAAAAGAATTTTTAGAACGTATACCGAAATCAAGGAAAATTCCTAAGAAATACGCGACCGCAACTAAATTGTAGTCAAAACAAAACAAGGTAACTCAGGTAAGTACGTATTTACCAACGATAGGCGTGAAGAGCGGAGTCATAAACCGTCACTTCCGTCTGCCCTAATCCCACAACAAACACAACAAAGATTACAAATGAATTTTTATTATTACTATCCTGACAAAGGATATCGCAACAATGAATTCCTAATAAGGATTGTTCGAGGATAACTGACACTTTGTCAAAACAAAAGGTAGTAAATTAACACCATATAACGTAAAGTCAAATAAACCAAAGCCGACGAAGGCTGAGGGGAAATACACGACTCAGGTAAGAATACCTGTAAAGAGTATACTGTAACCGATAAGGTTAACAATTAGTAACATCATAAAAGAAGGTATGTTGGTACCATAATGGTATACCACACAAAGAAAACCATGACAGATGGCAAATAGTACAATAATAATCGTGTTATAATGAATAAAGGGAGACCACAAGGGAAGTAAAATAAATTGCAAGCAATTTGAAAACAATTAAGGATAGATACACAATTGTATCTGGACTTGAAACGTCAAGGTTTCTCAAGATATCGAGAAGGATGATAAGGATAAATAATGAATAGTGGAAATGACTATATCAAAACTGAAGAAATGAAATTCAGGCCAATATCAGGGAGGGTCGCTGAAAAAAAAAATGGGACATAAATGCATATACAGTTCGTATATGATATCAATAATGCAATATAGTTAAATATGTTTCAAAAATCAATATAGTTTAAAAATCTTAAATACCTAGACGAAGAAGTGCACTGCTCCAATCTAATATTGTATTTTCAAAAGTTTATCTGTATATTCAAAATTATTTACTGTTATATTGTTGCAACTTGATATCACGATGTTAGCAAGATGCAATTTACCAGCTATACAGCGGGGTAGGGAGTTTATATCTCTAGCAATGTAATCGACGATTGGCGTGAGGAGTCTTAGTGACTCTGGAGTTGGTTGCCAATTGAAAACTTGGACAAACCAAAATATAGAAAACACAATTTCACATAACATACTACACTAAAGGACGAAGACAATTGTCAGATAGTTTCCAGACTATCTGTGGATATTTTTTTTTCAAAATTAGCAATATATTCCAAAATTTGCTAAAAGTAATTCTTTCTATCCTTTTTTTCGCAGTAAATTCATCAAAAATTCGAAACCAAAAATAAAACGTATATTCGTTTGATTCCAAAACTATTCTCGTACAATTTTACGTTAATGTAGCCATCAAGAAGTCAAAATTATTCGCGAAAATATTCGGTTTAAATGTTTCAAAACCGTGTCTTTAGGGTTTTCTTTTCTCAATATTTCGTGGTTCAAAAGCACTAGTTAATATAGACATACATGCAACTACCAAGAAGATAATATATAATTAATTAAATATAGAAAAATAATTTAAGCATTGATACTCAAGTGATTGTTGATGATTCATGTTGAGATGGATGTTTAATAACACCGAGAACTCCTTAATCCTTAATGCTGATGTTAATGAAAATTCGAACTGATGAAAGCTTTAAGACTTAAAGTTGACCAAAACGATACACCAGGTGTAGGGATGCAAACGTATCGGAAGATCGGAGGCATAAGCGTCCAAATCCAATGCGGATCCGCAACAGAGCTGGGGTGCGCTGGTGTATACACCGCGCGTGGTGTCTTTAGTACTAAGGTGTCCAAAAGAATGCAACCTGAGGAACCAATGTCCAAGCCAAGTGCAATCGTAGTTGGAGAGATCTATAGATCCTCCTCCTGCAGTTACGTAGAGTCCTGAATATGTATGTGCCCGCAGGTGGGCTTATCTTGGCACCGCAGGTGGTGCTTCAGAATGCATACACTAAGTCCTGATGCGAGTTAAGGATAGGAACTACAATCGTGGCGTCAGGACGATGCAGTTACGACCTCCACTTGGTTCCAGCGTCGAAAATATCACGAAAAATACGGAAGGGTGAGATGGGCTACGAAGTCTCACAACGCCACTTCCTCGCTTGGTACTGGATATAGGATGAACGTCGAAATAATTGTGCGAGGCGTCGTCGGCTGCACGTGGCTTTCGATTTCACACGTTGTCTGGAACAATGGGTCCAGTCTCACAACAACGAAAATAAATCTGAATGCATTCAATTGAGCTTCAAGCTCTTCTGTATCTTTTATTTAGTTTCAGGAAATTTCCAGGTTTATGGAATCCGCGTAGAAAATGCAACAACTCAAAAATCTTGCATGGATATAATTATAGTATTAAGATCACACAAGGTACACATGATGCGTCGATGGCGTCCAGGTAATGCAATGCAAATCGCATGTGCTCGGGCGTCTTTACCTATACAATATGGAAATGCATCCGTATCATAATCCACCATGTGGAATTTCACCACCGAAATGACATCTACCATGGGTTAAGTGTTATACCATTCGTATTTACCACCAAATCGGCCTGGTGAATAGTGCACTAACACTGACACATCAAACAGTACCAAATTCTCCACTCCAGCACACTGACTGTTATGGAGCGAGTATCTAATTTGGACATAAAATTCGTCGGGTAATTTTTCGAAAAGGGTCAAAGAATGGATTTAAGCTGTCAGAAAAATGACAATTCAATTAAAAATGATCCGTGAAGGAAATTATTCTGTCGGGAACATTTGCGAAAAAGGGAACAAATATGACAAGGGGGAAATTCTCTGAAAGAGGGAATTACTTCAACCGAAAATTGTCTAACTGAAAATTTGAGGATCAGTAATACTGGATAAACGCCATCTAGTGAGTAGAGAGGACATGCGATGTAAATACTCTGTCGCTTTAGGCGAGGATCATATGTAAGAAAAAATTTTTGGGGTGTAGTCACACTGATTTTAGAACTGTCAAAATATTATCCCTACAAAACTTGTGCTTTTGGAACAAATCTTATTTGTTCCCAAAGCAGAAGGAAAAGGAGAATATTTCCCACATTGCTTCCGAAAGGACTTTTACTTTGTCTATTTGTTGTCACTGTGTGAGTGGCACACAGATAGTCTGTAACAATTATACATACAATAAACACAAAAACAAAAGTTGCCATCCCTGCAAAAAACAAATGGAAGGAAAGAAACGAAAATTGGACAAGCACAGAGGGTCTCACGCACAGCTGAGCATACGCCGGGCACAATAATAAAAATATCACCGAAATAATCCTGAGTGGATATAGGAGAGTGTAGAGAAGGGAAAGCGAAGTCAACACTGACGAGCTCTATTCCTAATACTTCCATATACCACACTACCTCTTAAGGTCTTTCGTGTGCACCGTCGATTTGTAGCCTTTGCTATCCACTACCTCATATAAATTATCACCGATAATTCTAACAATTCTAACCTTAATGAATTTAGGGCTGAGTTTCGCATTAAAGTGCTTTGAAGAATCGCTAAGCACGAAATTCCGTTTATAAACCTCGTCATCCACCCTATAGTTGACCTTGTGACTACGCACATTGTACACTTTCTCATAGTCAGCATGGGCCTTAGCTAATGCTTCTTTCAAATAGAAATGGAGAATATTAATTTTTGCCGTTTTTGGTAGCCAATCTATCTCCGAGTTGTTCAAACCTCCTAACTCTCTCAACAGTCGAAAATCCGCCCCATGCTCAATCATTCTATGACCAAACAGAGCTTCATAGGGGGACATTTTATGAGTAGAATGAACAGTGGTGCGAGGTGCACTACTTATGGACGATAGGTGGGCATCCCAATTGGATTGTTTGGGATTTATATACTCGCGAATAGCCGCTAAAATTGAGCGATTTACTCTTTCACTAGCATTCGCTTGTTGCTAGTAAACTGCAGTTTTATAATGCTTTACACCATACGCATTCAAATAACTCTGAAATTCCTTACTTAGGAATTGAGTGCCGTTATCAGAGAGTATACTCTCTGGTGCACCATATACTAAAAATACATTCTCCTGCAAGAACTTAACTAAGTTGATAGCCGTAGCTTTCCTCAATGGTTTAATCAGAACGAACTTCGTTAACTGATCGACAACAATGATTATGAAAACGTTACCGCTCCTCGACTTTGGATAGGGACCCAACAAATCTGTGTACAGATGTTGGAATGGTCGATCGACCACAAAACTTCTTCCCATCTCCGTCCGAAGCGTCATATTCGAAGCTTTAGTCGTTTTACAAACTTCGCATGTATCAACAAAATGTTTGACCTGAGTATACATACTCGGCCAATAAAAACGTTGTCTCAACCTATAGAGAGTTTTCACGACACCGCCGTGTGCAGATCTTGGTGGATTATGTGCTAACTCAATTAATGATTTCGTCATCTCAGATGGAACCCACAGTTTCCACGTTAAGTCGTCTGCGAAGGGATTGTCAATAGAGTGTCTTGTACGTTTGTACACGTATCCCTCGGATACCTTGAGATCTGGTAATCGCTCCTGCTCCTTCTTGATGTGGTTGATGAGGTCCAGGTATCCTGCTGACTGGAAAGAGGAATCCTCTTAGTCCAAGTGGGGTACTTCCTCGGGGTCGACTCGTGCTAGGCATGAAAGGAACGCTTCTACCTTCAAATTGTCTGCCTCATATAATCTCGACAGAGCGTCTGGCACGACATTCAAAGTTCCCTTTCGATGCTCTACCACGAAATCGAATCCTTGGAGACGCATGCTCCACCTGGCCAACCTGCCAGTAGGATCCTTTAAATTCATCAGCCACTTCAAGCTGGAGTGGTCTGTGATTACTTTAAAATGATATCCCTCGACATACGATCGAAACTTCTGGATACCAAGTACAGCTGCAAGGCATTCCCGTTCGGTTACGGAGTAATTGCTTTGCGCAGCGTTCAGCTTCTGGGAGAAGTAATAAATTGGGCGTTCAGCCCCATCTTCGTCCCGCTGACAAAGAACACACCCGATACCGGACGCGGATGCATCACACAAAATCACGAATTCCTTGCTAAAGTCAGGGTTGACCAGCACCGGAGCTGTCGTCAACGCCTGTTTGATGGATTCAAAGGCTTCTAGAGCCTTCTGGTTAAGCTCGAACGCTTTACCTTTCTTCAGTACATCTGTCAAAGGAGAGGCAAGCGTTGAAAAATCTTTAACGAATCGCCGGTACCATCCCGCCATTCCTAAGAAACGTCTTACTTGACGTTGTGGTAGGTACCGGAAATTCATTAATTGCTGCAATTTTGTCAGGGTCAGCTTTCAAACAGCCTTGCCCAACCTTATAACCTAGATACTGAAGCTCATCGAAACAGAACTTGGATTTCTCCACGTTGATCGTCAGTCCTGCCCTAGTCAATTCCTGACTTACACGCCTCAATATCGACAAGTGTTCGTCGAAAGTTTCAGACACGACCAAGAGTTCATCGAGATAAACGAACACTAGATCCCGCAATTCTGTCGGAATTACCTTAGTCATCAGATAACTCAGACTCTGCGGCGCATTACACAAACCGAATGGCATGACCTTGAAATGGTACAAAGGCCTACCAGGTACTGTAAACGCGGTCTTTTCCCTTGATGTTTTCTCCAACGGTATCTGCCAGAATGCGTCTTTCAAATCCACACTAGATATATAGCGAGTTTTTTAAAGGCGCGCTAACAGACCCTCAATATGGGCAATAGGCCTCGCATCCTTCTTTGTAACCGAGTTCACCTTCCGAAAGTCTAGGCATAAACGGTTCTTCCCAGGCTTGCGCACTAGCACAACTGGAGAAGACCATGCACTAGAACTTTCTTCGATGACCCCCAAAGACAACATACGATCGAATTCCTCATACATCATTGCTTGTACCGCAGGAGAAACAGGATAATACCTCTGTTTAATTGGTATAGCATCACCCGTATCGATGTAATGCTCTACCAGTGTCGTTTTCCCGAGCCCCTTGCTCGCGAAAGAAGGAAAACCACGAACTACATTACGAAGTTGAGTGGACTTTTCGTGACTGAGCTTCACTTGGTTTGTGGAGTTTCCATCCGATGGAAAATCCGATATGGAAGAAATCAAATGAGGTGCCAGTCCAAACTTACGCCAAAAATCAACGCCTAAATATAAACGCTGAGAAAGAGTTGGCACGATGTAAAAATCCATGCTAAACAGCATGCCGTTGTACTGGATCTCAGTAGTGAACATTCCCTTAATTTGCTGCTGTTTTCCGTCCGCAGTAGACACCGTAGACTCGACATTCCTAACCTTAACGTGCTTCGCTTTTAAGTAGTCTACGCAATCTGTACCCAAGCAACTAATGCTCGCTCCGGAATCCAAGAGACCAAGAAACTTGTCTCCCAAAATCTCCACAGTCACATAAAGACGATGATCATTAGATTCCTTGCCTTATCTAGCGGCAGCAACGTTTCGGTAGGTTGTCCGCTTTAATTGAAAACGATCTCGTGTTCTACGAATCCGTTTCGAAATTTCAGGAAATGCTACTACTCTTTTCCTAGCCTCATAGTAATTGAGTAGCCTTTCGTGAAATGGTTTTTTGTAAAGTAAGTCAGATTTATTCTTAATTTCAGGTAAATCCAAAAGTCTACTTGTTTGGGTATCAGTCAATAAAAATTCATTAGGGTTTCTTTGTAAAATTGTAATTGGAGGAGTGTTAAGCAAAGGTTCTTCCTTCCTAGTGCTTACAACTCCGGGTTCGCTTTTATCGAGCGCATCCCCCCGGATGGCGGATTTGCTCACTTTGGGTTTCCCACACATCTAGGACAATTTGGACTATAGACATTCGGTAAACCGCATCTAAAACAGAAAATAATTTGCTTTGGATCTGTTCAATCGCGGAACCCATGGCCCACAGTTTGGCATTTCCAGCATTTCATTAATTCAGGGTGGAAAGCTTCCACCTGCTCAGGCAGTGCAACTGCTAATTCATCTACAGGAGTTTCCTCATCCAACGCGTTGATGAAACGTCTGGGTGGGTGAGGTTGTTTGTACGAGTTTTGTACGAAAGGTTGTCGTGGGTAATCAGAACTACCAAAGTATTTTTCAATAGTGCGACATTGATATGCTAACTCTTGTAGGCTATATGTGCTAAAGGATATCAACGACTGACCAAGTTGTCGTTTCACATTAGCTTTAATGATTTCTATAATTTCCCTGTCGTTCTTAGGGATTGGCAAGTTGGAGTTCATATGCATCATAGCATCGAAAAAGTCATTGAAAGACTCACCCGATTGTTGCTTACGATCATACAACTTGCGAGACAATTCCGTATCCGTTTCGAGGCTACGAAATTGCTCAATTAACGCCAATTGTAGCGTTCTCCAGGACGCGTGCAGATTTTGCTTACGGTACCTCCAGTACCACTGTTCAGCAGGTCCAGATAAAAATTGGTGGAAACCACCAGACACTTCTTCCCAAGAAAAGCGATAACTAGTTCTAATGAGGTCCAAACGGAACAAAAAGTCATCCACTGGTATATTCCTCCCATCAAACTTAATTCCCCATTTGTGGAATAGTGGGAAGGCACCAGACGTAGGATTATCAGAGTGTAGTGCTTTCGGCTGAGAAGCCGCAGACTGATCGTTATCCAAACGAAAAGAATTCATGCGCGTCATGAACTCATCCAAGTTCGCACCCTGAGCCATGTTCGAATGATGTACCGGAGCGGCACTTGAACTAGCTACAGGAGGAACGGGTTGTGGTGCAGGTTAAGTAGCCAATGAAGGCGCACCCGGCACGAAGCTTACGGAATTACCAGCCACCTGGCTGGGGCATTGACAGACCTAACTTGAGGAGTAGACATGTCGACGTAGGGAATTACTGCGGAATTTGGAGGCCGACTAACTTGAGGAGCCGGGGTTGTCTGTGAAACTGGTGGGTGGTTGACAGTATCATCAACGTTAATGTTTCTATTATTAGCATTATTCGCATAATTCATGTTTCGGTTATAAGCGTTGTTCTCCCTACTATGTAACAATTCTGTTACCTGTCTTAATAAAATGGCTTGGCTTTCAGCCAGGCCTCGCGAAAGTTCTTCAACAAAAATTTTCCTGTCGTCCATCCGGTGTAAATCTACCGTTGCCGAGATCATCTCTTGCATATAGGCGGACTGATTGGCCGCTTGTTGTGCTCTTCTTTGCTCGTCAGGAGTGAAAAATGAGCCTAAAGGTTGCCCTTTATTCAAAACAAAGAAAAAGTCTTAATACTATCAAAAGTGTGGGTGGTGTACAGTGATTCGTTCACTAATTAACACCAAGTAAATATTCAAAAATTTATCAAAAGGTAATATTCAAAACTTATCGAATATCAAATTTGGAGAGAAGCTGATATTATCAGACTCCCTACAAAACTTCAAAAATCTCAAAATTAAAAGTGTGAGAATAAATGTATGTTGGTCTAAGGTAAACTTCTTCCTTAGACTTTGCAAAAATTGAGTTCCGAAACGAACGTATCGAAAATCAAGCTCAATTACAAAAAAAAATTATTATACTTAAATACGTAAGATAAGCTTTATACTCATAAGCTTCAAAACTGAATATATATAACTTAATCTTCAAAATATACTTAATCAAATCTTAACCTTCACCAAAACTTATTACAGTTTTTGTAAACTTATGAACTTCTTCTAGTTCAAGTTTTCAAAGACTATAATCTCAAACTAAATTTTAGCTAAATGTAAGATATACTAAACTAAAGAGTGCTAAAGTTAAACTCAAAACTTAAGCATTTCAATGACCCGTGAAACACGCAGAATTCCACGACCTCACCAAACGAAGTTACTAAACTCAAAAATGGAACCTTCAGGATTACGTCTTCCTTATTTTCCGAACTGTAACACTCAAAACTCAAAAATGGAATCTTCAGGATTACGTCTTCCTTATCTTCCGAAAATACTCAATAAGTGCAACACTGCAAAAATTCAAAAATACTCAAAAGGTGCAACACTGCAAAAATCTTAAATATACTCATAAATGCAACACTGCAAAATTCTAAATGCTCAATAATACTTAAACTTCAAAAATACTTAACTGTCTTAAACATCAAAATACGGTCCGGGGGCTGGAAAGAATCTCCCCCCCCCCCCCATAAACATGAACGGAAAGTGGCAGTATTGCGCCTAGCGACTAACTTCCCCAAAAAAAAACTAAAAAACTTTAAGAAATCATTAGCGGATGTGGAATAACTATTGGGTCACTAAATGTACAACATCAATCAAAATTAGAAATTCGATCAGATATCAGGAGTCTCATTACGCTACTGCAGACGTGCGTTAGGAACTTGTTCACCAACCACCGGTTAGCGCTTCATGAGAGTTCCATCAACTTAACGAACTCCGACAAAACCATAACTGAATGAAAAACTTATCAAATATTTGGGCTTGTAATTTTACTCAAAACAAAAACTGAAAGTTTCGAAAATAAGCATTAAAGGTGAGTGAGTGGATTCTCTTGGTGTGTTAATAGCTTCTGCAACAGACGTGCATCGGGAACTTGTTCACCAACCACCGGTCAAAAGATCTATCAACAACATCCTCGAGGAATTCAAAATTCTACTAAACTCAAAAGAAAAAATTTCAGTACTCTCGCAACAGACGACCAGACTCAAAAACGTCTAAATCCTGGACAATAAAGTTACCGAAAACCTTAATCAAAAGCAAAACAGAAGGTAAAGTACTACGAATGAATCCTATGCAACAGCCGAAGATTAGGAACTTGATCACCAATCTCCCGGACAATAAGGCATCCAAAACATTGACTTGATGTCAATCCTCCAGCAGAATAACTCTACCAAAGCAACTTAAACTCAGAAAAGAAATTTTTCGACCAAAAAAAAAAATTTTGCTCGAACACCAAAAAAAAATTCCTAACAAAAAAACTTCAAAAACTAAACTTCTCAATAATCAAAATGAACAACAGAACAAAGTATCGGGACAGAGCTTCGGGCCCTACGTTGGGCGCCATTCTGTAACGTTGAAAAGAAAATTTAACTAGAAAATCTCAAACGCGCAGAAAAACGGACCCGAGGTACATAGAAATTATGCCCTCACTCCAATCTATGAGCCCCCTCTTCTGTAACAAAAAGATTTCCATACAACGCCGAGAATTATCTAGGCATGGTGATGATGTTATATAGTTGGCATGTTCACCCGGTAGAGGGCATCCAGGAAAGACCAACCTATATGTAGTCTCATAGGAATATCCACTTATTCAAGGTTTTTATACCAACCACAATATTTCCCGGAGGTAATAATAAAGCACCATGCACCTACACACTCATCAAATGGAGGCACAGTGTCTTTATCATGTATAATCTTACCATACAAATTCTCAGCTTATTTCTTCTTTCCATACACAGACTTATCCACGCAAGCAATCCGGTCCTTTCAAATCTCTCTAGCTGAATGATAGGACCACATAGGTATAGCGATGCATGCATGTACCTTCGTATACGCACATTGATATATTCTCTCCTGAATGTAAATATATACTCACACATGTATCGGAAAAACAGTACTTTATCCAAACAGTAAATTATTTATTATTCTAGATTTAAGTATTACAATAATTATATATGTAAATGAGAAAGTAAATGCACACGATGCTCTGGCTCTATTCTGACTGACTCTTGAATGTTCTTGAAGTACAGTATGACATGAATGTATATATGAACATAAGTATGTGCGCAATGTATATACGGATCTTATGAAATTATATAATAAGACAGTAGCGGCTGTATGTAATGGACACTACATTTCTCTCCCCTCCAAAGTTATCGTCTTCTGTGTCGAATAGTCACTGAAGGTGTAAATCTGACAACAGTTCTTCTGGTTCGGTTAGAGCGTCTAAGCTGGTGCTGCACTGGAGATTTCAGAACACCACTTGATTTCACTTGTGAGTTGGTTGTCGAACTGGTAGGTGCGTCTTGCCGTTGTTCACTCTGGCTAAGTGCAGCCAAACGCGTAGCTTCATCAAACTCATATGCTCCGATGACTTTTCGAATTTGGTTCTGGTGTCTTCTCATAGTTCCATTTCTGGTTTGGGCCTCAAACATTCGATTACCAATCCTGTTTGTAATTTTTGCCGGTATCCACCTTGGTCCTTTGGAAAAGTTCCGGATGTACACTTCTTGCCCCATAGCGAACTTTGACATAATTGGAAGAATCTTTGGTTCTTCACGTGGCGCTAATTGTGACAAAAGTGTTCTAGGTTGACGACCGTGGATAAGCTCTGATGGTGACTTTCCACTTGCGTTTGGTAAGGATCTGTAAGAAACTAAGAAATCTAGTAAGGCTTTTCTTTTATCATTACCATCTTGAAACAGCTTTTTCATGGCGGATTTGAATGTCCTAACCATTCGTTCGGCTTCTCCGTTGGATGCAGGATGGAAAGGAGCCGAACGTAAATGTTGAATGTTACGTTCAACACAAAACTTCTTAAACAGTTCCGATGAAAATTGTGGGCCGTTGTCGGAAACTAACAGCTGAGGGAGGCCTTCGATTCCAAAAATATTTTCCAGAGCTTTAGTCGTTGATTCTGCTGATGTATTTGACATCTCAACCACGTATGGAAAATTTGAGAACGCATCTACACAGATGAGATACATGCTTGACAGGAACGGACCAGCAAAATCTACATGTACTCTCTGCCATGGTTCCGATGGTGACGGCCAATTTGTAAATTCTTGACGTGGATTTGCAGCATTTTGTTGGCAATTTTCACAGCGATGAACCAACAATTCGATTTCGTGGTCAATTCCAGGCCACCAACAATGCCGACGAGCTAACTGTTTGGTCCGAACTATCCCCCAGTGGCCAGCATGCAACATCGATAAAACTTTTTTCCTTAAGCTTAAAGGAACAACAACTCTAGACATTTCATTGCTTTGCTCGAGCAGAACTCCATTTTGATGAGTGAAAGCGAAACAGCGAGAAAAGAAAGGCTTTAATTCCTCCTCTTCCTTCTTAAGTTTTTCAGGCCAACCAATATCCAGGAGTAGATTAACCTTTCTAAGCAACGGATCCTTAACTGTTTCCTTAGCTATTGTTTTCGCGTTGATAGGAAAATCGTCGATTTGGTCATCTAGCGATGTGATTACCTCGAAAATGTTTTCCTCTTCAATGTCAAACGAAAGATCGGACCCAACAGGCAAACGTGACAATCCATCAGCATTCCCATGTTGATGCGTTGGCTTGTATTTGATAGTATAGGTATACGCCATCAAAATGATTGCCCATCTCTGCAATCTGTGAGCTGTCATCGTTGGTAGCTGCTTACTGGGGCTGAATATGGACAAGAGCGGCTTATGGTCAGTAACGAGCTCGAATCGCCGTCCATAAATGTACTGGTGAAATTTCTGTACACCAAAAATTATAGAAAGCGCCTCCTTTTCTATTTGGCTGTACTTCACTTGCTGGGCGTTTAAGGTTTTTGATGCATGAGCTATTGGGCGTTCTGTTCCATCTGGGTAACGATGCATGAGCACAGCGCCAATTCCATGAAACGAGGCATCAGAAGCTAGCACGATTGGTAGCTCATTTGTAAAATGGACGAGACGAGTTGCTTCCACAACCTCAAACTTAAGCTTTTCAAAAGCTTCTTGGTGGCGTTGTGTCCAAATAAAACGTGCGTTTTTCTTTCTTAGTTCGTTGAGAGGAGCTGCAATTGTCGAAAGATTATTTATAAATTTTCCATAATATGTGACTTTGCCTATAAATGCTTGTAATTGCTTAAGGTCTTTTGGAGGTTTCATGTTTTTTACGGCTTCGATTCCAGTATCGGTTGGTCTTATACCTTCAGCGTCAATCTTATGACCAAGATATTCGATACTTTTTTGAGCAAATTCACTCTTCTTAACTTCACAATGTAGACCAAATGATCTTAATCGACCTAAGAGTTCCTTGACGTTTTCAGCGTGTTCTTTATTGCTACGGCCCGTAACAATAATATCGTCAATAAAAACAGCACAATGGCTCATTCCACTTATAATTTGGTCCATAAGCTTTTGAAACATGCATGGAGCACTAGCAATTCCATTAGGTAACCTGAGATGCTCAAATAAACCAAAATCTGTGTTAATTACCGTGAATTTCCTTGATTCTTCATCGAGGGGTATTTGGAAATATGCATCGCTAAGATCAATCTTTGTAAAATAAATACCTCCTTGCAGATTCTGAAAAATCTCCTCAGCACGGGGAATGTAGTGACTATCTATTTCAAGCTCTGGATTTATTGTTATTTTAAAGTCCCCACATATCCTCACTCTGCCAGACGTCTTCTTAACTACGACAATCGGAGCAGCCCACTGACTTGAATCTATTGGACGTAAGATTCTTGCAGTTACCAACCTGTCCAACTCCTCTTTTACTTAAGCTTTTAAAGCAAATGGAGTAGGACGAGGTTTGAAAAATCTCGGTCTAGCATTATCTTTGACATACAATTTAGCGAAGTAATTCTTGCAGCATCCCAAACTACTATCAAACACATCAGTGAACTGGCTACAAATATTTTGGATACTATTTTTTAACTCAGTTTCATCTTCATAGCTAGCACTCGAAAAAAATATTGTATCACAGCAACTCACTTGGAACTCCAAGGTGTCGAACCAGTCCATACCCAAAATGTTTCCGCCTTCGTTGGTGTCAGCAACCAACAACTGGAGTGCATGTTCCTTGCCCTTGAATTCAACCATGACATGAACATAACCTTTGACAGGAACCGCATGATTTCCATACGCCTTAAGCACCTTATTAGAATTTACACATACTGGCTTGCCTAGCTGTTCATATGCTCTCAAACCAATCATAGAGCAAGTGGCACCAGTGTCGATTTGAAAATCCAGCTTTACCCCATTAATCAACAATTTTGCAAAAAATTGCTTCCCCTGTCTAGCTACATCGGTGCCTTCCTCTTCGAGCGTCAGAATTTGGTCAACTTTGTAACTTTCCTTCCCTTTGCGAATTTGCCAACAAACAGACGAGATATGACCTTTCACTTTGCAGACACGACATTCAGCTTCGCGCATTGGACATTGAGATTGAGTGTGCCTAACCCCACAACCTGGGCAAGATCGTTTGGTTTCTTTACGCACATTAGAAGATGCATGCGCCTTTGCAAATGGACGACCCCTAAAATGGGATCGTTGCTTTTTATTCTGATTTTCAATGCGATTGACTGTTTGTTGTGCATTGTTGTCACCTTTAATTGTGAAAACTGATTTTTGCGTCGATTCATAAGTTTCCGCTATCTTTACAACATCATCCAAGCTCGGATCTGATTTTTGCAAAAGCAGCTGAACGGACCGTGTCATGTGGAGTATGTAAAACAATTATATCTCTAATCAGATTTTCTACAAACGGTTGTTTGCATTCTTCTTTGCCACACACAAATGCACAGTCCCTTGCAGCACCCCGTAAATCAGCCAACCAATCGGCATATGATTGGCTCTCTTTCATTCGCATTTGAAAGAATGCATAACGAGCAGCAAGCACATGCGTTTTATCAGCAAAATGCACTGTTAGCTTTTCAATTACTTCGGTGAACTTTAAATCTTCAATTTTTTTATCAGCAAATAGATTTCGTATTAGCTCATACAATTCAGGGCCACACCAAGATAAAAAAAATGCTTTTTTCTGTACATCGTCATCAACATTGTAAGCTAGAAAATGTTGATTTAACTGATCGATGAACGATGACCATGATTGCTTACGTTTGTCAAATGTAGGAAATGTTGGTATGTGGCTTGTACCAGATGATGAAGTTGCAATATCTTTCGTTTCCCCCGAAATGCAAACTTTTTCCAAAGTGGCCTTCTGGTTATCAAGAACATTTTCCATCCATTTTTGTTGCTGCTTCAAAAGATTTGTGAGGGAATCCAAAAGTGCGTCTGGGTTCGCCATATTTTTAAATAAAAAAAAACAAAATTAAGCTTATTCCCGAAAATATCAAAAAAAAATTCTCGTCGCCAAATGATGTATCGGAAAAACAGTACTTTATCCAAACAGTAAATTATTTATTATTCTAGATTTAAGTATTACAATAATTATATATGTAAATGAGAAAGTAAATGCACACGATGCTCTGGCTCTATTCTGACTGACTCTTGAATGTTCTTGAAGTACAGTATGACATGAATGTATATATGAACATAAGTATGTGCGCAATGTATATACGGATCTTATGAAATTATATAATAAGACAGTAGCGGCTGTATGTAATGGACACTACAACCATGCACCTACACACTCATCAAATGGAGGCACAGTGCTTATTTCTTCTTTCCATACACAGACTTATCCACGCAAGCAATCCGGTCCTTTCAAATCTCTCTAGCTGAATGATAGGACCACATAGGTATAGCGATGCATGCATGTACCTTTGTATACGCACATTGATATATTCTCTCCTGAATGTAAATATATACTCACACATCCAAATACCATAGACACGATGAGTAAGAGATAGGTCCAAACTCAAATTATAACCTACATCCCTTAGAACATATAACTTACCATGCCGATCACCTCAGGTATAAATATAATCAACAAGAGGAAACCAGATTGCGAGGTGGATAATTTATTATTATTTTTATAATTAGTAGCTTCGATGTGCTGCAATACCTAAATCATACTAACACATTTTCAAAACTTAACTTACCAGAGAACCATACTAAACTTCCAAGAAGAATCATACCGAAGATCATCGCGAAAACAGACATAGTCCCCATGAGATCTCTACTACACTCAAAAAGATACGAAGCCGACCCAATTATCGTAGTGTTCATGGAAGAGAGGATGATTCCGGAATCCCAAATGCTCGCCTACCACAGAGGCCTACTGCCTCCATGCGTCATGGGTGAATGACTACTGTAGAATCTCTCATCCTCCAAGAACTCGGTTGGTATAGAAAAAAAAATAGTAAGTCGAATTTCTATTCCTCAATCCCCCTACCCCGTACTACTCTTCAGTACACTACACGTACTGGAGTGCATTAACCCGAGAGGTAAATTGAGGTTGTCGCTGATCGACCACCGCGTCGATATGCAGCATTGCCCCGCTCCGCTCAAGAGCCGAAGGGAGGTGGGTCCTTGCTATGAGTATTTTTGATTTGATTAACTGGAGAAGAAAATTAGTCCTGCACTTCCTAAGGAGTTCTGACGTAGAAATATTTCCTTAACCACAAATATCCTTGACCACACTGAATCGCTTTAAAACAATGATACCTTTAGATGTTAGAAGATATCTAGAGCTGTCTATACCCTTATCTCTACCATGCTCTAATTTCCTGTAGAGTGTAGGAGCGAAGTGCCTGACCTGGTGTCAGGTTGTCTTAGGTGTAAACGACAACCCCTGTCTCATAACCCACCCTTTTCAAAGAGGATCAACTCCCTCTTCGAACCATAGCTTCTTGAAGACAGACAAGTAATATTATGAAGAAGCCCCTTAACATGAATGTAGGTCAAGCCTGACCTTCATTACTAAACCTCTTAAACTAAACTAAGAGAGTTCTATTCAACCCCCATCGGACCTAACTAACCTATTCCATAATGAATAAATTCTTATTACTCATAAAAGAAAAAGCTGAAAGAAAATCTTCATAAAACCAACTAAATAAGTGAAGACTGCAAAAAAGTTTCAATTACTATAATCATACAAAAATTTATTAGATATATTCTTAATACTAATAGGATAATTATTTCCTAATTACTTATGCTATACTAGAAAATATATTTACATCCAAATTTTAAATGTTTTTATTCGACGGATATCTAAACCGTTATTAAATAATTACAAAAGTAAATTTATCGATTATGAGGTCGATATTCAAGAATCAATCTTGATAATATCGAAGTTTAACAACAGAAGGGTAATGCAATTAAGTAAATCTTATTAATTTAAGATGGTCGAAAATCTTTTAAAATTCAAGAAAGTTAATTGTTACTATCGTTAATCACGCGTACAAAAAGTAGATCACGACAATGAAATACTCAATATCAAAACAAAGTAAAACAATTAGGCCACAGCGGCTTGTTAATGCTGTTAAAATTGTAATGTCTTTAGGTAAACTAAATTCGAAAAAGAATTTATAGAACGTATACCGAAATCAAGGAAAATTCCTAAGAAATACGCGACCGCAACTAAATTGTAGTCAAAACAAAACAAGGTAGCTCAGGTAAGTATTTACCAACGATAGGCGTGAAGAGCGGAGTCATAAACCGTCACTTCCGTCTGACCTAATCCCACAACAAACACAACAAAGACTACAAATAAATGTTTATTATTACTATCCTGACAAAGGATATCCCAACAATGAATTCCTAATTAGGATTGTTCGAGGATAACTGACACTTTGTCAAAACAAAAGGTAGTAAATTAACACCATAAAACGTAAGGTCAAATAAACCAAAGCCGACGAAGGCTGAGGGCAAATACACGACTCAGGTAAGAATACCTGTAAAGAGTATGCTGTAACCGATAAGGTTAATAATTAGTAACATCATAAAAGAAGGTATGTTGGTACCATAATGGTATACCACACAAACAAAACCATTACAAGATGGCAAATAGTACAATAATAATCGTATTATAATGAATAAAGGGAGACCACAAGGGAAGTAAAATAAATTGCAAGCAATTTGAAAACAATTAAGGATAGATACACAATTGTATCTGGACTTGAAACGTCAAGGTTTCTCAAGAAATCGAGAAGGATGATAAGGATAAATAATGAATAGTGGAAATGACTATATCAAAACTGAAGAAACAAAATGCAGGCCAATATCAGGGAGGGTCGCTGAAAAGTAAAAGTTGGACGTAAATGCATATACAGTTCGTATATGATATCAATAATTAAATATGTTTCAAAAATCAATATAGTTTAGAAATCTTAAAAACCTAGACGAAGAAGTGCACTGCTCCAATCTAATATTGTATTTTCAAAAGTTTATCTGTATATTCAAAATTATTTACTGTTATATTGTTGCAACTTGATATCACGAATTAGCAAGATGCAATTTAGCAGCTATACAGCGGGGTAGGGAAATTATATCCCTAGCAATGTAATCGACGATTGGCGTGAGGAGTCTTAGTGACTCTGGAGTTGGTTGCCAATTGAAAACTTGGACAAACCAAAATATAGAAAACACAATTTCACATAACATACTACACTAAAGGACAAAGACAATATTGTCAGATAGTTTCCAGACTATCTGTGGATATTTTTTTTTTCAAAATTAGCAATATATTCCAAAATTTGTTAAAAGTAATTCTTTCTATTCTTTTTTTTCGCAGTAAAAATGTCGCGACAGTAAATTCATTAAAAATTCGAAACCAAAAATAAAACGTATATTCGTTTGATTCCAAAACTATTCTCGTACAATTTTACGTTAATGTAGCCATCAAGAAGTCAAAATTATTCGCGAAAATATTCGGTTTAAATGTTTCAAAACCGTGTCCTTAGGGTTTTCTTTTCTCAATATTTCGTGGTTCAAAAGCACTAGTTAATATAGATATACATGCAACTACCATAAGGATAATATATAACTAAATATAGAAAAATAATTTAAGAATTGATACTCAAGTGATTGTTGATGATTTATGTTGAGATAAATGTTTAATAACACCGAGAACTCCTTAATCCTTAATGCTGATGCTAATGAAAATTCGAACTGATGAAAGCTTGAAGACTTAAAGTTGACCAAAACGATACACCAGGTGTAGGGATGCAAACGTATCGCAAGATCGGAGGCATAAGCATCCAAATCCAATGCGGATCCGCAACAGAGCTAGGGTGCGCTGGTGTATACACCGCGCGTGGTGTACTTAGGTGTCCAAAAGAATGCAACCTGAGGAACCAATGTCCAAGCCAGGTGCAATCGTAGTTGGAGATCTATAGATCCTCCTCCTGCAGTTACGTAGAGTCCTGAATATGTATGTGCTCGCAGGTGGGCTTATCTTGGCACCGCAGGTGGTGCTTCAGAATGCATACACTAAGTCCTGATGCGAGTTAAGGATAGGAACTACAATCGTGGCGTCAGGACGATGCAGTTACGACCTCCACTCGTTTCCAGCGTCGAAAATATCACGAAAAATACGGAAGGGTAAGATGGGCTACGAAGCCTCACAACGCCACTTCCTCGCTTGGTACTGGATATAGGATGAACGTCGAAATAATTGTGCGAGGCATCGTCGGCCGCACGTGGCTTTCGATTTCACACGTTGTCTGGAACAATGGGTCCAGTCTCACAACAACAAAAATAAATCTGAATGCACTCAATTGAGCTTTAAGATCTTCTGTATCTTTATAACATATTATCTCCTATCAGACACTAAATTATGTATTAGAGATTTTTCATTGAATATATTCAATGATTAATCTCATAATATCATGAATATATTCTACATACCTTTTTATAATAAGTGAATCCACCGGAAAAATTAAATGGCTTGCCACACCCAACTTAAAAAAAAAACTACTTAAACTGTTTTTATTTCTTCTTTTTGCTTCTGGACTGGTAGGTATGATGGTTTAGAAAGAAATGGAATGAGGCATGATCTCATTCCTTACTCTATGTCTAGACACCTGAAGTTGGTTGCGTTCACATATAGTAGTCCTCTATGGCCATATGCCTGTTCGTAGTGTAGGAAAATTTTCTTACTACAACCAATATGGTTCGTTTATAGATGTCGCCACCGTCAAGGAACTTGGATGACTAGCAAAAGAAGTGGAGGATAGTTTACAATTATCAAAGCGTCATGGGTCAACATTTCCATCACGTAATAGAGATGTTGTGGACACAGGGACAAAAGATAAAATCCCATGATTATAGTACTTGACATACCATTAATTACTCATACCCACTTGACTTGAACATTTCATGTCGTTGCAAAAAGGACTGTATGGTGAGTATTAGATTCATTTGAGGTTTTCCCCTACCTACGAATCGAGCCTTGCCATTTAGAATGTCACCACCGAAATGACATCTACCATGGGTTAAGTGTTATACCATTCGTATTCACCACCAAATCGGCCTGGTGAATAGTGCACTAACACTGACACATCAAACAAAACCAAATTCTCCACTCCAGCACACTGACGTTTATGGAGCGAGTATCTAATTTGGACATACAATTCGCCGGATAATTTTTCGAAAAGGGTCAAACACAGGATTTAAGCTGTCACAAAAATGACAATTCAATTAACAATGATCCGTGAAGGAAATTATTCTGTCAGGAACATTTGCGAAAAAGGGAACAAATATGACAAGGGGGAAATTCTCTGAAAGAGGGAATTATTTCAACCGGAAATTGTCTAAGTGAGAATTTGAGGATCAGTAATACTCGATAAACGCCATCTAGTGAGTAGAGCGGACATGAGATGTAAATACTCTGTCGCTTTAGGCGAGGATCACATGTCAAAACAAATTTTTTGGGGTGTAGACACACTGATTTTAGAACTGTCAAAATATTTTTCCTACAACGGTTGACGCGTCGTGTGTGGATTTGGATGTACAGATGTATTTGTGTATATTATGTCTACATATAGAAAGTAACTTATTTTAATAGCTTATACTTGATAGTTTAACTTTAATTTTAATTGCAATTTTAAATTTCAGTTTAATTTTTTATGTTTGCTCCGATACGAAATGTGATATTGCTGTAAAAGGTTAAAAAATTGTTATAAAAATATTTTGTAAGTTTAATTGAATTGTCACTTTATGTGAGGTACTTATATGTTGTTCTTTTCTATATTTTTATGTTTTGATTTTTGAAAATAAAAGCCTGATGAAGAGCATATACATGTTCGAAACGTCGAGATTAAACAAATAACATCTTTTATTGACCTTCAGCCCGCTTTACTTAGCCTTAACTCACTGACTGCTTTATGTAACAACTGGTGGTGACGTCTGGAAGGATCCAGACAAGTGAAGCAGATGAAATTTTCCTTGGCAAACGTCTGCCTTTGATCTGGGGTTAAAGCCACAAATTCTTCGCATTCAAACAATGCGTGTTGTTTTTTGGTGCATTTACAGCATACGCCAGATGCTGTCGATGACGAAACGGGTTGATGTATCAGCACTCGCGAAGCTTTGGAGTTGACTACTGAGCGTGACCTCTTCTTTTCCGAAATCTCAAAAGTTCCCATAATATCAGGAGGTAACTCGATAACTTTTCCTGTCACGAACTCAGCAAACTGTTGAAAATCGACTTTGGGTAAAACAGCCTTCCGTCGCTGCCATTCTTGGTAAAGCCTGTAACGTAAAATATGAAAATTAGAAAGAATAATCAACAATGATAATTTGCAATTGCCAACAGACACCAAGCCCCGTCACCCAAATATCCTATGGTTATTTGAGATCCAAACCTCGGCCCATCAACAACACAAACCAGAAGAGAAGCAGGAAGAGACAAGCACCCCATACATCCTTGACTCCTATGCCAAGGGACAGCAACTCCAACATCCTTCGTCCGTGTATCGGTGCATCTAGCACCCCTATATAAGACATACTTACACTTCGCTAACACGGCCTCCTGCTCTGCCTACTCTCCTCCCATTCTTTCACTTTCCTATCCATCCCCATCACAGAAGCGAAAACCATCCACCAGCCTACCATAGGTACTGACTACAAAGTCCCGTTAAACAGCCTAGAGGGTACCTAATAGCATGTTCATGCCTATCCGTGGCAAGTACTAGCTGTTCCACTTGCTGCTGGTTCACATTATAGCCTACACCTGAAAACCAAGTACCCTACTTATATCCCCATTAACGTTCCTAGACGAGTAATGCTATCTTTAAAAATAATCGTATCTATTTCCGGAGACTCCACTCCAGTTCACATCTATGCGTCTAGTTATCGCTATCTGATTTCGCGTGAATGGGATGGAAGCAACCCTATGCCGGCAACGCCTCCTTTCTCACCGGCTACTCAACAAGAATGGTCGGAAAGAACGGCATGCGACAACGTAGGGTCGTGGTTGAGATCGACCGTCGCGGTGGCCGGCAGTACCCTAGCCACAGTTAGCTCAGCCAAGCCATGGGCACTTGCTCGGGGATCTACACAACCGGTGTTACCTCTTATTTTTCACTGCCGACCATTGAACCCAAGATGTTCGAGTTCGAATAAAGATTGTAAATTGCTTAAAGGCCCTCATGGTCATCGAAGAAAAGATATAGTGAATTAAAAGAAAAGAAAAGAAAAGAAAAGAAAACGCAATTAATAGATGCACCTCTTGACGATTATTGTGAGTGGCGTAGCACTGAACAGAAAGAAATCTGTCTGAATCACTGCACCTACCAGAAGAACGCGACACGTAAGTATCATGATAATAGACAACCATAGGTCTTCGTGGTTGCTATGGCTTATTACCAGCATCTGTACACCCAGCTGCCACGATGAAGTGCTGAGCGTCGATGTGTTGCGAGGCAAGAGGAGGGGAGAGGAAAATAGGTAAGGAAGTGTAGAAGGTAGGATGGAGGGAGAGGTAGGGACTATAAGAGATGGGAAGGAGAAGGAATGTCTAGCACGGAGGACGTGGCCTGCTAGCGAAGAGCGGCTAAGCTCGCCGGAATAGGGGGGATCTTCTCCCCTGAAACTAGCCCTCACCTTCAAACAAAACATATATCAGGCCTGGATACACCAAGGAAAATATCAGACGGACGTTCACCACACGAGGGTACTGCAGGTGTTGCGGTAGCACGGCCAAATCCCACCCCACCATGAAAATTCATCGGCCAATTTATTTGAATTTTCCCAAATTTTGGTCAATTCACTTCACTTGGTCACACCGTCATCATCACCAATCCATTAAGCTCACCTTCTGCACCCCTGAAAAGTAAAATCTCAATGTCCCATATCTAATCCCATCAGATTCATGAGAATGACAATTCTTAATTTTTCATTGCAAATTAAAATTTTATTAAACATCAACAAATTCAAAAACAGGTAACGTAAATTTGTTTCGGCTAGATCAATACATAACCAAAAAAAGTCGGTACCGTTACAATGGTATCCTTAAACAGGGACTAATCCTTATTTTCCTGCCTATTCAGAGCTCTAAATAGGGGTAGGTAATAAGAAATATGGCCGACTAGAGTAGTTAACTCAAACAAAACACCAGAGAAACAAAACTTGGTCACTTACAATATTTAAATTAGGTACTTATAATGATTTTGAATTTATAAAAAAAAATCTATGAAAATTATTAAGGCCCATATTTATCGAACAATATCAAACCGCTCGTAACTTTAAGAGCCTCTTAACTTAAGTTCGAAAAGTGCTATTCATCGAACACTATTAACTCTAATTTGTATATTCGAAAAATGGCGGATTCCTTCTATCAGGAACGCACCCTAAACTTATTTATTCTATTTCCACGCTGATTCTTCGAAAGCGAATGTCAAAACAAAACAAACAAAATGAGTCAGACAAAAAGTTAGAATACACAATAGAAATTCAAAGCACAAAGCAGGTCTTGGATTAGAGGTAATGCTGCTTAAATATAAATTATTAGTTTTTACAAAATGATAAAAAATATTTTTCATTTTACAGGCTAAGGTTCAAGATATATTTACTGCAATGCCATCAAAATAAAGAAATTCGTGTGTGTCTATGTATGTAGATTTATATCTTGAATGTGTAATTTAAATTTTTGGTAAGGAACTATCCGAAGAACAAAAACGGATGATCATCTTGTAGGTGGAATTCCAGAGATTTGTACTGCACGCTGGGCATGTTATTAAAGGGACCCTATTAGAGAATGTAGTCATCTATACAGAATACATTGGAGGTGGCAGCGGCAGGTGGTGACAATGAGCAATCAAAAGATGAGAGGACACATGTAGGTTGTCATTGAATCGTGCTTTCTACGAAGACCGATGTTCTGAGAATCGATACACTACTTGAATGGATTGGTCAACACACTTCCTTGAACTGATGCGTTCATATAAAAAAAATAATCAATGTTAGATAACTGATAGATTAATATTTAAAAAAGAATACAAAAAGCAATAGTTTTTTTTTCATTAATTTTTTAATTCTCCAATTAAAACTGTCACAAATTCAACGCAAACGATTTCTGAAGAAGGAAATTGCAATCAAATTGTTTTCTTTTATTGGCAATTTTAAAACAAATTTAGCTTTTTCATTGATTATGAAAGGATTATGCCAAGGAAAGGATCATCAATTCGTTCGTTATGAGCGGTATAAATCAAAAATGTTTGTGGCATTTGTGTGACTTCTGCTTTCTTCTTAAATGTCAAATTATAAAAAATCGTAGTCTATTCGTACTCAGCAACAAATTAATATTTAGTCTACTTTGCAAATTATAACAAATCTAAAAAGTTGTAAGGCATCAAAGTTGACATCTTTAAACTCGACTTGCGGCTAAACCAAGCGACCTAGCGACTTCAAAAATGCATATTCGTGGTCTAGGAAATGCCACCTTTCAATTGCTGTATCGCATTATATGAAACATCGACTTTTATCTTTAAACACGATTTGCGGCTAAACTAGACGTGCTAGAGGCATCAAAGTTGACATCTTTAAACTCGACTTGCGGCTAAACTAAGCGACCTAGCGACTTCAAATATGCATATTCGTGATCTAGAAAATGCCAGTTCTAAGAAATCAAAAAAAAAAGTTGGTAAAAAAAGTTTTTTTTAAAACTTCCCAAAAAATACGATACTTGAAATTTTTCAAACAAAATATTAAAAAATAGGTCAGTTCACTGACGGGGTTTCTTCACTGGCACAACGAGCAATTTCGTGTAGTGCCAGTGATGGGACAGGGTCAGTACACTGACGCTCTTGTCATAAAAGTGTGTCAGTGGTCCTATGCACCAGTGACTACTTATCATATAAAACTGGTTACACTGCTGCGTGCATATACTCTAATGATTTCGAATATTTTTCGAACATACCGCTCGTAACTTAGGAGTGGTCCTGACGCCTCATAACTTTTGCGAGCGCTCGTAAATCAGTACTAATAGTGCTTGATAAATAGACTTAAGAAGCTCTTAAGTTGAGAGCGATCGATAAATACGGCCCTAAGACTTGGTTTCTTGAAATTGGTTTCGTATGAAAGTACATAAACGAACAGGATAAATTACACAGAATTGCTGTTGAAAATAGCTTTTAAATTCACAATAGCGGTGGCCAAATAATGTCTTTACTAGGATAGAAATGTCTCTTGTGGATCTCTAAATTTCGTTTTTTTCTAATTTTCTATAAATCGATCAACTAAATGTACTTGTTTGAGTATTATAATATGTATAGAAAATTGATATATATAACACTAATAACCACCAAATATTAAAAAAAAATTCTTTTTGTAAAATTTACAGGATTTGGAACAATACAGATGGACTCACGTGGCCTCTTCACAGAGGGTTCGAAATGGCTTCACAAAATGGTGCAGTTACAAAAAAAATTCCACTGCTCAATATGCCATCGCAAGTGGTCCTGATTGGGAACGGGAAATCAGAGCGCTTGACCGGTGCTGCACGTGGTCTGGTGGTAGACTCTCCAACAACTACAAGATATGTCTGGATGAGGAAAACTGTCCTTCGTACTGATCTTACAATCACTCGTTGATAACACCGTCTCTGAAGGGTTGCACAGAATTTGTCATACAGGAGAAGACCGCAATTCCCAAAGTCGTGCAGGTTGATACGACTTCTTTACTTTGAACGCTTTTAGATTTTCCAAAAAAAGTTGGCGGTCACGACCTTCGGTATGGTAGTCTATGACCGCCAGAAGAATTTGCCGAAATCGAACACCTGGTCAAAAGATTATCTTAATACTTTCACACACAAAAAAAAACTCTCTTTGTACCACTCACCTCAATATTCCAATAAATAAAGTTTTTTTTTATTATTATATGGACCACTTTTATTTTGGTAATCCTTCTTCTTCCTTCAACCGCTTTTCAACGCCAGTAGCTACCTTTAGGTTATTTGATTTCCCTACTTTAATCGGGATTATAGAATAATCTGGTGTATTTTTGAATCTATACAGAAAACACTTTACCTTTATGTTGGGAATTCAAGAACACAAAATAAACTGTACTGCACTCTTAAAACTTTGTTGGAATTGACCACGGCCACGGTTTAAGATAGACTAAAAGCTGATTGTAAGGAGATAAAGGAATCTACACGAAATTCAAATCGTCTGATTTTTCTTCTTTCTGCTTCCTACATTGTTTGGATCATCCGATCTCAACCTATCCGTTATTTTGAATTCTGCATATCCGTATATACTACGCAACTTCTTCTATGGTTTTCCCTTCATACTAGGTTTTAAGGGTGTTTTGGTGACATTCTTATCTTCTTTTCTTTTAAATGTTTCCCAATCCGTCAGATTGTTTCAATAATTAGTTTCCCTATTGTCCCAAGGAGGGCAGCTGTAAACCCAACATTTTTTTAAGGCTAGGTTCACCTTAACAAAAATGAAATAATTATTATAGCCTCTACATTTCATTTATGTAATAAGAACTAACGAAGAATAAAGACACTAGAGGGCAACACCGTAAGCCTCTAAAGGGATATACAATGTTGTCAATCATCGTCATTATACTAAACAAACTTCGCTAAACAATGAATGTAGGTACTTGGTTTCTGCTCATGCATGATACAACTGTAATAAGAACATAGCATTGATGCTGTACAAAACGTCAAACCACTGCCAAACTCCATGTGTTCTTATGACGTAGATGCGCAGAACAAATCAAAAATGAAAATTGGAAGGCGCTATCCTCAGCAGTTGTTTCATGGTTTCTGCTTCTTCTTTATGCTCTAGGCTTGTGATCACAGAGGACCTAAATACACAGTACACTGTACACTTATATGTATATGTATATGTATATATAATATGTGTACTGTGACCTAAATATATATCATATATCCTCTCTGGTTGGGAGATGTCGTGCAGAGAGAAGATACTAATAGAGAGATGCAACTTGGACGATGGCTCTCTTTTAGCCTACAAGCTGCGATTCTGCCAGCAACTTGCATCTGTATTAAACTCCATATAAAAAAAATGTGAGGACAACACAGATGCAAGTTGCTGTCCATAGACCTTTAAATAAGAGAGAAAGAGACACTTATTTTTTTTTTTTGATTTTGTTTGTTCTGGACAAGGATAAAACATCTATATACCGATAGGAATTCAACTCGTTATAAAAAATGTAAACAAAAATCTGTGCGGGGACGGAGGCGAGGAAAGTTGTCTCTCTCTATAGTATCTTCTCTCTGATGTCGTGGTCGTGATAGAGCAGAGGACAGTTGTGCTGTGCCAAGCATTGGTTATTTATTTTAGGTTTATAGTAGGCTAAATTAAGTATTTATTTGTATATATGTAAATATTCAAAAGTGACAACACGTCACGCGCAACAGTATATAGCTCCATGAGCAAGAGCAGGCAAACACTTTTAATTGGCAGCAATGAGGCAAACATAATATAACTCCAGTGCCGGCCATACATTACAGCCGCCGTTTTCTAATAGGGCTTTTAAGCAAACGGCAATATACTTCCCTCTCACTCGCTCAGAAATGTCAAATGAAACTTTCCGTATGAAAACAAATCAAAATTTGTGATTTTTGTATGCAAAAGCGATCGGACTTCCAAGAAAATAAACGAAAAAATATCTGGCTTTATAATTTTAAACAATTTTTTGCGAATAAACAATAGCTTAAATAGTGCCAAAGTGTTGTAAACAATTATTCTAAAAAAAAAAACTTGTATTGTGCGTTTAAACAGGGAATAAAAGTGCGACTTGTTTTGGCGCAATTTATTCACTTTCGGTGGATTGATTAATAATTAAAAAAATATATTTCAATAATATTTACTGTGTTTTAATTTATCGTGATAGTTGTTGAATAAACACAACAAGTTTATTTCAACAAAATAATATAGTTTTATTGATTTCGTGCTGCCAAAATATACCAACAAAGTTGGACATATTTTACCGCAATATTTTTTTTTTTCGTTGGCGGGATTCTCCAAAGAATTTTATTTTTCTTTAAATTACAATAAAGAAGTGCATTTACAATATGCCGACAAATTGCTGTGTACACGGTTGTAGTAGCAATTCGATTGCAAGCAAAGAAGAGCATTTCTTTACTTTTCCAATCGTATGGGCCTCTTCAAAATGGAAACGCATTTCTAAGATGCGAGTGAAATCCCGCCAAGGAAAGAAAAAAAAATATTGCGGCAGAATAATGTCCAAATTTGTTTGTATATTTTGGCAGCACGAAATCAATAAAACTATATTATTTTATTGAAATCTACTTATTGTGTTTATTAACAACTATCCCGATAAATAAAAACACTGTAAATATTATTAAAATATATTTTTTAATTATTAATCAATCCACCGAAAGTGAATAAATTGCGCCAAAACCAGTCGCACTTTTATTCCGTGTTTAAACGCACAATACAAGTTTTTTTTATAGAATAATTGTTTAAAACACTTTGGCACTATTTAACCTATTGTTTATTCACAAAAAATTGTTTTAAATTATAAAGGAAGATTTTTTTCGTTTATTTTCTTGGAAGTCCGATCGCTTTTGCATACAAAAATCACAAATATTTATTTGTTTTCATACGGAAACATTTTTGACATTTCTCTTTGACGTATTCGGATACTTCTCTATTATAATTGACAAATTCTATAAGTATATCTACCCTCTGTAAAATTTTCCTAAAAGACTCAATAAAATACAATACAATACAATACCTCTCTGGTTGTGATTTAACTTTTTTTTTCTTTCTAGGTCGATTTCGATGACAGCAGCGGCAGCCTATGCACTATGCAGGTGAGGTAAGTTGTTTATTTTTTTGTTTTGCAATATTTATTTAATCACCTAATAAATATAAATAAATATTTGTTTTTATAACAGGCATCCACAACAGATGAAGAGGTGTCTTACCTTATGGGGAGGGAGAACCTATGATGACAATCGACTCCCCTGGCCTAACAACCCACCCAATTCGATTCTAAAAATCAACTCTCTCAGAATCGACCTTGGCTGTCCGTTGGACCTATGAGTCCCCAAGACTCAATGATTTTATTGGGCAGCCCCTTAGATGAAAAAGCAAACAGAAAAAATGCTTGCTTACACGATCATCTTATCAATGACATAGTACCTACCCGAGATACTACTCAACTAAACTTCAACCTTCAACTAGAAAACCACACACACACCGCATGTCCTATCCAAAGAAGTGAGAGGGGTACCACCCTCCCTCAGAAAAACTTACTCCATGATCAAAACTGCCTGTAACTCTTCATAAAAAGCTAATAAATTCTTCAAATGGAAAAAAGAACAAGTCGAATTTTTTTTTTTTTAACGTTATAAAAAGGATGTTTCTTTTTATTAGGTTTAAATCTTAAAAATCTACTTAAGATTACCTTAATCGAAATTGTCTTATTTGACAATAAAAAAAGTGAATGTATATCTATTGGATCTCTTCTTCTTTGGATCCTTATGATATCTCTGATATCAACTTTTAGAAATTACATCTGTATCTATTAATTTGTATTGAAATTCTTAAAAGTGACTTCAACTATGAATTCTCATTACAAATGTTTATCCTAGAAATGTGCTTAAATTGTAGTAATAGTCTCAATAAGTTATTTTATATTTGTCAGAGACTTGGGGATAATCATATGAAGTCTAAGTGATATTCAAAATTAAAAAAAACTTATGATACATAACCGATAGCATAGAAACTATGAACGAAAATGATATCGTGTTTCAACACGTCGGTAATAATCTGCCGTCGACAGTATAAGATATACTAGAATTGTAATGAGCCAAATCGGAAACCATTCAAATTCAATATGAAGGTATGTTCAACCGAAAATAAATATGCCAATTCCACAACCAACACCGTGGTTGCGCATGTAAATTCAACCCCACAAAAATCAATATTAAACCAGGGGGGTCATTCCGTATTTCGATTATCGGCAGACGATATCGTTTCGACGATAGACTTGCTTCACGTAAAATTAAAAACCACTATCGTCTGGACGATATCGTTTTGATACTTAAATTTTTGCTTCACGTAAGCCAATAATCGTCAAATCAATGTCGTCTAAACGATAACGTTTGCACGATAGGTATCGTTTCGGTTTGATTTTTAAAATGTTTGATAATTTTATCTTTAATTGATAGTTTTAAACGACTGATCGGGAAACCAACTTTAATATCACTACGCGTTTTTGTAATTATGTATTTAAAAAAATATATTATACATACAAAATATCTTACATTTTGGAAATTCCTCTTTCAAATCAAACCAAACACAAAACTACTTAAATTCACATTAAATTTAAAATTTTTTCTCAAAAAAAATCAATAAAACCGAAACCGCGAATGCACGAAAAATAAGTTAAACCAAATCGAAAATGCGCTAAAATTAAAAAAAAATTACACAAATTTCATTCACTACTTTATTTTTTTGAAACATTTTTAAATTTAATCAAAATAAAGCGTACATTTTTTGTTTTCTGACATTTCAGACAGTTTAAGTTTCTGAAAGATACTAAACGCTCTCAAACTACATTTTTAAATAATCGATAGACGACACGACGCGAAGCAAATTATTGACGATATCGTTCACGACTATTGTCTGGACGATGATCGTTTTGAAAATTACGGAATGACCCCCCAGATCAATGTATACAAAAAAGTACCATATACGTGAGAAGGCAACTCGCTTTTCTCACATATACTCGATTAAACAGATATCAATAGCAATATAGTGTAAGAATATATAATAATAATTGTCAAGATAAAAATATAGTCAGAACAATACATCACTGATAATGGGGCAGTGGGGGTTATATGTTTACTTAGCGAAGCTTCGGAAGTGCACTCCAGAATTTGCTGTAAAAGAATGGTTATAAATTATGTTTAACTACCAAATTGCTCCCACTATGCCACTGGATATATGTTTTTGAGTGACTGTTAACATTGATTTTTAGTATCTTGTGCGTTCAAATAGTTAGATACCTTGTTATGGCATAATATCGATCTCTTTAAGATCTAATTCGAGATTACACATAAGTGTGTAACTATCATTCAACAAAAAAAAACTCGAGGACGAAAAGTAATAAAAGATATTGTGTCTATAAACGACTGACACTATCGAGAAGCATCGAGTGGAAAGAGTAAATTCCGTAAACGCGAAGTGAAAATCAAGTGCGACTGTGTAGCTAAGCTAATAGCTGAGTGAACAAATTAAAAAGAATTAACGCGGCGTATAAAACGCTTACGCGGTTGGTCGCTATCGACACGAAACAGTAAAGAAAAAGTCTTGACGACCGAGTGATAAAAAAAAACAACACAAAACAAAATACAAAGTTTTTGAAGATATAACTTCAAACGCGGACGAAATTGTAATCGGGCGCGGTCTCAGCTTTATCAATTTAATTTAATCCAAAAAAAAAAAAGAACCAGGAACACGGGCTCAGAAAATTTTTCTCAAATTTTTAAAGGAAATCGATCTCACATAATGGCTGATGGATATTTTCAAACAATCTTGGGATATAGATTCTCCGCGGACAGTAAACCGATATAATCGAACATTTACACAGCCATATACTTAGCAGCACTATATCACCGATTTTAATTTTTTTTTGTTCTATAATTTGGGAATGATTTAGGAAAATTTAGGAAACCATTTTTAGAATTTAGGAACAATTAGTTTAAAAGTTATTAACAATTTAAATTTGGCGTATACTTAGCAGCACATAGTCACAAAAGTGGCTTTTTATGGTATCAATCGATTGGGGGCAACTCCAGTAAATTTAGGAACAAGTTTTAGAATTTAGGAACAAGTAGTTTAGCTAATAATTAACAAAATGTAAACAAATTCATTGCTTCTATAAACAATTAAAACGTATCGGTACATAACGTAACGTCGACAAATTGTTATAAAGAAGGTAGCACTGTCGCATGTAAACGCAGTGCTCTTAAATTATGACATTTTGGATGGCTTGAGGTTGATGGGTCTCCACCACTGATCACTATATTACACATATAATAATTAATTAATAATTAATTTCACACATTTCTTCTTGTTTACCTTCCCTTTTACATCAAGAACGTATATAGCCGACGATGACATTTTTGTTTTATAATAGACTAAATTTACTTTTATATAGAAATATTGGTCCATTCTAAACTTTGCTTTCAGTTTTCCCAAATGAATTCCATTATCGTTTTCAAGATGTTCGGAGAATTTCATTGCTGAAAGAAAAATAATTTTTGTTAGAATTAATTTGCTAATATAAAAGGTTTTTGCAGGTAATTACATCTTTGCGACGTCGAAATTTAGGACTTAACTAATCTTCTGATGACATTTTTGTTTATTTAAGTATTATTCAAAACGTAAGAATACGAAATTTTATATTTTTCACGCTTAATAAAGGAAATTGAAAAAATTGTCTTCTGACTCTGGACATTTGTCTAAAAACGAAAACAAAACAAGCCGCCATTTTGGCAATTGAGTCATTGTTATACTTTAATACTGTTATAATGAAGTGGGGTTTGTCATAGTATAACAATCTTCAAATCGGCACAACTTTTTTGTATGAATACGCTATCCAGTGTAATATAGAGATCAGTGGTCTGCACAAACGCACCAAAACCATAAAAGTAGCACGTTACAGCGGCTATAAGCTGGACCATTCTGTTATATTTTGTTATTCAATATTAAAATAAAATTTTTAATAAAAAAATAACAACGTTTTCCTAAATTTCAAGAGCAGTTTTCGTATTTTATTTGATTACTAATCAAACGAGGAACAAATTGTGAGGTTAAAACAAGCATACTTAGTTCAAATGGTATAAGAAAATTAAGTTGACTAAACTTTCAAACTTAGTTGTCAGTTTTTTTAAATTGTAAATAATTAATGAAAAATGATCTCCATAATTTACTTAACTTAATTGGTAACTAAAATAAGGAAATCATTTTCAGAATTTAGTAAAGCATAGTTCAAAAGTTAAAAGTAAATTTTATTTGAATGAATTAAATTGGGGGAAAGTGCACTGCGACCTTAAAGATCTATTGTGCCCCCTCAATTCAATCTGGAAAACCTTTTATCTTAATAGGGTCAGGTATTTTTTAATTGCTAATAATAAATGAAAACTCTTCCAAAACTCTGAAAGAAGATTCCTTCATATACTTAATAGATAACTAAATTTAGGAAACAGTTTTGAAGATTTAGGAAAGCATAGTTCAAAAGTTATAAGCAAATTAAATTTGAAAAACCTTTTATTTTAAGAGTCAGTTTTTTTTAAATTTTTAATAATTAATGAAAACTATTTTCCAAAACTCTCAAAGTAGTTTCCTTAATTTACTTAATGGATAACTAAATTTAGGAAACAATTTTAAAGATTTAGGAAAGCATAGTTCAAAAGTTATAAGCAGACTAAATTTGAAAACCTTTTATTTTAAGGGTCAGTTTTTTAAATTGTTAATAATTAATGAAAACTATTTTCCAAAATTCTTAAAGTAGTTTCTTTAATTTATTTAATGGATAACTAAATTTAGGAAACAGTTTTGAAGATTTAGGAAAGCACAGTTATAAAGTTATAAGCAAATCAACTTAACAAAACCATCAAACAAAGTCGTCCAGTTTTATAAATTGTAAGAACTAATGACATTTGGTTATTTTAATTCTTAAAGCAGCTTTTTGTATTAACTGATTTAACTTCTGAATTTTGGAAAACTTTTTCAGAGTACTGAAACCTTTTTTGAATTTATATACAAAATTTAAATTTAAAAAGTATAAAAACCAATAAGTTGCAATTTTTTGTCAAATTAATTTGTTTATATTTTTTGAACTATGCTCACCTAAATCCTAAAAATGATTTCTTAAACTTAGTTATATATTAAGTAAATTAAGGAATTTTCTTTTAGAGTTTTGGAAACAAGTTTTCATTAGATATTTACAATTTAAAAAAACTGACTGTAAAGTTTGAAAGTTTTGTCAAGTTGGTTTGTTTATTAAAATTGAACAATGTTTGTTTTAACCCCCCTGTTTTTTTGTTCATTAATCATCAAATAAAATAGGAAAACTACTCTTGAATTTTAGAAAAAACGTTGTTATTTTCTTATAAAACTTGTTATAATATTGAATATCAAAATTAAACAGAATGGTGTAGCCGAGAGCCGCTGTGTCGAAAATATCACTTGTATGCCACTTTTGTAGTTTTGATTCGTGTGGATAGACACCATACAGTATTACAGTATAATGATGTCTAGTTGTCAAAATGGCGGCTTGTCTTATTTTTTTCGACTTTATTAATAAATATTTATTTAATTAATAATAAATAAATTTTTAAAAAATTTGTAATAATTTTTTTAAAAGTGCAATTCAATTCGTGTATAATAAAAAATTCGTGTCTAACCCAATGATTAATTTTATATGTTTCAAAAAAAAAAAAAAAACAAGCTGTAATTTAATTTTATTTAATCACTAGCTTTTGCCCGATACTTCGTGCGCCTGGATTTTAGAATCAAGTATCTACTATGTATCTAGGCATACATATTTATTTTTATTTTTGCACAGCCACAGCCAGTTCAAAATTGATAACATGATAACCAATAAAATGGACATACATAATATATCGGCAGACAGGTAAATAAACAGTGCTTATTTTTATGGACAATTGAAAAATTTTTTTCATATAAAACACACGTCTTATGTTCTACCCATAGGAACCATTATAAACATTGTGCTTGTGACCCTAGAGCCTAGAGGAATTAACAAACAAAAAGTTCCTAGAGGAACTTAGCAAACTTAGCCAACTACTCACGGATGATTTCGTAGATGTGTTTATTGTTGACGGAAGCTCATTTGATGAAGTTGAAAAGCAATTGAAATTATTTGAGGAATCTGTAAAAATTGTAAATAAATTTCATCCGAATCCTCGTAAGTAACAATTAAATCCAGCAATAAAATTTATTTAATAGTTTTTCTTTTTTTAACTTTTTCCAGCTTTTTTTAGCCTATGACAGCGTGAATAGGAACGAGCTATACAAAGCCATGTCACTTCTTGGCGTCCTACTGTATGGAGCGTAAGCGTGGGCCCTGACAAAGTAGGACGAAAAGCGGCTGGGATGCTTTAAGAGAAAAATTTTTCGGGTGACATTGGGCCTGTATCTAGAGAAGTATGGAGGAGAAGATTCATCCACGAAATGTACCCGGGGTATATATCGACATTAACCAAAGAGCATAAAATACAACAGTTTAGCTAGCTAGGGCGTGTGAAGCGTATAAACGAATCTGCACCAAACCGCCGCCGGTTGTTCAAATTTAACCCTGATCTTTGAGGCCAACGTAGTACTATAATACCCCATCTAAAGTGACGGGATCAAGTGCGTAACTGGAGGCAACTGGCCAGGGAACAGACGGGCTTGAGAGATATGTTAATTGAGGCAATATTCCACAATGCACTGTCTGCAGCACCTTATGGAAGTAAGTAAGTACTTGACTATCTTAAAAGAAGAGAATTGTTCAGCCACCTGTATCCTAGACGAAAAAAAGAATATTAGTTCAAAACACTTTTAATCCCTATAGTTCTGACTTTCTTTTGAAAAACATCTCTGCACAAGAACGAAATGATAGAAAAAAAACGCAAGAACAAAGAAATTGTAAATTAAAACCACACCAAAATAAAAACAAACATTTTGAAGTAGAAACAGTCTTTTATTCCTTTCTAGAGTTACTTAGGTGCAAGCAACAATCCACAGCTAACATGAAATTTAACTAAACAAAATGTAAGTACATCCACAATCTTTGGAAATGTATATTATTAATAAATAAAAGGAGTTTAACCAAACAATGTTAAACCAAAAACTACAAAACACTTGGAAAATAGACACAAAGAATGAACATTTAAACCACGAGCAGCGTTTCGGCTCAAATGTACGTTAAATTAATTATTTCTTGTAAAAAAGATGATTAAACAATATATTCAGATTAAAACTATTGCACACGATTTGTTCATATTTTATAAATCTATTTATTTATTTTCTTTTTCTTAGATATCTTTTGTTTACATTTATGGTATTCACAAACTAAATGATAAACGTCAAACTCCACTGGCTGCCAAAATGTCAACTGTAAACTGCGTTTACATGCGACAGTGGTACCTTCTTTATAACAGTTTGTCGACGTTACGTTTCGTACCGATACGTTTTAATTGTTTATAGAAGCATTGAATTTATTTACATTTTGTTAATTATTAGCTAAACTACTTGTTCCTAAATTCTAAAACTTGTTCCTTAATTTACTGGAGTTGCCCCCAATCGATTGATACCATAAAAAGCCCCTTTTGTGACTATGTGCTGCTAAGTATACGCCAAATTTAAATTGTTAATAACTTTTAAACTAATTGTTCCTAAATTCTAAAAATGGTTTCCTAAATTTTCCTAAATCATTCCCAAATTATAGAACGAAAAAAATTAAAAATCGGTGACATAGTGCTGCTAAGTATATGGCGGTAACATTTACTCACTCAAAGATAAAACACAGTTCGAAATAGGAAATCTAAGATACACTTTTGGTTCACAGTATAATAATTATAAGGTTAAAGATAATACATGGGTTGAGCACATCGACAGTAAGTAGGCTAAAGCGCCTCGTTGTAAGGTATTTGTTCACAAAATCGATTTGTGGTACCTGTAACGTAAAATTAACTTAGTGTATGCATTCTGAAGCACCACCTGCGGTGCCAAGATAAGCCCACCTGCGGGCACATACATATTCAGGACTCTACGTAAATGCAGGAGGAGGATCTATAGATCTCTCCAACTACGATTGCACCTGGCTTGGACATTGGTTCCTCAGGTTGCATTCTTTTGGACACCTTAGTACTATAGACACCACGCGCGGTGTATACACCAGCGCACCCTAGCTCTGTTGCGGATCCGCATTGGATTTGGATGCTTATGCCTCCGATCTTGCGATACGTTTGCATCCCTACACCTGGTGTATCGTTTTGGTCAACTTTAAGTCTTCAAGCTTTCATCAGTTCGAATTTTCATTAGCATCAGCATTAAGGATTAAGGAGTTCTCGGTGTTATTAAACATTTATCTCAACATAAATCATCAACAATCACTTGAGTATCAATTCTTAAATTATTTTTCTATATTTAGTTATATATTATCCTTATGGTAGTTGCATGTATATCTATATTAACTAGTGCTTTTCAACCACGAAATATTGAGAAAAGAAAACCCTAAGGACACGGTTTTGAAACATTTAAACCGAATATTTTCGCGAATAATTTTGACTTCTTGATGGCTACATTAACGTAAAATTGTACGAGAATAGTTTTGGAATCAAACGAATATACGTTTTATTTTTGGTTTCGAATTTTTAATGAATTTACTGTCGCGATATTTTTACTGCGAAAAAAAAGAATAGAAAGAATTACTTTTAACAAATTTTGGAATATATTGCTAATTTTGAAAAAAAAATATCCACAGATAGTCTGGAAACTATCTGACAATATTGTCTTTGTCCTTTAGTGTAGTATGTTATGTGAAATTGTGTTTTCTATATTTTGGTTTGTCCAAGTTTTCAATTGGCAACCAACTCCAGAGTCACTAAGACTCCTCACGCCAATCGTCGATTACATTGCTAGGGATATAATTTCCCTACCCCGCTGTATAGCTGGTAAATTGCATCTTGCTAATTCGTGATATCAAGTTGCAACAATATAACAGTAAATAATTTTGAATATACAGATAAACTTTTGAAAATTCAATATTAGATTGGAGCAGTGCACTTCTTCGTCTAGGTTTTTAAGATTTCTAAACTATATTGATTTTTGAAACATATTTAATTATATTGCATTATTGATATCATATACGAACTGTATATGCATTTACGTCCAACTTTTACTTTTCAGCGACCCTCCCTGATATTGGCCTGCATTTTGTTTCTTCAGTTTTGATATAGTCATTTCCACTATTCATTATTTATCCTTATCATCCTTCTCGATATCTTGAGAAACCTTGACGTTTCAAGTCCAGATACAATTGTGTATCTATCCTTAATTGTTTTCAAATTGCTTGCAATTTATTTTACTTCCCTTGTGGTCTCCCTTTATTCATTATAATACGATTATTATTGTACTATTTGCCATCTTGTCATGGTTTTGTTTGTTTGTGTGGTATACCATTATGGTACCAACATACCTTCTTTTATGATGTTACTAATTGTTAACCTTATCGGTTACAGCATACTCTTTACAGGTATTCTTACCTGAGTCGTGTATTTGCCCTCAGCCTTCGTCGGCTTTGGTTTATTTGACCTTACGTTATATGGTGTTAATTTACTACCTTTTGTTTTGACAAAGTGTCAGTTATCCTCGAACAATCCTAATTAGGAATTCATTGTTGGGATATCCTTTGTCAGGATAGTAATAATAAACATTTATTTGTAGTCTTTGTTGTGTTTGTTGTGGGATTAGGTCAGATGGAAGTGACGGCTTATGACTCCGCTCTTCACGCCTATCGTTGGTAAATACTTACCTGAGCTACCTTGTTTTGTTTTGACTACAATTTAGTTGCGGTCGCGTATTTCTTAGGAATTTTCCTTGATTTCGGTATACGTTCTATAAATTCTTTTTCGAATTTAGTTTACCTAAAGACATTACAATTTTAACAGCATTAACAAGCCGCTGTGGCCTAATTGTTTTACTTTGTTTTGATATTGAGTATTTCATTGTCGTGATCTACTTTTTGTACGCGTGATTAACGATAGTAACAATTTACTTTCTTGAATTTTAAAAGATTTTCGACCATCTTAAATTAATAAGATTTACTTAATTGCATTACCCTTCTGTTGTTAAACTTCGATATTATCAAGATTGATTCTTGAATATCGACCTCATAATCGATAAATTTACTTTTGTAATTATTTAATAACGGTTTAGATATCCCTCGAATAAAAATATTTAAAATTTGGATGTAAATATATTTTCAAGTATAGCATAAGTAATTAGGAAATAATTATCCTGTTAGTATTAAGAATATATCTAATAAATTTTTGTATGATTATAGTAATTGAAACTTTTTTGCAGTCTTCACTTATTTAGTTGGTTTTATGCAGATTTTCTTTCAGCTTTTTCTTTTATGAGTAATAAGAATTTATTCATTATGGAATAGGTTAGTTAGGTCCGATGGGGGTTGAATAGAACTCTCTTAGTTTAGTTTAAGAGGTTTAGTAATGAAGGTCAGGCTTGACCTACATTCATGTTAAGGGGCTTCTTCATAATATTACTTGTCTGTCTTCAAGAAGCTATGGTTCGAAGAGGGAGTTGATCCTCTTTAAAAAGGGTGGGTTATGAGACAGGGGTTGTCGTTTACACCTAAGACAACCTGACACCAGGTCAGGCACTTCGCTCCTACACTCTACAGGAAATTAGAGCATGGTAGAGATAAGGGTATAGACAGCTCTAGATATCTTCTAACATCTAAAGGTATCATTGTTTTAAAGCTATTCAGTGTGGTCAAGGATATTTGTGGTTAAGGAAATATTTCTACGTCAGAACTCCTTAGGAAGTGCAGGACTAATTTTCTTCTCCAGTTAATCAAATCAAAAATACTCATATGTTTGGGTATCTCAAACGGTAATGGTCTGAGAGAGAGAGACAAGTGCATCGGAGAGAATAGAGTATCAAGTGCCTCGGGCCTCAGTCTCTTAGATAGAAAGGGATATATTAACATCCATATCCAGATATGCAGGGTAAAAACTTGTAGCACCGTCGCGATCCCACAGCAAGGACCCACCTCCCTTCGGCTCTTGAGCGGAGCGGGGCAATGCTGCATATCGACGCGGTGGTCGATCAGCGACAACCTCAATTTACCTCTCGGGTCAATGCACTCCAGTACGTGTAGTGTACTGAAGAGTAGTACGGGGTAGGGGAATTGAGGAACAGAAATTCGACTTACTTTTTTTTCTATACCAACCGGGTTCTTGGATGAGGAGAGATTCTACAGTAGTCATTTACCCATGACGCATGGAGGCAATAGGCCTCTGTGGTAGGCGAAGATTTTGGATTATGGAATCGTCCTCTCTTCCATGAACACTACAATAATTGGGTCGGCTTCGGATCTTTTTGAGTATAGTGGTGGTCTCGTGGGAACTATTGTTGTTCTCACGATGATCTTCGGTATGAGTCTTCTTAGAAGTTTAGTATGGTTCTCTGGTGAGTTTAGTTTTGAGCATGTGTTAGATTAAATAGGTATTGCAGGTCAACGAAGCTACCAAATTATAAAAATAATAATAAATTATCCACCCGCATTCTGGTTTCCTCTGGTTGTTACAAATCTAGTTCTGAGGTGATCGGCATGGTAAGTTATGTGTTCTAAGGGATGTAGGTTATGATCTGTGTTTGGACCTATCTCTTAACTTATCGTGTCTATGGTATTTGGATGTATTGGTATATGTTCCCATTTATGGTGGAACATATCTGAATGCGTAATCGTTTGTGTATGTATGCATCTCGATATCTATGTGGTCCTGTCATACAACTATGAGAGAAGTGAAAGAACCGGAATGCTGTGGTGGATAAGTCTGTGTATGGAGAAAGGAAGGCCAAGGATTTGTATGGTGAAGATATTCCTAGTAGAGACATGGTGCTCGATTAAGATGAGTGTATGGGTACTGCGCTTTACTATTACCACCCGGAAATACTGTAGTTGAAGCACGGACTGACAGTAGAGGATCTTGTAAGACCATTTGTAGATTGGACTATGTTTTAAAGCCCTCTACCGAAGGAATGTGTCAACCCAACCAATTGTCATCATCATACATGACCTAGCGATGAGGAACCACCTCAAAAGTTCTTTGTTTAATTTCTTTTTACGTTACACGGTTAACAAAACAATCAAAAGAAACAAGCTGCGTTGTGGTTGAAACAATTAGGGTCGTAGTCGAGCGAGTGACCAGCTTCTGCAGTTAACGTGCGTCGGGCAAAAAGCACCAACCACCGGTCAGAAGACCTGCTAATTCTACTCTCATACGGCCAAGATCTCAGACATCACTGTTTGAATATGTCAACACCTCAGCTACTGACGATTAAGCTAAAACAACAGCTCAATCCGGACGGAGATCGAAGACCTACCGAAGTGATTAGAGGTAAAGAAAAGTAGGTAGACCTAATGCAACAGACTGACTCGGGAAAAATTCACCCAACCACTGGACAAAATAGTGCCTACACTGCTAATCTCGATAATATTCCTCCATCTAAAAGACCTTGTCAACCAGTAAAACAACGGCTTCAATTTCACAAAAAAAACTGAAAAATTTCAAAAACTCTCAAAAATTCCTAACTTTCTTCACGTTCCTCTGGATCGACCTAACTTTCGTCAATCCTAATCTTATCTTTGTCAATTAGTTCGAGCCCCAAGTTGGGCGCCATCTGTAACGTAAAATTAATAATTAAATAATTAATGAAAATTATTAATGAAAATTAATGAATGAATCTATCTACATAACTCTTTGTGTCTGCCAACAGACATTCGAATCTACCCCGAACACCCTATGGATACCCAAGACTCAACCCCAATGCCCATCGACAACACAAACCAAAGAGGAAGCAAGAAGGAACAAGCACCCCTATCCATCCTTGACTCCTATACCAAGGAACGGCAACCACGTCATCTACCTACCATGTATCGGTGTAGTCAGCATCCCTGCAAAAGACATACTTATACTTCGCAAACACAGTACCTTGTTCCCCCTGCTCCTCTTCCCATTCTTTCAATTTCCATATCCATCCTCATCACAGAAGCTCGAGCCATCTAGTAGCGCACCATAGGTCCTGACTACAAAACACCGTAGAACAGCCTAGAGGGTACCCACTAGCATGCCCGAGCCTATCCGCTACAAGTCGTAGATGTCCTGCTTGCAGCTATATAGTATTGTGGCTTACACCAAAAACCATGGATTCTACTCAAATCCCCAGGCTCACAACTAGATTCGAAATGCTATGATTCAGAAACAATACCCTTCTCCAGAGTCTTTACTCCAGACCGCATTCAATCATCTAACTGTGACCACCTATTCTTATTGATGAAGGGATGGAAGCGATCCTATGCCGGCAACGCCCCCTTTCTCACCAATTGTCCATTAAGAACGGCAGGTAAGAACGGCATGCGACAACGTAGAACCGTGGCCGAGATCGACCGTCGCGGTCGCCGGCAGTACCATAGCCATGACCATGACCAGCTCAGCCAGGCCGTGGGCACTTGCTCCGGGATCTACTTGACCGGTGTTACCTCTATTTTTCACTGCCGACCGTTGAGCTCAAGATGGGCGAGCTCGAATAAGAATGTTAGAATGCTTAAGGGCCCTCATAATCTCCAAAGATAAGATGAGTAAGAATTGTACAGAAAGAAAGACTGATCTTTGATCGCACCTCTTATGAATAATTGAGAGTGAACGTGAGCTAAAAGAAAGAAATCGCGTTTGAACTGCATTATTAACCAAAAGAACATGACACGTAAGTATATCGGCAACTAGCAAACCACAGGTGGTCGTGGCTGCAATGGCTTATGTCACCTTCCATCCACTCTGCTACCACGATGCTGTGCAGATAGTGGAGGATGAGGTGTCTAACCGCGAGGGGAGGGAGGATCAAAGGTGTTAAGCAATCCCCCCTGGTCTCTCAACCCACCCAATTCGTAAGCAGAAATCATCTCTCCTACTCTACGACCATGGCTACTGCGGACCTATGAGTCTCCACGACTTATACTATTTTATGTAGCCCCTTAACAGAAAAAGCAAGCAATAATTATGCTCGCTTACTACTACGACCTATCTAAACTATAGTACCTATCAGCGATACCATATCAAAGAGAAGAAACTTCCTCCCTGCTCCAAGAATACTTCAACTATATTCCATCTTTCCCACACTACCTTGTCCCGTTCGAGGAGGTTGTGAGGGTCGCCACCCTCCCTATGAAAAGTTTATTCTTCTATACTAAATTCCTGTAAATTCATCTAGAAATCTTCAAATCCGAAAAGAATGAACTGAACTACAAAATTTTCTTTAAAACGTTATAAAATTACGGTTTAATTTATTGAAAATCGATCTTAAAGTCTAACAAAAGCGTAACTATAATCATACCTATAATAATTTTATTCTAAAAGTAAATTTGTTAAGATAATTTGGGTATCTTTAATTCATACTGTAATTGGTAAGTAATTATTATATAAAGGTTCTTTTACTTTTCTTTTAATTGATCATATTCTGATCATTTAAACTATCTCATTGATAGAAAACAACGATAACCCTTCAAGCAAATTGATCCGAATTGGATCCACGCGCGGAGTCAAATTCACATACTAGACTCCGCATACGGACCCAAATAAGGAGCCATAAAACGACGTTTGTCGGCTCCATTTAGTATGTTAATTAGAATTCCCACGGACTCACTTGTGAGAGAGAGAATGTGTGAGAGAGAGAGAGAGAGAGAGAGAGCGAGCGAGTGAGCGCGTCCTGCTCAGCGAAATTGCACCCAAAACAAACTTGAAAACAAAAATGTAATAAGAGCGAACGAGTTGGAGAGTATCGAAAAAAACTTCTGTCGTCCAAAACAAAATATAAATAAAATTTGTTGCCATATTTTTATTCTTTATTCCTTATAAACCAAAAAGTAAACATAGTAGTAGTTGTATAATTTTATTGAGATTTTTTTCCAGGGTACGATTACATTTCATTAATTATAAATTAACACGGTATTAATATATATTTGCCGACTTAGAAGTGGCCGGGCTACACAATTTATATTTATTTGTTGTTTAATTATATTAAGACAACTCTGATTTGTAGGCAAATAACTAATTACTTTATAAACGTATTTGAAGCACTAGTATTAAGTACGTGTCCACTCAAAAAGACCATAATGTTTACTAATTATACATGAATAAAAGGCTCCTGCTCTCTCCCTCCCTCTCTCAATCTATTGAAAAAGAAAAAAAATGCTCGACTCTCGATTCTCTTTCTTAATTTTGTATGCCATGCATGCAATTTCGTGAGAGGCCTCGTTAAACGCAGACTCAGGTGAGCCAGAATTGAACCGAGAATTCTGAAGTCAGTGATTTTTGCTTGAAGGGAATATAATCTTCTTTATTTCATGTAAAAGATTTTGGATCTAAGTCCTTTGGTTCAAGCTTCTCTATGCTTGGTGTTATCACAAACAAAAGGGTGAATCTAGTCTGTTAATTTAATTTCCAAGTGCAAATAGCATAGGCAAGTTAAGTACTATGAGTAATTACATTTAGTGAATGCGAAAAAGAATTTAAAATGTATCGCGGACCGACGTTAGTATTCATAGAATTTAATGGACTTTTGTTTAATAAACGCGGCGTAGAAAGTTAAATGTTGACTATAAACAGAGAAGTCAACTCAATAATTATCTGCAGCTATCGCAATTATACTGCTAATTAGCTATCACCGATGTTTATTGAAAGTTAAAGCTAAGACATAAAATACGAATACGACCTGCTATGAATTGTGAAATATGATTCTAAGTAGGATCGACAATACAGGCATCAGGGATCTGCTAACGGTGTACCCACCCAAAGCAACAAAAAGGTAGTCAATGTTGTTCAAAAAAAGTTAAATATAAGTACCATATATGTTTGTACACAGTTCGCGTACAACCATATACTCGATTAAATATAGTAAATATATATTAAAAAGTGTTTAAATTGAATATATAAATAGTATGAAAGATAATATCACTGAGGAGATGTAGTTACTCAGTATTTTCTTTCATGGAAATACGGAAGTGCACTCCTGGATTCCCCTGGAAAAAAGGTTTTATTAAGTGAATAGTAAATATATCATCTTTAAACTTTGACCAGCTAATTGTAAACCAAGTTGTACTGTTTGTGACCAATGAATACCGACCAAATGGATCAGTAGGTAGGTATGGATTCTTATTTCAATTGGCGAATCTATTTATTGACAGTATATGGACGCGGATATAACATAGATAGGCTGCACGAAGTTTTGTTTAAATTGAAGAAATAGACGTGAAAAGAGTGTAAAAGGACGAGTGGGAGCGAGGATATCCGCTAAATACTCCACTATCAAAAAAAAGTTGGAATATGGTACTGAACTAAAGTTCAAAACGGTCGCTACCGACGCGAATGTAGGTGTCCTGATGGACCAGTGAAAAATAAAAAAAAAATTTTAAACTAAAAAAAAACGTTTAGTTTAAAAAGGTGAATGTGACTCTACCAAAGAAATCTTTGTTTCGCACTAAAAGGTGTGAACTTTATTCATAATCGAATAAGGAGGTAGTGCCGATGAGGATCCTTCTTCCTTCATCAAGAAGCACACCATGATTTAGTAGGCGTTCGTGACACCGTGTCACGGATATGTTTCTGAATAGAAACGAAGTCTATATCGAGACGTTAAGTAAAAGGAATTTAAATCTTCGCGAAAAAGTTACGATTGAATTTTAAACACTCTTGGAAATTAATCACAACACAAACACTGATCTGAAGAAATCGTAAAATTTTGTTGCAGTTACCAAAGCTTTCTACTTTATAGAAGCTATATAGCCTTCTTGGAGGCTCGATCGATTAATACACTATACTTTATTGGATATATATAGATATTTAAAGCAATAATATATGTCCACGTACATTCAAAATAACGTATATGTGAAGGGGGAGGCGTGAAGTGCCAACCTCCATTGAGTAAATGATAAATCTATATATCGACACCACCGTCCGTGGTCGTCAACGCTTGTCGTAGAGACCAATTTGGCCTCTCTATATAACCAGTCGTGTAGGAATACGGGGTATATATTTGCTTCCCGCAGTTATTCACAAATAAATAATTTGAAAAATTGTTACCTGGACTCAATTTAGGTATATACGGCACCAAAAAGTATGTTATTTATCTTTCACATACAATAAAATATACTATAGGATCTGCTGCTAGCTATAGATGCGAGTATCTTCTGAATTTTAAAGTTTAACTGCCGCTTCTCTCGATTATTTGATGTTCTATGTGGCTTTTAATGTAAAGCTGGTGGACCGGCATCGGTGATACGACACGCGCCAGACGTCCAGTTGAACCTTGGAGCGGTTCCTTAATTTGTATTGCATCCGTTGATGTGGTTATAGGTGAATAATTACGGCGTGTAGAGTTGATGTATTGCCAAATGTATACGATGTCTCCATATATATAAAAGGTGTGGCCGTCGGCGAGCCGGATCGGATCAACGCCTGACGTAGTCCACGCGGTTGCCTTTCTTCTATTGGAAAAGCACAAAGAAGCCCTCTATAGGTGCTCCTTGGCGTCACGCGTGTGTGACCAGGAGCTGGATCTCTCGTACTTATCGTGTCCGCACGACCAAAAAAAGGACGACTCTCAAAACGGAAGGAAGGAGTCGCCGAAAAAAATCACCAAATAAAATAACCAAAAAAATTTTGAGGTCACCAACCCGTCAGGAGTGTGGTGAAGCACAACATGTGCCTAAATGTATTTGAAAATGCTTTGTAAGACAGGAAATATATGGTCACGTCCACGTGGATATGTGGGTATGTGCCATGCTGGATTCCAAGAAATTTTGATGGTTAGGCTTGTGCTTCAGCCATCAATCTGCTGCTTGGCGCCTCCTCGCTGGTGATGCAGCTTCTAGTAATCCTGCTATGGGATTGATGAACCTACGAGAATCGATTTATTACGCCTCGTGTTCAACCAAAAAAAAAGTTTTCGATGCCAGGCATTTAGGCAGGAATCCAGGTTCCTCGCCTTCATGGCATCCGAAATATTCAGATAAACTTACCTCAAGTGATGATGTTTCCTTAAATTGCTCATAAATATCGTATTTCTATTAGTTGGATTGTATAAATTATTCTGCCATTGCACGGCAGAAAAAAAAGTAAAAAAAAATCAAATGGCTGCAACGCAATTGTTCTTCACAGAAAAATTGTTCTGTCGATGCGTTTTTGTCTGGTCTATGTCTATCTTCAAAGTGACTTGCTCTTAGGTTATTTCAGATCATATTTTTATTTCTTTGAACATACCAGCCAACGCCCAAACTGGTTGAACTGGTTGTATGTTGGTACGATAGGTGGCGTGCTAAAATTGTACCTTAAGGGTCATTGCTCACTGAGCACTTTTTCGGTTCTGAACACTGATCTGACAACTAGTGTATAACAGTTCGAGTAGTTTGGAAGGAAATGACAGGAATAAAGGTCAGACTGCACTGTGTACTAATGTTAGACATTGTTCTGATCATGTACCTGAGGATTTTGGTCTTCGCATCTGTTCAAGATATTTTATGTCACAATCATAACCGTCAGTATGCTAACAAGAAAAAGGTTGGAATTGAGGTGAAAACACTACGTTGCTATTTGGTTCAAGTCAGAAAGCTTGATTCTACGAATGACAGAGTGAGACAAGTTCATTGTACTGATTTCTCTTGACATATGTCAAGTGTGAATTTCGAAACGCTGCTTTGTGACATGCGCGCTCGCGATACTTTCGATTTCTTATGTCGCCTATTAGCATTCGTAGATTAGAATAAATGAGATTCCTTCAAAAAAAAAATATAGGTGAGTACAGTTTCACGTTTTCCTATGGTAAGATTAGTGATTCCTATTTCAGATTGTGTTTCTTCTTTGGACATTAAAGTTCCCAGTCTGCTGAAATTTCAGGTTTACACTTTTTGTCGGGCAAGTTGGAACTGTCGCTATCGATTCACACGGTACGCCGAGAATAACATATAGAACAGGGTCAGCAAGTGAAAGTAATTATATCGGCCGCATAGACTATTACTTCTAACTTGCTGCCTAACAATTAGGTCTGACGTTATTTCCTGAATCTGACATTCTCTACGTTCATTGAACAAATCGAATTTCGTTTATGCATAGTGCGCACCGATCGACTATACTATCTAGTGTGAACTGAATATGAATCGGGCAAGTGTGTGTCCGACTTATTTTTTCAAAGGGAGGCACCCTTTCAGAATGCTCAATGGAATGCGAGCAATCTGATAATCGCTCTGTTTGGGAAAATCTCAGATTTTGATCTGAGAGCAGAATTATTCCTTGCCAGTGACTGGCGAGAAAGTTTTCCCTACAAAGCTTGGAATTTTGACTAAGTCTACTTAGTCCAACTTCCAAGAAAAAGGATAACTTATCGCAAAAAAAAAATTGTACATGGGGATCTCCCATTCGTCGTATCGTAAAGACACTGCGACTCTTTTACGTCTAGTCGGTCGAAGACAAAAAAAAAAAAAACAAATACGAGGCATACTGCCTGAAGACGTATAAATGCTCCAATTGGGTATCTGAAAATATAGAAAAAAAAATGTTGACCCAAGAGTCTCATGCACAGCTGAGAGCCGGGCATATGCTTTGGTTACTAGCGGGGTATTAAATACTATTAGTACTTGCTTGAAAAGTCTGGTAAACAAAAAAAAAATGTTCAGTATTTCAAAAAGGTCAAAATGATGAGACAATTGTTTAAGTCTGGGTTTTAATTGTACTTCAAGTGTGCTACCGTTTCAAGTCTTTTGTATGACACGTAGACTTGTGACCTCGCCGGTCTTCAACTTCGTAAAGATTATTTCCAATTACTCGGATTACACGAACTTTGATAAATTTAGGACATAATTTGGTGCTTAGATGTTTTGTTGCGTCACTAAAGACATATTTCCTAGTGTAGATTTCATCTCCCACCTTCTACGTTATGTTCCTACTCCGAAGGTTGTAATTCTTCTCGTAGGATTCATGGGTCTTTATTAGTGCTTGTTTTAATTAGGAATGGATGATATTCATCTTGGCCACCTTAGGAAGCCAATCTATCTCCGAACAGTTCAGTCCACCCAACTCTCTCAACAAACGATAATCTGCCCCGTGCTCTATCATTCGTTGGCCGAACAAAGCTTTGTACGGGGACATTGAGAGTGTTGAATGCACTGTCGTGCGTAGAGCACAACTGATCGAAGACAGATGGGCATCCCAATCCGTCTGTCGAGGATTGACATACGACCTAATGGCCGCCAAGATTGATCGGTTCACCCGCTGACTAGCGTTTGACTGGGGAGCATACACTGCCGTTCGGTAGTGTTTGACCCCGAAAACATCCATGAGTTTTTGGAACTCCTTCCCAATGAATTGTGTACCATTATCGGAGAGAATCCTCTCTGGCACCCCGTAAATCAAAAACACTTCGTCTTTTAGGAACCTGACTACGTTCGCGGCTGTAGCCTTGCGTAGTGGCTTGATAAAGACAAATTTTGTTAATTGATCTAACACTATAACGATGTAGGCATTTCCGGATCTTGACCTGGGATACGGCCCGAGGAAGTCAACATATAAATGTTGAAACGGCCTATCGACCTCAAAACTGTTTCCCATCTCTGCTCTCAATGTCTTGTTAGCAGCCTTACTGGTCTTGCACGTTTCACACCGGTCTACGTACAGTTTGACCTGAGTGTACATACCGGGCCAGTAGAATCTGTCTTTTAATCTGTAAACCGTCTTCACCACACCACCATGCGAAGCACGTGGCGGATTGTGAGCTAAAGAGATCAACGACTCCGTCATCTCTGAGGGTACCCACCACTTCCAAGTTAGATCTTGTAAATGTATCCTTCTGACACTTTGAGGTCAGGTAATCGTTCCTGTTCCTTCCTGATATGACTGATGATATCCAGATAACCTTCAGACCTAAAGGACGGATCCTCAAGATCGATGTGGAGTACCTCCGAGGCATCGACCTGTGGTAGGCACGAAAGGAAAGCTGACACTGTCAACTCATCATCTTAATATGCTCTTGATAAAGCATCTGGTACAACATTCAAAGTACCTTTCCTATGCTCCACCACAAAATCGAAACCTTGGAAACGCATACTCCACCTCGCTAATCTTCCGGTTGGATCCTTCATAGTCATCAGCCACTTCAGGCTGGAATGGTCCGTAATAACGCGAAAATGGTATCCCTCCACGTAAGATCTAAACTTCTGGATACCTTCAAAAGCTGCTAAGCACTCGCGCTCTGTCACCGAATAGTTTCTCTGTGCAGAGTTCAGTTTCCGAGAGAAGTAGTATACAGGCTGCTCTGCCCCGGATTCGTCCCTCTGACAGAGTACACATCCGATGCCAGTCGCGGATGCTTCGCAGAGAATGATGAATTCTTTGGAGAAGTCCGGATTGACTAGTACAGGCGCTGAAGTCAAAGCTTGTTTGATTTGCAGGAAATCTTCAATAGCTTCTGGACTGAGCTTGAAGGCTTTTCCCTTTTTCAATGGCTCGGTCAAGGGTGCGGCTAGGGTGCTGAAATCCTTAACAAATCGTCGATACCAACCTGCCATACCGAGGAATCGGTGAACTTGGCGAGTTGTGGTTGGCAACGGAAAGCTAGTGATAGCTGCGATTTTATCTGGATCTGCTTTCAAGCAACCCTGACTGACCTTATAACCGAGATAGTGAAGCTCATCAAAACAAAACTTCGACTTCTCGACGTTAATCGTTAGTCCGGCGTTCGTCAATCACTTCCCGACTATCTCCAGAGTCTCTATGTGTTCGTCGAAATCCTTCGACACAACCAACAGATCGTCTAAGTAAACAAAGATCTCGTTACCCCGATGGGATTACGCGACTCATCAGGTAACTCAAACTTTGTGCCGCATTACATAGACCAAAAGGCATGACCTTAAATTGATACAGTGGTCGGCCTGGTACCGTAAAATCGGTCTTTTCCCTCGAACTTTACTCTAGCGGTATCTGCCAAAACGCATCCTTCAGGTCCACGCTAGAAATATAACGTGTCTCTGTCAGACGTGCCAGCAGCCCCTCTATATGCGCAATTGGACGAGCATCTTTCTTTGTTACGGAGTTCACCTTCCGAAAGTCCAGACACAATCGGTTCTTACCAGGCTTGCGAACAAGCAAAACTGGAGAACTCCATGCGCTGGAACTTTCCTCGATGACTCCCAACGAAATCATACGGTCTAACTCCGCATACATAAGGGTTTGTATCGCCGGAGATACGGGATAGTACCTTTGCTTTATGGGTACGGCATCACCCGTGTCTATATAATGCTGCACTAGATTCGTTTTCCTGAGTCCATGGACTGCGAAAGAAGGAAATCTACGAACAACAGCTTCAAGTCGCTTAGACTCTTCATCATTCAACTTCATCTGGTTTTTGGGTCTTTCCTCTGGCCCACCAGTCGTAATTCCTGAAAGACCCGCAATTACATGAGGTGCGATCTGGAATTTTTGCCAAAAGTCGACGCCTAAATATAGACGTTGGCTTAAAGAAGGCACAATATACAGATCTATATCCTTTGTCACACTTTTATATTGAATCGGCGTAGTAATTACTCCTACTATGTATTGCTTGTGTCCATCGGCCGTGGACACGGTAGTCACTACCTTCCTTACCGTAACATCTTTGCTCTTCAAATAGGGAAGTTTGTCAGTCCCTAAGCAACTTATGCTTGCCCCTGAATCAAGTAGACCTAAAAAGCTATCGCCGAATAAACCGACCGTCACATAGGGACGTGGGTCGTTCGATTCTCGGCCTATTGTTGCTGACGCGATGTTACGATAAGTAGTCCGCTTCCGACGGAAGCGATCCCTTAACCGTCTTATCCGTTTGGACAATTCTGGTAAAGTGACAATTCTCCTTCGCACATCATTGTAGTTGTGTAATCTTTCATGAAAAGACTTACGATATAATGGTTCTGTTTCATTAATACTAAAATTCAAATTCAAATTAGGTTTGGGTTCATTATTCAATATGGGGATTATTCTGCAATCATCTTTATCATTGTTCGGTAATTTATGTTTCTTATCTGGTTTCAGAATAGTAATCTTAGGAAGTTCAAGGGGCTTTGTCGGTTCGGACACTTGAACTCCGGGTAAATCTAATCGGAGCGAACCCCCCCGGTTGTTGGGTTGTTCCTCCTCTCGTTTCCCGCTAGACAATTCGGACAGGACGGACTATACGCGTCTGCTAAGCCGCAGCGGAAACAAAATACTTTATCGATTGGTTTTGCACAATCGCGGAAACTATGGCCAAGAACTTGGCAATTCCAACACTTCTGTAGCTTGCGATCTCTCTGGATCGCTTCAATGTTGCTATTAGGCAACGCTACCACTAGATCCTGACAAGGTTCTTCTGCGATTTCGTTCACGAAACGCCTTGCAGGTGGACGTTGTGCACTGGGCACGAAATTCGGACAGACGTTCTCGTATTGAGACTGAGCCTTTTCTATGGCTCGACAGTAGTATGCTAGCTGTCGCAAGCTAGACGGACTGTAGGTTATGAGGAGTTCTCCCATATGCCTACGGACATTAGTTTTGATGATTTCAACGAGTTCCTTTTCAGGTCTAGGAACTCTCATCCTGGAATTCAAATGTTGTATGGCGTCGAAAAAGTCATTGAAGGACTCGCCATTCAACATCTTACGATCGGACAGTTTTCTGAACAGTTCAGTATCGCTTTCTAAACTGCGGTACTGTTCTACCAAAGCAGTTTTCAACTCGTCCCATGTCGTGTGTTTGTTGCCTTTCAGGTAAAGCCAGTACCAGGATTCGACGGAACCTGATACGAAGTGGTAGAAATTCGCGGTAATTTCGTACCATGATACACCATAACTGCTACGTATACACCCCAGACGTAACAAGAAATCGTCCACAGTCATGTTCTTCCCGTCGAATTTCAATTACCATTTGTGGAATGGATGAACACGGTTCGAAGACGTGGCGTTAGAGGGTGGTGGTCTGGTTGGCGAAACAGGTGACTCATCGTCGAAATTGAAAGCGTTTACCCGCTCCATGAATTCATCTAAATTGGAGCCTAAAGGCATCTGTGCTGGATTGACATCCGACAAAGGTGGTACTCTAGTGTGCTCGTAGTGTGGCGTGTAACGGTCTGCTAAATCGATATTATCGATCGGCCTATGCTCGGACTGGACGTTATTAGAGGTAGCTAGACCGTTGGCTGTGTATGTATTAGTGACACGTGGAGTGTCTAAGTTGGCTAAATTGACTTGTCGTGTAGCTTTTTGTGTAGACGTGACACCAAGAGGATCAACTGATTTTGGAGGAGCAGATGCCTTAGGAGGAGCGATAGGTTAAGGAGGAACGGCTGGTTGTGTTGCCTTTACCGTTCGTTTCTGTAGCAGTTGGGCTACTTGGTCAAGCAAGCGTTCGTGACTCTTTTTTAGTTCGTCCGCCATGAATTGCCTATCATTGACCCTATGGTGTTCGATCGACGTGGAGACTTCTTGTTGGATGTACGCTGAATGCTCAGCTGCATCTTTTCGTAGCTGCTCTTCGGCTCTCCTTACTTCTTCCTCGTCCACATCTATACTCCTATTACCAACATCATCCCTAGGTAGACTTCCGGCTTGGCTGACTTCATCATCGGAGATGTTCTCTACGACATCGCCTTGGCTACGGCCAGGTTTAGGTTTCGGAGCTGTAAGAGCCATGACCTCGTAATCTTTATATTTTGACAAGTATGTGCTTCTAATAGCTCTTCTACGGCTTCGGCCAGTCATTCAACCGTGAAGGTAAACGGACGGAATAAATATGTATGTATAAATAAATAAAAAAAAAGGTTCTGTAGGCCGTGAGAAATTCCTCGAACGGTTCCTACCAAGGAATATAACAATAAAAGAAAGGGAAAAAAGGTAAGTCAGGGTATAAACATTCGCGAATGAGTGAGTGGGTTCTCCAACGGGTGATCGTCTATGCGAATCAATATAAATGGTAAATCCGGTAGATAAAAGTTAAGTAGTCCGTGAGAAATCCTCGGACGGATGCTACTTGTGGTATGTAACTTGATTTGGCAAAATTAAGAAGAGAAAATTCAAAAAAAAAAAAAATATTCCGTGAGAAAGAAACCTCTAACGGATATTTGCTCAAGTAAAAATTCAAAAAAAAAGTTCTAAAGAAACTTTTGTTAATCTAAAGTGTTTAATGCTAAAAAAGGTAAGTGTAGATTACACATACACTTACCTTTTTTAGCATTAAACACTTTAGATTATAACTATTAATAACAAAAATTCAAAAAAAAGGTAATAGCGTTCTACTAAACTAAATGCGCTTAATGATAAAGGTAAGTAATTTATATGTATGTTAATTGTGAGTGTTTTGTTTATCAAAACGTCACTTCAAAAATTTTTCTGAAAATCTAAATTTAAACTGGATACTTAAAGAAGTTTATACTTAAAAAAAAATATGTAATGTATGTTTACTTATATCAAAACAAATTTAATTTCAGATATCAATACTTAAATTGTATTCGCAAACTATCTCTTTATTTTCGTATATTTTCGGTATTCGAAAAATCGGTGGGCTCTATCCCAAAGTATAACTAAATGTGGCGGGCACTATCCCAAAAATACAAAAAAAAAATTCTAAAGGCGGGCACTATCCCAAACTTACACATCCAATCAAGAAGTTACGTCCCAACTTGACTGACGGAATACTCAAAAACTATATGCTCAAAAACTAAATACTCAAAAACTATATGCTCAAAAACTATATACTCAAAAATAACTAAATACTTACATAAATCTGTCATAAAAAGGTTCGGGAGATGGCTACCCCCATCCTCCCTTCTTTGGAACAAGGTGTGTGTGTACGGTTCTGTAACTTAACCGTCTCAAAAAAAAAAACGTAATCAAAACAAAAAAAACTAGTGTGTGTAGACTACGTACGTTACGGCGTTCAGTTGTAAGAGAAAAAGACAATTTCTCCTAAACGAAAAGTTGTTCAGGTATGCAAAGGCGACATTACGCTACTGCTGTCGTACATCGGGTATAAAACTCCAACTACCGGTTAGCGCTTCATGTCTCATCACATGCCATCACTTCCTAACATCCATCAAAACTGATAAAACTTTCAAATACAATTCGGTTGTAGGGAAAATATTTGGACAACTGTAATGTCAGTGTGACTTCACCCCAAAAATTTTTTTACATGTGTGACCACGGCTTTAAAAGCGATGAATATACTTACTTTTAGATTCACACCAGTCACTAGATGGCGCTCATCCCACATTACAGACGCTCAATTTCTTGGCGACAGATTTCCGCTTTCTAATAATTCCCACTTTTGGAGAAATTTCCTTGGTCAAAAAGTGTTCCCTTTTTAGGAAATTTTGCCTGTCAGATTAAATTCCTCCACGGAACAGTTCCTTCCTACTCTGACAGAAATTATCCTGAAATCGATCCTGTTGAAATTATCTCTTCAGCTTTTTATGTCTGTTCTGACATTTGCACCACTAATGACAGTGAGTTCCAAATCTGGAATCCGATTTGGCTATAAGTATTAGTGTCAGTGTGCTATTCACCAGACCGACTTGGTGGTGAAATTAGTTCGTATAACAATTATACCACACTGAAGAGAAACAGGAATTTCGATACTATTTATTTCTGATGACCTACTTGTCTGGTTTAGATTTCCCAATGGCGAGGTCAGTTTCGGAGTAATAAATGTATTTACATTACACAGATCCACCAATACATTCATCAGATATGAGAACGACGTGACAGAGTTGATTTGTCATGAAGTCGTATTGGCATAATAATTTTTAATGATTGTGGAATTTATTTTCCCTAACGCATGTCCAGCATCTCTCAGCTGATGGAATAGTTGACACACGTCGGTTGGACAAATTGGAAGTCATAATCCAATTCATTGACATACTATACATGGATTGCTAGTGAAATGTCATTTTCATACAAATCGCTTGGAAAAATTGACTCCGGTACAAGTGCTCCACTAACTCAAAAGCGTCAAAAGTTGTAATTATATTTTCAAAAACATGCAGCGACATCTATTGCCACTTGCCGAAAGCATAACAAAATCCTTAGATGTGTCTATTCATACGTAGCCAATAAGATGAGTGATGTGATTGAAAATTTTTCTTTCACCTTTCAATACAAAATTATATGACTGGATATACGCGTAGTGCAGGTAGAATGTTGCGTGCGTGGGACTGACTACTCAAAAGTAATAAAAAGCTTTATTCCACAAGGCTGTAAGTGTCGTACTGTCGAAACTATTAGAAGAATGCGTGCGAATAGACAGTATCAAACAGGGACATCTATTGTCATTTTTATAAAGTGCAAAGAAGAAATGACAAAATGTCAAAAGACTTCTGCCAAAGTGAATTTAGAGTAAATAAAATTTGGTGTTATTTTTCTTTTATTTTTGAAACTCTTGGAAGTGCGGAATCGATCTAATGAACTCGCAGTACTTATTGTAAGTACGAAGTCGTGTTTTAAATCTATCTAAGGCTGTTATACCGAAGTAGTACATCTTTGAGTTGACGGGCTTTCGTAGAGCATCCAATACACAACGAAGAGCCAGTCCAAGTGTGAAGCAAGTTGGAGCCAAATTGCGTTCGATGATTCCACCAAAAAGTTGAGCTGTGGTCTGGAGCTCTTTATCTGGGTACTGGGGAAAGAATCGATACTCTTCGAAGAGATTGCGCAGCATACACTGATACACCTCCTGTTCCCTGCGAATGTTGGATTCCTTAAAGCGCTGCAGCATATCCAAAACCTCATCTATTGACAATGTCGGATGCGGTGGATGGTTATAAATGCGTTGGAAATAGCTATTCGCCTCATCTTCAACTTCCTTTGAGACGGGTTGACCTAGATCAGAGATGACTCCTTGGTTGGCATTCGGAGTTGGTGGTATGCGGCCGATATTGTTTGCATTTGGCGGTGCCTGAAAGGCCATAGCCATCGGATAGGGGCTGTTCTGCAGCATTCATAAGCCTTGAAGGAGAAGCTGGTGTGGACACCAGGTTCCAGAGTACATTTCCAAAATGAATTGATCCATTTGGTCCGCCTAGATTCAATCCAGCTATGTTTGTGCTTAGATTCGATAAAGTATCCACTGACAGTCCAAACATCTGCGCGGCATTCAGATTTGCATTGAATGGAGCCTGCTCTATGCCACGATGGGTTCGGATCACACCTGGCGGTGGTGGCTGCTGTTGACGTGCCTTGTTGGTTATCAAATTACAATTGGACGTCATTTGAATGATCAGTTCGCAGAGATCTTGCGAAACATTGGCTGCACATGATTGCAAACAGGTCAACATTGTGGTCAATGTTTCATGTGGAAGTTGGGCAGCCTTTGGTATCTGGTCGTCAGGTTCTTTGGCTCCTGTTATTTGAGGGCAACGTCGTTGAAGAAACGTATTCGTTATTGGTATATGATTCGATGAGTTGCGGAATCGTTCGTTTCAGGTGTTCGCTAGCGAAGGTTTGAATCTCAGCATTGGATGAGTGGGTAAGGGCGAGTGCAACAATAACCTCACTAATAGCGAGTTTCATTCATGAAAAGAATTGCACTTTCTGTCAAAAGTTTTGACATTTTTCACTTTTGAGAGTTTCATTCATTCAAAAAGTGCAATTCTAGATCGATTCTCAACACGAAAGATGGGTTGGGAGATTCGTTCTGAATACTTTTGTGTGAAACGTCAGATGAGAAATAATTTGTTATTTTTTGTTGTTTGTTGTCAAATTGTGCCAGTATGTAATAAATATAACAAAAAGAAACAAATAATGAACGAAGAACTTAATATGTACTTTAATTATCCAATTAATTATCAATTATCTAATGATTACTTTTTCCAATGACAAAAGACAAAAATAAAATGACAAAAAGTCAAATTCAAATTGACATGGATACCCAAAACAAGTTTCATTCAAAAGGGCAATTCTCGATTTTGAGAACAGTTTTTCCAAATTTGAATGAAACTCGCTATTAGAGTGCAACGGTGTACACGTTGGATCAGTAAAATTTACACTTGAGAATAGGCAACGCAGACAGTGGCGATCTGCTTCAAGGCCAAATTCGTCTATTAACTGAAATTACAAATGAAATATATTTTTTTATGTTAAATGAATTATTTTATTCTTTTTTTTTTTAATTAAAAAATCTCAGTTCATGTTTGAATTTTGACTCTTATTCTTAACTTCTGAGTCGGTAAACCGGTCAAATTCTGGTCTGATATATACTTTTGTGAACTTAGAAACTTAGAAAGAGTCGAAAATTTATCGTTTTGGTTCTCTGTAAGGATGTTTTTTTTTCAGGTGAGGTTACATCTTACCTTTTGTCTTACACTACTTACCTTCCAACCAAATTCGCATAAACAGCTGCATTATGGGGCACGATTTAATTATCCGGAAAACGCATTTTTATGTAAGAACCTAATTTAATTTAAAAAAAATTATTTGTATAGCTTAAAAATACTACTTGCATTTCCATGCAATTAAATAACCTATGTTTTTAGAGCAATATAAGTTAATTCAACTGATTTCGAAAAAAAGGACATAATGGGAATATTGGAAATGATACTTACTTCGATATTCAAGAACAATTTTAATCACAGCAGCTGATCTTGCCTAAATAGGAAGTTGATAATTTCGCAAAAAATGGCAGCTGCACTGTTATACCTAACTGCACCCTTTGTGCTAAAGTTTTCATGATCTCTTTGTAGTCTTTTCCACGTTACCAAGGAGGTAGACTAAAAACGCGTTTTTTTTATTGAGGTTTCCCCAGTAGGCCTGGTCCTCATATTAAGGACTAAATTGTAAAATTTCTAAAAGCCCTTAAGCCAGAACCTTATAAAAATCGTTTCAACGTTCTAAAAGCCGTTAAGGCAGAACATTGAAGTCCGAAACGCAAAAACCTAATACAAGCTTTTCAACGTTCTAAAAGCCGTTAAGGCAGAACATTGAAATCGGAAACGCAAGAACCTATACAAATCTTTTCAACGTTCTAAAAGCCGTTAAGGCAGAACATTGAAGTCCGAAACGCAAAAACCTAATACAAGCTTTTCAACGTTCTAAAAGCCGTAAAGGCAGAACATTGAAATCGGAAACGCAAAAACCTATACAAAGCACATTGCAATTGTCTCTTTTTTCAGTATTCGACTTTTTATCGAATGTTTGACAAAAAATGCAATTGCAATGTGCTGTTTTTTCCAAACGGTTTGACTCACAGATATGGTTTATACATATTTGTAATCTACATTAAATTGTGCTAATGAAAGCATTTTTAAATTTTGGTTTAAAATTGAATATAATAAAATTGTACACCAAAAGAAAGGACTGCTTAGCAATATCATCGTTTGATTTCCTCAGTGTGTGACCAATCCATTGCCATTTGCAATTGTACAACAAATGTAGTTTCTTTTCAGATTTTGTACTATATCACTGAAAAATCTGAAAGTAAACTTCTTTTGGTGAAAAATTTTATTAAATTTTGCTTTAAACCGAAATTAAAAAATGCTATCATTAGCACAATTTAATGTAGATTACAAATATGTACAAACCATATCTGTGAGTCAAACCGTTTGGAAAAAAAAGCACATTGCAATTGTCTCTTTTTTCAGAATTTGACTTTTTATCGAATGTTTGACAAAAAATGCAATTGCAATGTGCTGTTTTTTCCAAACGGTTTGACGCACAGATATGGTTTGTACATATTTGGAATCTACAGGCAGGATCATCTTTAAATCCACTAAATTCCTATTACATCTATACTTACTTATCAACTTTGAATTGTTGAATTTTCTGCGGCGGTATCCAGAAGGATTTTAAATTAAAACACCATACTATCTACCCGCTGTGAAGTGTTGTGCTTTTTGATGTGAAACATCTATTGGCGCACCTAGGCAGTAAAATCGATCGTAATTGTAACCAAAAAATGTCACGACCGTTGATAAAATTTTTCAAAGTGGAAAGTGTTGGGTGGTTGATGGTTGTTGGTTGGGTGGTCGCTGGTGATGCTGGGGCGGTAGTGGTGGAGGGGGCAGGGTGGTAGTGGAGTAGGGTTATGGGTAGGGGGGGGTGAATTGTGGATGGTCGGTTGGTGGTTGTAGGATGTAGGTGGGCTGAATGGTTGGTGAGGGTTGTAGAAAGAATTTTAAAAAATGGTAGATAGTTGGTTGAAGGGAAAAATTGACTAAAATGGTATGTGGTTGGTGGTAGGTGGGGTGGGTGGTACTGGTGGGTGGTTGATGTGGGGTTGGGTGTGGGTAAGTTGGTGAAGAAAAAAATGACGAGACAGTTGTGGGATTTGTTTTGGGGTGGGATGGGTCGTTACTGTTAGGAGGATTTGGTTGGTGGTTGGTTGGCGGTTGTAGGTGGAATGGGTAGTTACGAGTGCGGGTGATTTGGTGTGGGGATGAGGAAAACATTGTCAAATATGGTGGGTGTGGGGAAGTTGGTGAAGAAAAAAATGACGAAAATGGTGGGTGGGTGGTTGTGGGTGGGGTGGGTGTTTACTGGTGGGGTTTTGGTTTTTGGTCGGGGGGGGAATGGACAAAAATGGTGGGTGGTTGGCTGTTGGTTCTAGGTGGAGTCGATGGGAATTACGTTTTTCATTCTTTTTACCAATCAGAAATAAATTTGTAAAAATGGCGGGTGGTTGGTTGGTGGTTGAAGGTTGTGTTGGTGGTGGAGTGGATGAGACAAAATTTACAAACATGTTGGGTAGATTGCGTTTGAGGTTTTCGGTTGGTAGGGGGGAAATATTGACAAAAATGGTAGGTGGTTGGTTGTAGGTGTGGTGGGTGGTTGCTGCTTGGGGGATTTGGTGTGTGGGGGGGGGGGTGAGTAAATGGGCTGGGTAAATGGTGGTGGTAGGGGGGACTTACTCTGGGGAGGGAATCGACAAAAATGGAAGCTGGTGGGTTGGTAGTTGCAGGTGGATTGGGTGGTTACTGTTACTGGTGGTAGGTATTTGGTGATGAAAAACTTATAAAAAATGGTGGATGGTTGGTTGCTAGTTGTAGGTTGGTTGGGAGCATGGCGGTGGTGGCGGTATCTGATGGGTGGGTTGAGGAAAATTTTGTTCCTATGTGCTAAGAAATGAATACTTATAATCTGTAATAATTGATATTATAATAAAATGATAAGACAAATATATTGATTTAATTAACGAAACACTAAATTATTAAACATTATTTCACTCCATATTTGTTTGATGGATTTTCAAAATTATGAATCATAATGTAAACTTGGATGTTTCACATCTGCCAGGCGTCCCGTGACGGCTAATTTTTGTGTGTTTTGTTTGTGAGGACGGACGCTAGTCCGCCCATCCTGAAGGATTTATTCTGTTAAGGCCACGTGCGGCTGACTCAGTCCCGCACCACAGATCCGTGATTTCATTGTTGTCTGGGGATTTGTTCCTCGAAGAAGCGGCGTGTTATTGCTGATAGCGTACCTCACCCTTCCGCATACTTTTTTCCGGACGACGTGGAATTCGTGAAGCCTTCATTGCACCGTCCTGACGCCACGGTTGCAGAACACCTTCCATCATATCTACTAACAGTGTTGTACGGTTTCTGAAGCACCACCTGCGGTGCCAAAAAAGCCCACCTGCGGGCACCTTCACCTGGTTTTATAACATTTACTGTGAGCAGGAGATCCTTAAGATCAATCATCATTGTATATCCATCTGTTTGGACCAGTGTTCCTCAGATTGGTTATATCATCAGATACATTTGTACTATAGACACCACGCGCGGTGTATTCACCAAGCGCACCTCAGCTCTGTTGCGGATCCGCATTGGATTTGGACGCTTATGCCTCCAATCTAGCGAAACGTTTGCATCCTTACAACTGGAGTTACGTTTTGGTCTTCTTCGAGTCTTCAGCTTCATCAGTTCGAGTTGTTTTTATCAACATTGAGGATATAAAGGAGTGCGATTACAAATCCATCTCAACAAAAACAATAATTCACTTGAGTATTATTTTTCAATTTTACTTTATTATTAGTATATCTGTATGGTAGATGTAGTTATTTTAGATTTATATGAAAGTGCTTATTATATTTGATCCATGAAACTATATGAAAGATAATCTTCAGACGTGATTTTTGAAACTTAATTACCTAATATTAACGCGGTTAACTTTACTTTTTGCTGCCTACGTTAACGTAAAATTACTTGCTGGTGCTACATAAACGAAAAAGTTACGATTTTTTTTGAATATTAATAACTTACCTTCGCGATACTTTTTTCTGAACTGCGAACCAGAGAGCATATATGAAGAGAGTTTAATGTAGGCCGGAAATGGAATTTTGCCTACAAGCCGATTTGACAGAAACCTCAGATTTGCTGCGAAAGTGTGCGTAAAAACTCGCATACACTCACAGCTACTATGAGGTTGACCACGGAAGCACTAAATTGACAGTTATTTTAAAAATTTGGCGGTTATTTTTGAAAGTTCATGAATTGTTATGGGTATGTTCAAAAGTAATAGGTTTTTCTATTATGCCCCTTTCACACATGGTAAGATTTCGTTCAACGTGCTGCACAATTTAGTTGTCTTATGATTTTGATATATTTTTATAGATATAATCGATTTGAAACATAAGATCGTACAGAATGATGTAAAAAGTATGTTAACAGCTGATTTTAAAATTGATCAAATAATTAAAACGCTTGATAGAAGATTTTCTGTCATAGTTTAACTTGTATACAATTTCGTAATACATTTTAGTGTTTCAAATACAACAATTTAATAAGTGATAGACTAAAGCAAGCAATGTGTTTATTTTTGGAAGAATTATACTGCGTTTTCATTAGTGCCGAAGTGAGGTCATTTGGAAATTTGGTCATGAAGTGTTTTCATCAAGGTTTGCGCACTTGGTTTGGCCATTTTTTTGTTTTGCTTACCACTGACGTTGCCCTGAATTTTATTTCAACGCCAATCTAAATGTTCCGTAAATGTGAACACACCCTTAGAAAAGACATGAACACGCATTTCCATGATATGGAAGAAATGTTTTTTTTTTCTGGAAGAATATTTTTATAAAAAACTTCTTTTTCTTGTTTCTTGTATCCGTGTTCTTTTTCTAAGAAACTTGTTTCACAATATCCATGGTTCCAATGTAAGAAACACACGCCATAAGAAAAAAAACTTGTGTCATTTCGGAGTTTCTTATAACCGTCATTCACTGTATTTTGTTTTGTTTACTTTTGCCGTTGCCTTGGGTTTTCTTTCCAAATTGACATTTTAGAAAATAGAATCAGCACATTGTAATTGCCTCTTTTTTCAGAATTTGACTTTTTATCGAATGTTTGACAAAAAGATGCAATTGCAATGTGCTGTTTTTTCCAAACGGTTTGACTCACAGATATGGTTTATACATATTTGTAATCTACATTAAATTGTGCTAATGATAGCATTTTTAAATTTTGGTTTAAAACTGAATATAATAAAATTGTTCACCAAAACAACTTTCCTTTCAGATTTTTCAGTGATATAGCGGAAAATCTGAAAGGAAACTTCTTTTGGTGTAAAATTTTATTAAATTTTGACTTAAACCGAAATTTAAAAATGCTATCATTAGCACTACTAAATGTAGATTCCAAATATGTACGAACCATATCTGTGAGTCAAACCGTTTGGAAAAAACAGCACATTGCAATTGCATCTTTTTGTCAAACATTCGATAAAAAGTCAAATTCTGAAAAAAGAGGCAATTACAATGTGCTGATTCTATTTTCTAAAATGTCAATTTGGAAAGAAAACCCAAGGCAACGGCAAAAGTAAACAAAACAAAATACAGTGAATGACGGTTATAAGAAACTCCGAAATGACACAAGTTTTTTTTCTTATGGCGTGTGTTTCTTACATTAAAACCATGGATATTGTGAAACAAGTTTCTTAGAAAAAGAACACGGATACAAGAAACAAGAAAAAGAAGTTTTTTATAAAAATATTCTTCCAGAAAAAAAAAACATTTCTTCCATATCATGGAAATGCGTGTTCATGTCTTTTCTAAGGGTGTGTTCACATTTACGGAACATTTAGATTGGCGTTGAAATAAAATTCAGGGCAACGTCAGTGGTAAATAAAACAAAAAAATGGCCAAACCAAGTGCGCAAACCTTGATGAAAACACTTCATGACCAAATTTCCAAATGACCTCACTTCGGCACTAATGAAAACGCAGTATAATTCTTCCAAAAATAAACACATTGCTTGCTTTAGTCTATCACTTATTAAATTGTTGTATTTGAAACACTAAAATGTATTACGAAATTGTATACAAGTTAAACTATGACTGAAAATCTTCTATCAAGCGTTTTAATTATTTGATCAATTTTAAAATCAGCTGTTAACATACTTTTTACATCATTCTGTACGATCTTATGTTTCAAATCGATTATATCTATAAAAATATATCAAAATCATAAGACAACTAAATTGTGCAGCACGTTGAACGAAATCTTACCATGTGTGAAAGGGGCATAATAGAAAAACCTATTACTTTTGAACATACCCATAACAATTCATGAACTTTCAAAAATAACCGCCAAATTTTTAAAATAACTGTCAATTTAGTGCTTCCGTGGTCAACCTCATAGTAGCTGTGAGTGTATGCGAGTTTTTACGCACACTTTCGCAGCTAATCTGAGGTTTCTGTCAAATCGGCTTGTAGGCAAAATTCCATTTCCGGCCTACATTAAACTCTCTTCATATATGCTCTCTGGTTCGCAGTTCAGAAAAAAGTATCGCGAAGGTAAGTTATTAATATTCAAAAAAAATCGTAACTTTTTCGTTTATGTAGCACCAGCAAGTAATTTTACGTTAACGTAGGCAGCAAAAAGTAAAGTTAACCGCGTTAATATTAGGTAATTAAGTTTCAAAAATCACGTCTGAAGATTATCTTTCATATAGTTTCATGGATCAAATATAATAAGCACTTTCATATAAATCTAAAATAACTACATCTACCATACAGATATACTAATAATAAAGTAAAATTGAAAAATAATACTCAAGTGAATTATTGTTTTTGTTGAGATGGATTTGTAATCGCACTCCTTTATATCCTCAATGTTGATAAAAACAACTCGAACTGATGAAGCTGAAGACTCGAAGAAGACCAAAACGTAACTCCAGTTGTAAGGATGCAAACGTTTCGCTAGATTGGAGGCATAAGCGTCCAAATCCAATGCGGATCCGCAACAGAGCTGAGGTGCGCTTGGTGAATACACCGCGCGTGGTGTCTATAGTACAAATGTATCTGATGATATAACCAATCTGAGGAACACTGGTCCAAACAGATGGATATACAATGATGATTGATCTTAAGGATCTCCTGCTCACAGTAAATGTTATAAAACCAGGTGTAGGTGCCCGCAGGTGGGCTTTCTTGGCACCGCAGGTGGTGCTTCAGAAACCGTACAACACTGTTAGTAGATATGATGGAAGGTGTTCTGCAACCGTGGCGTCAGGACGGTGCAATGAAGGCTTCACGAATTCCACGTCGTCCGGAAAAAAGTATGCGGAAGGGTGAGGTACGCTATCAGCAATAACACGCCGCTTCCTCGAGGAACAAATCCCCAGACAACAATGAAATCACGGATCTGTGGTGCGGGACTGAGTCAGCCGCACGTGGCCTTAATAGAATAAATCCTTCAGGATGGGCGGACTAGCGTCCGTCCTCACAAACAAAACACAAAAAAATTAGCCGTCACGGGACGCCTGGCAGATGTGAAACATCCAAGTTTACATTATGATTCATAATTTTGAAAATCCATCAAACAAATATGGAGTGAAATAATGTTTAATAATTTAGTGTTTCGTTAATTAAATCAATATATTTGTCTTATCATTTTATTATAATATCAATTATTACAGATTATAAGTATTCATTTCTTAGCACATAGGAACAAAATTTTCCTCAACCCACCCATCAGATACCGCCACCACCGCCATGCTCCCAACCAACCTACAACTAGCAACCAACCATCCACCATTTTTTATAAGTTTTTCATCACCAAATACCTACCACCAGTAACAGTAACCACCCAATCCACCTGCAACTACCAACCCACCAGCTTCCATTTTTGTCGATTCCCTCCCCAGAGTAAGTCCCCCCTACCACCACCATTTACCCAGCCCATTTACTCAGCCCCCCCCCCCCCCCCACACACCAAATCCCCCAAGCAGCAACCACCCACCACACCTACAACCAACCACCTACCATTTTTGACAATATTTCCCCCCTACCAACCGAAAACCTCAAACGCAATCTACCCAACATGTTTGTAAATTTTGTCTCATCCACTCCACCACCAACACAGCCTTCAACCACCAACCAACCACCCGCCATTTTTACAAATTTATTTCTGATTGGTAAAAAGAATGAAAAACGTAGTTCACATCGACTCCACCTAGAACCAACAGCCAACCACCCACCATTTTTGTCCATTCCCCCCCGACCAAAAACCAAAACCCCACCAGTAACCACCCACCCCACCTACAACCAACCACCCCACCCACCATTTTCGTCATTTTTTTCTTCACCAACTTCCCCACACCCACCATATTTGACAATGTTTTCCTCATCCCCACACCAAATCACCCGCACTCGAAACTACCCATTCCACCTACAACCGCCAACCAACCACCAACCAAATCCTCCTAACAGTAACGACCCACCCCACCCCAAAACAAATCCCACAACTGTCTCGTCATTTTTTTCTTCACCAACTTACCCACACCCAACCCCACATCAACCACCCACCTCGTTTTGAATTCGAAGAACTTCCGCTTCTTTCACGGCAGCAGTGGCGTCTTGTTCCTTTTGCTGTTCGTGGAATTTCTTTCTGGCCAAAAGTTCTCGACGCAACCAGAGTTCTTCTTGTTCTAGGTGTTCTTGTTCGAGCTCAATTTTTTTTCAGTTTTTCCTTTTCTTGGAGCCATTTGAAGTAATTTGGGTCATTTAACCTGGCGGATTCTTAATAAACATAAAAAAATTGATATATGTATATTAATGTGCAATCATAATTAAAAGTAGAAGTACCTTCGGTGACAAATTTTTTTCGTTCGTCCGCAATCCTTTGACGGTTTTTTTTTCTTCTTAGTTTCTTAAGTTCTTTGCACCATTGCTTGTGTGTTCTAGAGTTATTAATATGAATTTATTATTCAAATAAAATTGCACACAATAAGGATTGTAGAAATTTACCTTTTCTTAGTTTTCATCACAAACGGCGATTGGAGGTATTCTCCAAGATACATCCAAGCCAAACAAATGTAAAGATACTGCTTCGGTCCTGGTCGCCATTTCGTGGATGTGGAACTCGATTTTATCACGCCAAAAACTATAAATAATTACATAAAATGATTTATTTTGAGAACAAAATAAATAATTTCTAAAATTGTTTACTTACATCTGTCATCAAGCAAAAAAAAAAATGAAATGTCAAAACAAACAAAACTCACCTCGTCGTTTTGTGTTGTTGTTTTTCACATTTATTCACAGACACGATGTCAAACAACTAAAAAAAAATTTACCGTGTCGGAGGGTGATACGTACGAAAGATTTCACTCTCCTATAGGTCCTCTGTGCTGCGAACTAATTTTGGCAAAACTTTTGAAATACATTGCTTAATCTGAAATCAATCACGGATAGTCTGGTAACTATCTGACATTTATCTTCGTCCTTTAGTGTAGTATGTTATGTGAAATTGTGTTTTCCATACTTTAGTGTGTCCAAGTATCCAATTGGCAACCAACCCCAGGGACCCTAAGACTCCTCACGCCAATCATCAACTATCTTGCTAGGGATACAAACTCCCTACCCCGCTGTATAGCTGGTAAATTGCATCTTGTGAATACGTGATATCAAGTTGCAACAATAATAAATCATTGAATAAATTTTGAAAATAAAGATAACTATTTTTGAAAATACGACATTAGATAGGAGCAGTGCACTTCTTCATCTAGGTATTTAAGATTTTTAAACTATATTGATTTTTGAAACATATTTAACTATATTGCAATTTATTGATATCATATACGAACTGTATATGCATTTATTTCCAACTTTTACTTTTCAGCGACCCTCCCTGATATTGGCCTGAATATTTTTCGATCCTGTAATAGTATTTATTTCTATACGGTAATCATACTTACATTTTTACCTGGTATCTTAAGAAACTTTGTTGTTTTCTAGTACACGTTACGTGTTTATCCCTTCCTCACTTGTTTGTTTTTCTGAATTGTTTGCAATTCACTCCACCCATTGGATTTGCTTCCATTGAGTTTTCACTTACCTTTTTACTTCAATTAGTATGATACATTAGATGGCAAATACTCTTGTTATGGTTTTGTTTGTGTGGTTTACCTACCTGATGCCAACAAACCTCCTTTAGTGATGTTAATCATTGTAAACCTTATCGGTTTCATTATACTCTTTCCAGGTATTCTTACCTGAAACGTTTCTGTACTCAGCCCTTCGTTGGCCTTGGAATTCGTTTTGACTTTACGTTACCTAGTGTTAATACACTACCTGTGTACACACTTAACAATCTATTATTCTTTCAAGGAGTTAATAATAGATATTTTTGTTGATCCTTTGTTGTGATTGTTTTATGTTTTGGTTTATGTCAAACGGAAGTGACGATTTATGACTTCGTTATTCCCGCCTATTGTTAATAAATTATATATGACTTAAATTGAGATAGCTTATCTAGTTTTGACTACGATTTCGTTGCGGTTGAGTATCTCCAATTGAAGTTCGATATATATTCGATAAATTCTCTTTCGAAATCGGTTTACTTTAATATAATTACAATATTGACAGCCTTTACAAGCCGCTGTGACCTATTTGTTTTACCTCGTATTGATATAAAATTTGTTCATTGTCGTGATCTGCTTTTTTTTTGTACGCGTGATTATCTTTAGTATTAGTATTAATTTTTACTTTACTTGAATTTTTAAAAGATTATCGACCTTTTCATCTTTTGAGATTTACTTAATTACATTACCCTTCTGGTATTTAAATTCGGTATTATCAAGATTGAATCTTGAATATCGACTTTGTATTTGATAAATTTACTTTCATAAAAGATTTGATATCGGTTGTATTTTCGGTCGAATAAATTATTAGAAAATTTTGACTTAAATATATATTAAGTATTTAGGACATAGTAATCCTGTTAGTTTTAAGAACTTATTAAATAAAATTCTTGTATTATTATAGAAATTGAAACTTTTCTTGCAGTCTTCATTTATCGAGTTGATTTTTGATGCAGACTTTCTTTCAGATTTCTTTTCTATGAGTTATAGGAATTTAGTACATATGGAATAGGTTATTTAGGTCCGATGGGGGTTGTATAGAACTCTCTCCCCTTCACATTTTCATGAACGGTGGAACATTTTTGTATAGGATGTTTGGGTTAGTTTAAGTTTAGTATAGAGATTTAGTAATGTAGGTATTGACCTACATTCATAATAAGGGGCTTCTTAATAAATTTCCTTATTCTGTCATAGAGAAGCCATGGTTCGAAGAGGGAGTTGATCCTCTTCGGAAATGGGTGGGTTAAGAGACAGGGGTTGTCGACTACACCATAGACAACCCGACACCAGGTCAGACACTTCGCTCCTGCACTCTACATAACATTTGAGCATGGTAGAGACGAGGGTATAGTCAGCTCTAGATATCTTCTAACATCCAAAGATATCATCGTTAGAAACTATTTAGTGTGGTCAAAGATATTTGTGGTTAAGGAAATATTTCTAAGTCGGAAACTCCTTATGAAGTGCAGATTAAAATTTTACTTTTGAAAATAATCAATATAAAGGCCCTCCTTGGTTAGGGTATCTCTGATCGTAATGGTCTAAGGTATAGTCAATTGCATCAAAGAGAACATAGATAGAAAGGGATATATTAACATCCGTATCCAGATATGCAGGGTAAAAACTTGTAGCACCGTCGCGATCCCACAGCAAGGACCCACAGCCCTTCTGCTCTTGAGTGGAGCGGGGCAATGCTGCATATCGACGCCGTGGTCGATCGGCGACAGCCTCAATTTGCCTCTCGGGTCAATGCTCTCCGGGACGTGTAGTGGACTGAGGAGTAGTACGGATTAGGGGAATTGAGGAACAGAAATTCGACTTACTTTTTTTCTATACCAACCGGGTTCTTGGATGAGGAGAGATTCTACAGTAGTCATTTACCCATGACGCATGGAGGCAATAGGCCTCTGTGGTAGGCGAGGATTTTGGATTATGGAATCGTCCTCTCTTCCATGAACACACAATAATTGGGTCGGCTTCGGATCTTTTTGAGTATAGTAGTGGTCTCGTGGGAACTATGGTTGTTCTCACGATGATCTTCGGTATTATTCTTCTTAGAAGTTTAGTATGGTTCACTGGTGAGTTTAGTTTTGAGCATGTGTTAGATTGAATAGGTATTGCAGGTCAACGAAGCTACCAAATTATAAAAATAATAATAAATTATCCACCCGCATTCTGGTTTCCTCTGGTTGTTACAAATCTAGTTCTGAGGTGATCGGCATGGTAAGTTATGTGTTCTAAGGGATGTAGGTTATGATCTGTGTTTGGACCTATCTCTTAACTTATCGTGTCTATGGTATTTGGATGTATTGGTATATGTTCCCATTTATGGTGGAACATATCTGAATGCGTAATCGTATGTGTATGTATTCATCTCGATATCTATGTGGTCCTGTCATACAACTATGAGAGAAGTGAAAGAACCGGAATGCTGTGGTGGATAAGTCTGTGTATGGAGAAAGGAAGGCCAAGGATTTGTATGGTGAAGATATTCCTAGTAGAGACATGGTGCTCGATTAAGATGAGTGTATGGGTACTGCGCTTTACTATTACCACCCGGAAATACTATAGTTGAAGCACGGACTGACAGTAGAGGATCTTGTAAGACCATTTGTAGATTGGACTATGTTTTAAAGCCCTCTACCGAAGGAATGTGTCAACCCAACCTATTGTCATCATCATACATGACCTAGCGATGAGGAACCACCTCAAAAGTTCTTTGTTTAATTTCTTTTTACGTTACAGAATGAAGCCCAACGTGGGGCCCGACGAAGCACTGTCCCGATACTTTGTTTTGATGTTCATTTTGATTATTGAGAAGTTTAGTTTTTTTGAAGTTTTGATGTTAGAAAATTTTTTTTGGTGTTCGAGCAAAATTTTTTTTTCCTTTTGGTCGAATTCTTTTCTGAGTTTAAGTTGCTTTTGGTAGAGTTATTCTGCTGGAGGAATAACATCAAGTCTATGTTTTGGATGCCTTATTGTCCGGGAGATTGGTGATCAAGTTCCTAATCTTCGTCTGTTGCATAGGATTCATTCGTATTACTTTACCTTCTGTTTTGTTTTTGATTAAGGTTTTCGGTAACTTTATTGTCCAGGATTTAGACGTTTTTGAGTCTGGTCGTCTGTTGCGAGAGTACTGAAACTTTTTTCTTTTAAGTTTAGTAGAATTTTGAATTCTTCGAGGATGTTGTTGATAGATCTTTTGACCGGTGGTTGGTGAACAAGTTCCCGATGCACGTCTGTTGCAGAAGCTATTAACACTCCAAGAGAATCCACTCACTTACCTTTAATGTTTATTTTCGGATCTTTCAGTTTTGGTATTGAGTAAAATTACAAGCCCAAATATATGATAATGTTTTCATTCAGTTATGGTTTTTGTCAGAGTTCGTTGAGTTGATGGAACTCTCATGAAGCGCTAACCGGTGGTTGGTGAACATGTTCGTAACGCACGTCTGCAGTAGCGTAATGAGACTCCTGATTTCTGATCGAATTTCCAATTTTTCATTGATTGATGTTGTACATTTATTGACCCAATAGTTAGACAACATCCGCTAATTATTTTCAAAGTTCTTTCAGTTTTTTTTGGGGAAGTTAGTCGCTAGGCGCAGTACTTCCACTTTCCGTTCATGTTTATGGGGGGAAGATTCTTTCCAGCCCCCGGACCGTATTTGGATGTTAAGGCAAATTTAGTATTTTTTTTGAAGTATAAATATTATTGAGTATTTTTGAGATTTTGCAGTGTTGCATTTATGAGTATATTTAAGATTTTTGCAGTGTTGCACCCTTTTTACGTATTTGCAGTGTAGCACCTTTTGAGTATTTTTCGGAAGATAAGGAAGACGTTATCCTGAAGATTCCATTTTTTGAGTTTTGAGTATTTTCGGAAAATAGGGAAGACGTAATCCCGAAGGTTCCATTTTTTGAGTTTAGTATCTTCGTTTGGTGAGGTCGTGAAATTATGCGTGTTTCACGGGTCATCGAAACGCTTTAGTTTTGAGTTTAATTTAAGCACTCTTTAGTTAAGTATATCTTACATTTGGTCTATATTTAGTTTTGAGATTATAGTCTTTGAAAACTTGAACTAGAAGAAGGTTCATTAGTTTACAAAGAGCTTTAATAGGTTTTTGTAGAGATTAAGTATTTTTTTTTGAAGATTAAGTTATAGATATTCAGTTGTGAAGTTTATGAGTATTTAGCTTATCTTACGTATTTAAGTATAATTAAATTTTTTTTTTAGTAATTGAGCTTGAATTTCGATACGATTGTTTCGGAACTCAATTTTTGCAAAGTCTAAGGAAGGAGTTTACCTTAGACCAACATAAATTTACTTTCACTACTTTATTTTTAAGATTTTTGAAGTTTTGTAGGAAGTTTGATAATATCAACTTCTCTCCAAATAACCCTATTCAATAAGTTTGAATATTCACTTTTGATAAATTTTTGAATTTTTTGCTTGGTGTGAATTAGTGAACGAATCACTGCACACCCTACTTTCTATAGTATTAAGACTTTTTCTTTGTTTTGTGTAATTTTCATAGCACAGCCCAATGCCCGGCTCTGCTAGGAAATTCTTCAATCCTGGTCCTTACAACCCGGAGTACTACGCACGTGTAGCTGACGAAATGTCACGAGCTGCACCCGCTAATCCTCAGGATGATTCCGTACATTCAGCCCACCACTCTGGTGTAGGCACGGATCATTCAAGTCCACCCGCTCGCGTACCAGCGAATGAAGGGCAACCTTTAGGTTCACCTTTGACTCCTGAAGAGCAAAGAAGAGCACAACAAGCGGCCAATCAATCTGCCTATATGCAAGAGATGATCTCGGCAACGGTAGACTTACACCGGATGGATGACAGGAAATTTTTTGTAGAAGAACTTTCGCGAGGTCTTGCTGAAAGTGAAGCCATTTTATTAAGACATGTAACTGAATTGTTACATAGTAGGGAGATCAATGCTAATAATCAAAACGTGAGTTATGCGAGTAATGCTAATAATAGTAACAGTAATGTTGATGATAATGTCAATCATCCACCAGTTTCACAGCCAACCCGGGCTTTTCAAGTTAGTCGGAATCCAAATTCCGCAGTAATTCCCTACGTCGACATGCCTACTCCACAAGGTAGGTCTGTTAATTTTCCAGCCAGAACTGTGGCTGGCGATATTGTTTAACAAGCTTCGTGCCGGTTGCGCCTCCTTTGGCTACACAACCTGCACCACAACCCGTTCCTCCTGGAGCAAGTTCAAGTACCCCTCCGGTACATCCTTCGAACATGGCTCAGGGTGTGAAAATGGACGAGTTCATGACGCGCATGAATTCTATTCGTTTGGATAACGATCAGTCTGCGGCTTCTCAGCCGAAAGCAATACACTCTAGTAATCATACGTCTGGTGCCTACCCACTATTCCACAAATGGGGATTTAAGTTTGATGGGAGGAATATGCCAGTAGATGACTTTTTGTTCCGTTTGGATCTTATTAGAGCTAGTTATCGCTTTTCTTGGGAAGAAGTGTCTGGTGGTTTCCACCAATTTTTATCTGGACCTGCTAAACAGTGGTACTGGAGGTACCGCAAGCAAAATCTGCACGCGTCCTGGCAAACGCTACAATTGGCGTTAATTGAGCAATTTCGTAGCCTCGAAACGGATACGGAAACTGTCTCGCAGGTTGTATGATCGTAAGCAACAATCAGGGGAGTCCTTCAATGACTTCTTTGATGCTATGATGCATATGAACTCCAACTTGCGAATCCCTAAGAACGACAGGGAAATGATTGAAATTATTAAAGCTAATGTGAAACGACAACTAGGTCAGTCGTTGATATCCTTTAGGACATATAGCCTTCAAGAGTTAGCATACCAATGTCGCACTATTAAAAAAATTCTTTGGTAGTTCTGATAACCCGCGTCAACCTTTCGTACCAAATACGTACAAGCAACCTCACCTACCTAGACGCTTCATCAACGCGTTGGATGAGGAAACTCCTGGAGATGAATTAGCAGTTGCACTGCCTGAGCAGGTGGAAGCATTCCACCCTGAATTAATGAAATGCTGGAAATGCCAAACTGTGGGCCATGGGTTCCGCGATTGTGCAGATCCAAGACAAATTATTTTCTGTTTTAGATGTGGGTTACCAAATGTCTATAGTCCGAATTGTCCTAGGTGTGCGGGAAACCCGAAGCGAGCAAATCCACCATCCGGGGGGATGCGCTCGATAAAAGGAAACCCGGAGTCGTAAGCACCAGGAAGGAAGAACCTCTGCTTAACACTCCTCCAATTAGTATTTTAAAAAGAAACCCTAATGAATTTTTGACTGATACCCAAACAAATACACTTTTGAATTTACCTGAAGATAAGAATAAATCTGATTTACTATATAAGAAACCATTTCATGAAAGGCTACTCAATTATTATGAGGTTAGGAAGAGAGTAGTAGCATTTCCTGAAATTTCGAAACGGATTCGTAGACAAGAGATCGTTTTCAATTAAAGCGGACAACCTACCGTAACGTTGCTGCCGCTAGATTAGGCAAGGAATCCAATGATCCTCGTCCCTATGTGACTGTGGAGATGTTGGGAGACACGTTTCTTGGTCTCTTGGATTCCGGTGCGAGCATTAGTTGCTTGGGTACAGATTGCGTAAACTACTTAAAAGCGAAGCACGTTAAGGTTAGGAACGTCGAGTCTACGGTGTCCACTGCGGACGGGAAACAGCAGCAAATTAAGGGAATGTTTACTACGGATGTCCAGTACAATAGCATGCTGTTCAGCATGGATTTTTACGTCGTGCCAACACTTTCTCAACGTAGTATGTATTTAGGCGTTGATTTTTGGCGTAAGTTTGGACTGGCACCTCATTTGATTTCTTCCATATCGAATTTTCAATCGGACGGAAACTCCACAAACCAAGTGAAGCTCAGTCACGAAGAGTCCACTCAACTTCGTGATGTGATTCGTGGTTTTTCTTCTTTCGCGAGCAAGGGGCTCGGGAAAACGACACTGGTAGAGCATAACATCGATACGGGTGATGCTATACCAATTAAGCAGAGATATTATCCTGTTTCTCCTGCGGTACAAGCAATGATGTATGAGGAATTGGATCGTATGTTGTCTTTGGGGGTCATCGAAGAAAGTTCTAGTGCATGGTCTTCACCAGTTGTGCTAGTGCGCAAGCCTGGGAAGAACCGCCTATTCCTAGACTTTCGGAAGGTGAACTCTGTTACAAAGAAGGATGCGAGGCCAATTGCCCATATTGAGGGTCTGTTAGCACGCCTTTCAAAAACTCGCTATATTTCTAGTGTGGATTTGAAAGACGCATTCTGGCAGATACCGTTGGAGAAAACATCCAGGGAAAAGACTGCTTTTACAGTACCTGGTAGACCTTTGTACCATTTCAAGGTCATGCCATTCGGTTTGTGTAATGCGCCGCAGAGTCTGAGTTATCTTATGTCTAAGGTAATTCTGACAGAATTGCGGGATCTAGTGTTCGTTTATCTTGATGATCTTTTGGTCGTGTCTGAAACTTTCGACGAACACTTGGCGATATTGAGGCGAGTAAGTCAGGAATTGACTAGGGCAGGACTGACGATCAACGTGGAGAAATCCAAGTTCTGTTTTGATGAGCTTCAGTATCTAGGTTATAAGGTTGGGCAAGGCTGTTTGAAAGCTGACCCCGACAAAATTGCAGCAATTAATGAATTTCCGGTACCTACCACAACTCGTCAAGTAAGACGTTTCTTAGGAATGGCAGGATGGTACTGGCGATTCGTTAAAGATTTTTCTACGCTTGCCTCTCCTTTGACAGATGTACTGAAGAAAGGTAAAGCGTTCGAGCTTAACCAGAAGGCTCTAGAAGCCTTTAATTCCATCAAACAGGCGTTGACGACAGCTCCGGTGCTGGTCAACCCTGACTTTAGCAAGGAATTCGTGATTTTGTGTGATGCATCCGCGTCCGGTATCGGGTGTGTTCTTTGTCAGCGGGACGAAGATGGGGCTGAACGCCCAATCTATTACTTCTCCCAGAAGTTGAACGCTGCGCAAAGATATTACTCCGTCAGCGAACGTGAATGCCTTGCAGCGGTACTTGGTATCCAGAAGTTTCGATCGTATGTCGAGGGATATCATTTTAAAGTAATCACAGACCACTCCAGCTTGAGGTGGCTGATGAATTTAAAGGATCCTACTGGCAGGTTGGCCAGGTGGAGCATGCGTCTCCAAGGATTCGATTTCGTGGTAGAGCATCGAAAGGGAACTTTGAATGTCGTGCCAGACGCTCTGTCGAGAGTATATGAGGCAGACAATTTGACGGTAGAAGCGTTCCTTTCATGCCTAGCACGAGTCGACCCCGAGGAGGTACTCCACTTGGACTTAGAGGATTCCTCTTTCCAGTCAGCAGGATACCTGGACCTCATCAACCACATCAAGAAGGAGCAGGAGCGATTACCAGATCTCAAGATATCCGAGGGATACGTGTACAAACGTACCAAACACTCTATTGGTAATCCCCTCGCAGACGACTTAACGTGGAAACTGTGGGTTCCATCTGAGATGACGAAATCATTAATTGAGTTAGCGCATAATCCTCCAAGATCTTCTCACGGCGGTGTCGTGAAAACTCTCTATAGGTTGAGACAACGTTTCTATTGGCCGAGTATGAATACACAGGTCAAACATTTTGTTGACGCATGCGAAGTCTGTAAAATGACTAAAGCTTCGAATATGACGCTTCGGACGGAGATGGGAAGAAGTTTTGTGGTCGATCGACCATTCCAACATTTGTATATAGACTTCTCAGGTCCCTATCCAAAGTCGAGGAGCGGTAACGTTTTCATAATCATTGTTGTCGATCAGTTAATGAAGTTCGTTCTGATCAAACCTTTGAGAAAAGCCACGGCTACCAGCGTAGTCAAGTTCTTGCAGGAGGATGTATTTTTAGTATATGGTGTGCCAGAGAGCATACTCTCTGATAACAGCACTCAATTCCTAAGTAAGGAATTTCAGAGTTATTTGAATGCATACGGTGTTAAGCATTATAAAACGGCAGTTTACTCGCCACAAGCCAATGCTATTGAAAGAGTAAATCGCTCAATTTTAGCGGCTATTCGCGCGTATATAAATCCTAGACAATCCAATTGGGATGCCCATCTATCGTCCATAAGTAGTGCACTCCGCAGCACTGTTCATTCTACTCACAAGATGTCCCCCTATGAAGCTCTGTTTGGTCAGAGAATGATTGAGCATGGGGCGGATTATCGACTGTTGAGAGAGTTAGGAGGTTTAAACAACTCGGAGATAGATTGGCTTCCTAAAACGGCGAAAATGAATATTCTCCATTCCTATTTGAAGGAAGCATTAGCTAAGGCCCATGCTGACTATGAGAGAGTTTACAATGTGCGTAGTCACAAGGTCAACTTTAGGGTGGATGACGAGGTTTATAATTGGAATTTCGTGCTTAGCGATTCTTCAAAGCACTTTAATGCGAAACTCAGCCCTAAATTCATTAAGGTTAGAACTATAAGAATTATCGGTGATAATTTATATGAGGTAGTGGATAGCAAAGGCTATAAATCGACGGTGCACACTAAAGACCTTAAGAGGTAGTGTGAGATTTTGATGTGTCAGTGAAGACAGTGTTAGTGGTGACTACACTTTCCTTCTCTCTACACTCCAATATGTTCACTCACGAACATTTACTACTGTGATATTTTTTTTATTGTTGTGCCCGGCGTGTGCTCAGCTGTGCATGAGACCCTTGTGCTTGTCCATTAATGTTCCTTTTCCTTCTTCATGCAATTTTTTGTTTGCTAGAAGAACCATTTACGTTTTGTGTTTAACGTTCGTTGGATTGAATAACAGATTATCTGTGAGCTATTCATACAGCGAACAAAATAATTTAGTTTTTTTTGTAGCGATATAGGAAATATTCTCCTTTTCCTTCTGCTTTGGGAACAAATAAGATTTGTTCCAAAAGCACAAGTTTTGTAGGGAAAATATTTGGACAACTGTAATGTCAGTGTGACTTCACCCCAAAAATTTTTTTTACATGTGTGACCACGGCTTTAAAAGCGATGAATATACTTACTTTTAGATTCACACCAGTCACTAGATGGCGCTCATCCCACATTACAGACGCTCAATTTCATGGCGACAGATTTACGCTTTCTAATAATTCCCACTTTTGGAGAAATTTCCTTGGTCAAAAAGTGTTCCCTTTTTAGGAAATTTTGACTGTCAGATTAAATTCCTCCACGGAACAGTTCCTTCCTACTCTGACAGAAATTATCCTGAAATCGATCCTGTTGAAATTATCTCTTCGGCTTTTTATGTCTGTTCTGACATTTGCACCACTAATGACAGTGAGTTCCAAATCTGGAATCCGATTTGGCTATAAGTATTAGTGTCAGTGTGCTATTCACCAGACCGACTTGGTGGTGAAATTAGTTCGTATAACAATTATACAACACTGAAGAGAAACAGGAATTTCGATACTATTTATTTCTGATGACGTACTTGTCTGGTTTAGATTTCCCCATGGCGAGGTCAGTTTCGGAGTAATAAATGTATTTACATTACACAGATCCACCAATACATTCATCAGATATGAGAACGATGTGACAGAGTTGATTTGTCATGAAGTCGTATTGGCATAATAATTTTTAATGATTGTGGAATTTATTTTCCCTAACGCATGTCCAGCATCCCTCAGCTGATGGAATGGTTGACACACGTCGGTTGGACAAATTGGAAGTCATAATCCAATTGTTTAGTTAGATTATTCCAAGTTCCATGACATTGGTGACATCTAATCGGGAGCCTGATAAACCAATAGTAAGGACATTACTCTTTGAACATGCCCCAGCCATAGAGACATTTCCCTATCGCTACTATTAGTGTGTTCAATGAATCTGAGCTGCACAGAAAAGAACAGAAAAGATCTGAAAAGTACAAAATTTGGTGTTCAATGAGCAAAAATCCTGTTCTTTTCTGTTCTACAATCTGTCACTTTGTGTTCAATGAAGTTGTCCAACACAGTTTAGAACAATATTTCCTACACCTACTTTTGAGGTGGTGCAAGTGCGTGAGAACTGTCAAAAGTGTCAGTTGACTTGTTTGAAATTACTTGAAAACTGAATTTTTGCAATTATTTGAAAAGTTGCGACGATATAAAATAAAATAAAATTATAAACTAAAAACTAAAATGGATAAAGTGCAAAAATAGAAATTAGGTCCGCATCAGGTCAAGTTTTGACTGTGGAGTGTTCTCCAAAAACGGGATCTGCATTATTTGAAATTTAAAATTTCACAGCTGATAGAGGAGCTGTCAAATACGAAACTACATTTGTCTGTTCTAACTTGTTCTGACAGTTTTCACAAACTTGTGCTGTTCTGTTCTGTTCTGATCTAGTTTTTCTTCATTGAACAAACTTTATGAGTAGTTTGATACTCTATGGCCAGCCATATAAAAATATGATCGAGATCATATTTCTGTCTATTTCATATTCGGCCAGCATACCTACCAGACATTTTTCGAAAAGTTAAGTCTCGGGCAAGCCAGCAATTCTATTTTCTCGCCCTGATTGGATTATTCCTGAAAAAAGGTATGTAAAGTATAAAATATTAACGATTAACGTGCCGAATATATTCAGCATGTTTATCGGTATAATATTCAATACTTTTCTTCACATTAATTCCACATTTCAGGTAATTTTTCAACCCTTAAAAATTTTCGCCCGTGAAAATTTTATTGGGAAAATTTTTTTTCTTCTGCGCGTCGGTGGTACCACACAACGTGGCTTGATACGACGCGGCGTTACTTCCATTGTACCTTGTACAATCTCTGAAATCCTATCGGTAGGATTTATAAAGAATTTTAACTAAATAATACAGGTATGTTTCGTAATCTTTCAATTTATTCAAAAGTTGTTATATGGCATGGTTTTCCCTTAGGAAACGCCAGAGCACATGGTGCTGGCATTGGCAATCCATGTGGCCATCGACGCATCGAGGGCAGGATCATCTTTAAATCCACAAAATTCTTATTACATCTATACTTACTTATCAACTTTGAATTGTTGAATTTTCTGCGGCGGTATCCAGAAGGATTTTAAATTAAAACACCATACTATCTACCCGCTGTGAAGTGTTGTGCTTTTTGTGTTTTGTTTGTGAGGACGGACGCTAGTCCGCCCATCCTGAAGGATTTATTCTGTTAAGACCACGTGCGGCTGACGCAGTCCCGCACCACAGATCCGTGATTTCATTGTTGTCTGGGGATTTGTTCCTCGAGGAAGCGGCGTGTTATTGCTGATAGCGTACCTCACCCTACCGCATACTTTTTCCGGACGACGTGGAATTCGTGAAGCATTCATTGCACCTTCCTGACGCCACGGTTGCAGAACACCTTCCATCATATCTACTAACAGTGTTGTACGGTTTCTGAAGCACCACCTGCCGTGCCAAGAAAGCCCACCTGCGGGCACCTACACCTGGTTTTATAACATTTACTGTGAGCAGGAGATCTTTAAGATCAATCATCATTGTATATCCATCTGTTTGGACCAGTGTTCCTCAGATTGGTTATATCATCAGATACATTTGTACTATAGACACCACGCGCGGTGTATTCACCAAGCGCACCTCAGCTCTGTTGCAGATCCGCATTGGATTTGGACGCTTATGCCTCCAATCTAGCGAAACGTTTGCATCCCTACAACTGGAGTTACGTTTTGGTCTTCTTCGAGTCTTCAGCTTCATCAGTTCGAGTTATTTTTATCAACATTGAGGATAGAAAGGAGTGCGATTACAAATCCATCTCAACAAAAACAAAAATTCACTTGAGTATTATATTTCAATTTTACTTTATTATTAGTATATCTGTATGGTAGATGTAGTTATTTTAGATTTATATGAAAGTGCTTATTATATTTGATCCATGAAACTATATGAAAGATAATCTCTAGACGTGATTTTTGAAACTTAATTACCTAATATTAACGGGGTTAACTTTACTTTTCGCTGCCTACGTTAACGTAAAATTACTTGCTGGTGCTACATAAACGAAAAAGTTACCATATTTTTTGAATATTAATAACACCTTCGCGATACTTTTTTCTGAACTGCGAACTAATTTTGGCAAAACTTTTGAAATACATTGCTAAATCTGAAATCAATCACGGATAGTCTGGTAAATATCTGACATTTGTCTTCGTCCTTTAGTGTAGTATGTTATGTGAAATTGTATTTTCCATACTTTGGTGTGTCCAAGTATCCAATTGGCAACCAACCCCAGAGTCCCTAAGACTCCTCACGCCAATCATCAACTATCTTGCTAGGGATACAAACTCCCTACCCCGCTGTATAGCTGGTAAATTGCATCTTGTGAATACGTGATATCAAGTTGCAACAATAATAAATTATTGAATAAATTTTGAAAATACAGATAACTATTTTTGAAAATACGACATTAGATAGGAGCAATGCACTTCTTCATCTAGGTATTTAAGATTTTTAAACTATATTGATTTTTGAAACATATTTAACTATATTGCAATTTATTGATATCATATACGAACTGTATATGCATTTATTTCCAACTTTTACTTTTCAGCGACCCTCCCTGATATTGGCCTGAATATTTTTCGATCCTGTAATAGTATTTATTTCTATACGGTAATCATACTTACATTTTTACCTGGTATCTTAAGAAACTTTGTTGTTTTCTAGTACACGTTACGTGTTTATCCCTTCCTCACTTGTTTGTTTTTCTGAATTGTTTGCAATTCACTCCACCCATTGGATTTGCTTCCATTGAGTTTTCACTTACCTTTTTACTTCAATTAGTATGTTTAATAATAATAAAAGCCAAATGCAGTCTTTGTTTTTTAGTCGATGTTTATTTAATATTTGCCGACGTTTCGATTCTGGTTAGAATCTTCTTCAGGGCCTGGAACGGGAGAGTGGATTCATAACAATAACATTTATACATATATATACATATCAATTTTCACTTGAACAAAATTATAATGTTAGCACTTACTGTATAAGTAATATCGACTGTGTCTGTAAAGATATTTTCTCAACAACAGCCATATAAACAATATTTTTTAACAAAAAATTATGTAAATAGCTAGCATTGATACGTAAAATTATTATAAATTAATAAATAAAAAGGCGAAAATCTTAAGCAAACTTAATCAGCAAAACGTAAACAATTATTTGAAGTGAAGGAAATGTCAAACTTTTCCATGAAATTGACAAGCTTCAGTTGGTGGATCGTATACAGGGTGGTTCAAATTTTACAAACAGATAGGTACTTTAAATATTTTGGATATTTTAAGATATTTTAAGACAATTATGAAAGTTTTTTAAAAAGGTTCATATAAATATCACTAACATTTTTTGATTCTACACTTTTAGAATTTACACAATTTTTACAAGCTTTTATGTGTATTTCTTCTAAAATCATACGTTTTCGGTAGAATTTCTCACGTTCGAGTATTTGAACCTTTTCAAAATTGAAATTATGTTTGTAAGTGGCAGCATGCTTGGCCAGGGCACTCCTTGCTATCCGATTGTTTGTGACGTCTGATTCATGTTGATTCATGCGTTCTTTTACTTTTTGCGAAGTAGTACCAATGTAACATTTATTACAGCCATTGCATGGTACACAATATACAACATTTACCAAGTCACCGACGAGCTGCTTTTGTTTTAACTTCGAATAAAGTCGGCCTACATTGTTCGAATTTTTGAAAGAAATACGAACGTTGTCACAAGTTTTGGTGATGGATCTTGCAATAGATTGTGATACGTTTGGAACGAACTGTAAGGAGTGTCGACTTATAATGTTGTTATCAGTAGCTGCTATTATTGTAAGTGATCGTGATTGCGAATTGTTTCGTATGTTATAACGGTTGATTAAACGGTTTACAAGCCTTAATGGATAATCGTTTTTTACAAGCATTTCAATCAATAGCTTCTTGTTGTCCTTTGAGAAACGTGCGTGACTAAGGCGATTGACACGATCGATGAGTCCGTACGCTGTGCTTATTTTTTGGTTCATTGGGTGTATTGATTTGTAGTTCAACAAACGTCCTGATGAGACAGGCTTCCGATACCATTTTGTAAAAAATGTTTTTTCTTTTTCATCACGGAATACTGTCATATCTAAAAACGGAATACTATTCGAAAATTCACGTTCGACAGTAAATTGAATTCTATCATCAATACAATTGAATAAAAACAAAATTTCATCAATCGAATCTCTGGGAAGCAACAAAAACATATCATCAACATATTTTTTCAAGATCTTAATTCTCTTGGAGTGCTCTTCCATTATTGCTTGCATTTTGTCCAAAATATCATCCAATAATAACTCCACTAGAATCGGTGATATTGGAGCGCCCATTGGGGTGCCGTAGCCCTGTTTGTAGCACTGTCCGTTAAATGAAAAATAACTGTTTGAAGTACAAATCTTTATCATTTCAATAAATTCATTCATATCAAGATTGGTATGACATGCGATTTCGTCCCATCGTTTTTCTAAGATATCGATGATTTTGTTGACTGGTGCATTAGTAAACAACGATACTACATCGAATGAAACCATCTCTTCACCATCTTCAAATTTCGTCTTATTAATGAACTCACAGAATTCGTAAGAATTTTTAATATGATAAGATGACTTCGTTACTTTGTTAAGGATTCCTACAGCGTGCTCGGATAAACTTCTAGTTGGACCGTTCAAATCAGCTGAAATCGGACGAAGTGGCATATTTTGTTTGTGATGTTTTGGCAAAAAGTACATAAGTGGTGGTGTGGCGTGATGCGATGATAGTTTATATTTAGTACCAGTATCGATTTTGCCACCATCAAATAATTTCTTAACGAATGCATTGTTAACTTTTTTGATTCGGACCGTGGGGTCAGAAATTTTTTGATAGGTGGTGTTATCACTCAACATTTCTTCAGCCTTCGCTATGTATTCTGTTGTATGCATGAAGACAGTCTTCGCACCCTTATCCGAGCGAACGCAAAGAATGTCTTTATGTTCTTTAAAGAAATTCGCACAAGCTTTTCTTTTCTCCAGCAAGAAATTATCCAACGGCGAATGATGATTGCTTGTAATGGCTTTTCTCAGTAAATTAGTGGTGTTGTATCTTATATTATTACGTTCAGAAGCTTCAACACGATCAATTAAAATCTGTTCAACATCTGCGATAATGCTATGCACAGGAATTTCATCATTGTTCAATGGTAACCCAAATTTAGGTCCTAAGCCCATTAAAAGTTTGACATCATCCGGTATTTGTATATTTGTAGCGTTGTGAATGTAATTATCTGTGTTCGCTGTGATATGAACTTTCAACTGCGTTTCGCGTAAGCTACTCAATCTTCGTGATAACTTCAATGTACTCGCGTTGTACTGGTTGGAGTATCTTATGTTTTGTGAGTCAAAGAATACTCCACTTACAGAAAGTCGTAGTGACAGGATACGTTGTTCCAGTTCTTTAGTCTCTTTAACAAGAATATCAAGTTTCCAAAAAGTTATTTTAATTTCAAAATTTAACAATTTCCTCTTAAAGTGTGTAACGGCGTTGCTAATTTTGTTGTTAAATGGTGAGTTTTCAGATATGCTTTGAAAAGCACACGCAACGTTCATATTAATATGTTTAGGGAAAATTTGATTCTTGCGACAAGATAATAAAAACTGCTTACGTGCTGAAAGGTTGCTCAGTTTCGATGTATTGCTCGCGAAATGCTTGAAAATCGCTGAGACGTCGGGACCGTGGTCAAGGTAAAGTTGGTTGGAAAATCCAGTTCCCATTGTAATTATGTGCTCTGGCATGAGGTGTTAATGGTGGAGGCTACCGACTGCTAGATATTGTTTAATAATAATAAAAGCCAAATGCAGTCTTTGTTTTTTAGTCGATGTTTATTTAATATTTGCCGACGTTTCGATTCTGGTTAGAATCTTCTTCAGGGCCTGGAACGGGAGAGTGGATTCATAACAATAACATTTATACATATATATACATATCAATTTTCACTTGAACAAAATTATAATGTTAGCACTTACTGTATAAGTAATATCGACTGTGTCTGTAAAGATATTTTCTCAACAACAGCCATATAAACAATATTTTTTAACAAAAAATTATGTAAATAGCTAGCATTGATACGTAAAATTATTATAAATATCATATATATATCACAGCGAACACAGATAATTACATTCACAACGCTACAAATATACAAATACCGGATGATGTCAAACTTTTAATGGGCTTAGGACCTAAATTTGGGTTACCATTGAACAATGATGAAATTCCTGTGCATAGCATTATCGCAGATGTTGAACAGATTTTAATTGATCGTGTTGAAGCTTCTGAACGTAATAATATAAGATACAACACCACTAATTTACTGAGAAAAGCCATTACAAGCAATCATCATTCGCCGTTGGATAATTTCTTGCTGGAGAAAAGAAAAGCTTGTGCGAATTTCTTTAAAGAACATAAAGACATTCTTTGCGTTCGCTCGGATAAGGGTGCGAAGACTGTCTTCATGCATAAAACAGAATACATAGCGAAGGCTGAAGAAATGTTGAGTGATAACACCACCTATCAAAAAATTTCTGACCCCACGGTCCGAATCAAAAAAGTTAACAATGCATTCGTTAAGAAATTATTTGATGGTGGCAAAATCGATACTGGTACTAAATATAAACTATCATCGCATCACGCCACACCACCACTTATGTACTTTTTGCCAAAACATCACAAACAAAATATGCCACATCGTCCGATTTCAGCTGATTTGAACGGTCCAACTAGAAGTTTATCCGAGCACGCTGTAGGAATCCTTAACAAAGTAACGAAGTCATCTTATCATATTAAAAATTCTTACGAATTCTGTGAGTTCATTAATAAGACGAAATTTGAAGATGGTGAAGAGATGGTTTCATTCGATGTAGTATCGTTGTTTACTAATGCACCAGTCAACAAAATCATCGATATCTTAGAAAAACGATGGGACGAAATCGCATGTCATACCAATCTTGATATGAATGAATTTATTGAAATGATAAAGATTTGTACTTCAAACAGTTATTTTTCATTTAACGGACAGTGCTACAAACAGGGCTACGGCACCCCAATGGGCGCTCCAATATCACCGATTCTAGTGGAGTTATTATTGGATGATATTTTGGACAAAATGCAAGCAATAATGGAAGAGCACTCCAAGAGAATTAAGATCTTGAAAAAATATGTTGATGATATGTTTTTGTTGCTTCCCAGAGATTCGATTGATGAAATTTTGTTTTTATTCAATTGTATTGATGATAGAATTCAATTTACTGTCGAACGTGAATTTTCGAATAGTATTCCGTTTTTAGATATGACAGTATTCCGTGATGAAAAAGAAAAAACATTTTTTACAAAATGGTATCGGAAGCCTGTCTCATCAGGACGTTTGTTGAACTACAAATCAATACACCCAATGAACCAAAAAATAAGCACAGCGTACGGACTCATCGATCGTGTCAATCGCCTTAGTCACGCACGTTTCTCAAAGGACAACAAGAAGCTATTGATTGAAATGCTTGTAAAAAACGATTATCCATTAAGGCTTGTAAACCGTTTAATCAACCGTTATAACATACGAAACAATTCGCAATCACGATCACTTACAATAATAGCAGCTACTGATAACAACATTATAAGTCGACACTCCTTACAGTTCGTTCCAAACGTATCACAATCTATTGCAAGATCCATCACCAAAACTTGTGACAACGTTCGTATTTCTTTCAAAAATTCGAACAATGTAGGCCGACTTTATTCGAAGTTAAAACAAAAGCAGCTCGTCGGTGACTTGGTAAATGTTGTATATCGTGTACCATGCAATGGCTGTAATAAATGTTACATTGGTACTACTTCGCAAAAAGTAAAAGAACGCATGAATCAACATGAATCAGACGTCACAAACAATCGGATAGCAAGGAGTGCCCTGGCCAAGCATGCTGCCACTTACAAACATAATTTCAATTTTGAAAAGGTTCAAATACTCGAACGTGAGAAATTCTACCGAAAACGTATGATTTTAGAAGAAATACACATAAAAGCTTGTAAAAATTGTGTAAATTCTAAAAGTGTAGAATCAAAAAATGTTAGTGATATTTATATGAACCTTTTTAAAAAACTTTCATAATTGTCTTAAAATATCTTAAAATATCCAAAATATTTAAAGTACCTATCTGTTTGTAAAATTTGAACCACCCTGTATACGATCCACTAACTGAAGCTTGTCAATTTCATGGAAAAGTTTGACATTTCCTTCACTTCAAATAATTGTTTACGTTTTGCTGATTAAGTTTGCTTAAGATTTTCGCCTTTTTATTTATTAATTTATAATAATTTTACGTATCAATGCTAGCTATTTACATAATTTTTTGTTAAAAAATATTGTTTATATGGCTGTTGTTGAGAAAATATCTTTACAGACACAGTCGATATTACTTATACAGTAAGTGCTAACATTATAATTTTGTTCAAGTGAAAATTGATATGTATATATATGTATAAATGTTATTGTTATGAATCCACTCTCCCGTTCCAGGCCCTGAAGAAGATTCTAACCAGAATCGAAACGTCGGCAAATATTAAATAAACATCGACTAAAAAACAAAGACTGCATTTGGCTTTTATTATTATTAAACAATATCTAGCAGTCGGTAGCCTCCACCACCTTCAATTAGTATGGTACTATTTGCCATCTTGTTATGGTTTTGTTTGTGTGGTATACCTACCTGATGCCAACAAACCTCCTTTAGTGATGTTAATCATTGTAAACCTTATCGGTTTCATTATACTCTTTCCAGGTATTCTTACCTGAAACGTTTCTGTACTCAGCCCTTCGTTGGCTTTGGAATTCGTTTTGACTTTACGTTACCTAGTGTTAATACACTACCTGTGTACACACTTAACAATCTATTATTCTTTCAAGAAGTTAATAATAGATATTTTTGTTGATCCTTTGTTGTGATTGTTTTATGTTTTGGTTTAGGTCAAACGGAAGTGACGGAAGCGCCTATTGTTAGTAAATTATATATGACTTAATTTGATATATCTTATCTAGTTTTGACTACGATTTCGTTACGGTTGAGTATCTCCAATTGAAGTTTGATATATATTCGATAAATTCTCTTTCGAAATCGGTTTACTTTAATATAATTACAATGTTGACAGCCTTTACAAGCTGCTGTGACCTATTTGTTTTACCTCGTATTGATATAAAATTTGTTCATTGTCGTGATCTGCTTTTTTTTTGTACGCGTGATAATCTTTAGTATTAGTATTAATTTTTACTTTACTTGAATTTTTAAAAGATTATCGACCTTTTCATCTTTTGAGATTTACTTAATTACATTACCCTTCTGGTATTTAAATTCGGTTTTATCAAGATTGAATCTTGAATATCGACTTTGTATTTGATAAATTTACTTTCATAAAAGATTTGATATCGGTTGTATTTTCGGTCGAATAAATTATTAGAAATTTTGACTTAAATATATATTAAATATTTAGGACATAGTAATCCTGTTAGTTTTAAGAACTTATTAAATAAAATTTTTGTATTATTATAGAAATTGAAACTTTTCTTGCAGTCTTCATTTATCGAGTTGATTTTTGATGCAGACTTTCTTTCAAATTTCTTTTCTATGAGTTATAGGAATTTAGTTAATATGGAATAGGTTATTTAGGTCCGATGGGGGTTGTATAGAACTCTCTCTCCTTCACATTTTCATGAACGGTGGAACATTTTTGTATAGGATGTTTGGGTTAGTTTAAGTTTAGTCTAGAGATTTAGTAATGTAGGTCAGGCTTGACCTACATTCATGTTAAGGGGCTTCTTAATAAATTTCCTTATTCTGTCATAGAGAAGCCATGGTTCGAAGAGGGAGTTGATCCTCTTCGGAAATGGGTGGGTTAAGAGACAGGGGTTGTCGACTACACCATAGACAACCCGACACCAGGTCAGACACTTCGCTCCTGCACTCTACATAACATTTGAGCATGGTAGAGACGAGGGTATAGTCAGCTCTAGATATCTTCTAACATCCAAAGATATCATCGTTAGAAACTATTTAGTGTGGTCAAAGATATTTTTGGTTAAGGAAATATTTCTACGTCGGAAACTCCTTATGAAGTGCAGATTAAAATTTACTTACTTACTTAAGGTGGCGCAGACAGTCCATTGTGGACTTTTCAAAATAATCAATATAAAGGCCCTTCTTGGTTAGGGTATCTCTGATCGTAATGGTCTAAGATATAGTCAATTGCATCGAAGAGAACATAGTATCAAGTGCTAGCGGGCCTTAGTCCTTTAGATAGAAAGGGATATATTAACATCCGTATCCAGATATGCAGGGTAAAAACTTGTAGCACCGTCGCGATCCCACAGCAAGGACCCACAGCCCTTCTGCTCTTGAGTGGAGCGGGGCAAAGCTGCATATCGACGCGGTGGTCGATCGGCGACAGCCTCAATTTGCCTCTCGGGTCAATGCTCTCCGGGACGTGTAGTGGACTGAGGAGTAGTACGGATTAGGGGAATTGAGGAACAGAAATTCGACTTACTTTTTTTCTATACCAACCGGGTTCTTGGATGAGGAGAGATTCTACAGTAGTCATTTACCCATGACGCATGGAGGCAATAGGCCTCTGTGGTAGGCGAGGATTTTGGATTATGGAATCGTCCTCTCTTCCATGAACACACAATAATTGGGTCGGCTTCGGATCTTTTTGAGTATAGTAGTGGTCTCGTGGGAACTATGGTTGTTCTCACGATGATCTTCGGTATGAGTCTTCTTAGAAGTTTAGTATGGTTCTCTGGTGAGTTTAGTTTTGAGCATGTGTTCGATTGAATAGGTATTGCAGGTCAACGAAGCTACCAAATTATAAAAATAATAATAAATTATCCACCCGCATTCTGGTTTCCTCTGGTTGTTACAAATCTAGTTCTGAGGTGATTGGCATGGTAAGTTATGTGTTCTAAGGGATGTAGGTTATGATCTGTGTTTGGACCTATCTCTTAACTTATCGTGTCTATGGTATTTGGATGTATTGGTATATGTTCCCATTTATGGTGGAACATATCTGAATGCGTAATCGTATGTGTATGTATGCATCTCGATATCTATGTGGTCCTGTCATACAACTATGAGAGAAGTGAAAGAACCGGAATGCTGTGGTGGATAAGTCTGTGTATGGAGAAAGGAAGGCCAAGGATTTGTATGGTGAAGATATTCCTAGTAGAGACATGGTGCTCGATTAAGATGAGTGTATGGGTACTGCGCTTTACTATTACCACCCGGAAATACTGTAGTTGAAGCACGGACTGACAGTAGAGGATCTTGTAAGACCATTTGTAGATTGGACTATGTTTTAAAGCCCTCTACCGAAGGAATGTGTCAACCCAACCAATTGTCATCATCATACATGACCTAGCGATGAGGAACCACCTCAAAAGTTCTTTGTTTAATTTCTTTTTACGTTACACGGTTAACAAAACAATCAAAAGAAACAAGCTGCGTTGTGGTTGAAACAATTAGGGTCGTAGTCGAGCGAGTGACCAGCTTCTGCAGCTGACGTGCGTCGGGCAAAAAGCACCAACCACCGGTCAGAAGACCTGCTCATTCTACTCTCATACGGCCAAGATCTCAGACATCACTGTTTGAATATGTCAACACCTCAGCTACTGACGATTAAGCTAAAAGAACAGCTCAGTCCGGACGGAGATCGAAGACCTACCGAAGTGATTAGAGGTAAAGAAAAGTAGGTAGACCTAATGCAACAGACTGACTCGGGAAAAATTCACCCAACCACTGGACAAAATAGTGCCTACACTGCTACTCTCGATAGTATTCCTCCATCTTAAAGACCTTGTCAACCAGTAAAACAACGGCTTCAATTTCACAAAAAAAACTGAAAAATTTCAAAAACTCTCAAAAATTCCTAACTTTCTTCACGTTCCTCTGGATCGACCTAACTTTCGTCAATCCTAATCTTATCTTTGTCAATTAATTCGAGCCCCACGTTGGGCGCCATCTGTAACGTAAAATTAATAATTAAATAATTAATGAAAATTATTAATGAAAATTAATGAGTGAATCTATCTACATAACTCTGTGTCTGCCAACAGACATTCGAATCTACCCCGAACACCCTATGGATACCCAAGAATCAACCCCAATGCCCATCGACAACACAAACCAAAGAGGAAGCAAGAAGGAACAAGCACCCCTATCCATCCTTGACTCCTATACCAAGGAACGGCAACCACGTCATCTACCTACCATGTATCGGTGTAGTCAGCATCCCTGCAAAAGACATACTTATACTTCGCAAACACAGTACCTTGTTCCCCCTGCTACTCTTCCCATTCTTTCAATTTCCATATCCATCCTCATCACAGAAGCTCGAGCCATCTAGTAGCGCACCATAGGTCCTGACTACAAAACACCGTAGAACAGCCTAGAGGGTACCCACTAGCATGCCCGAGCCCCGAGCCTATCCGCTACAAGTCGTAGATGTCCTGCTTGCAGCTATATAGTATTGTGGCTTACACCAAAAACCATGGATTCTACTCAAATCCCCAGGCTCACAACTAGATTCGAAATGCTATGATTCAGAAACAATACCCTTCTCCAGAGTCTTTACTCCAGACCGCATTCAATCATCTAACTGTGACCACCTGTTCTTATTGATGAAGGGATGGAAGCGATCCTATGCCGGCAACGCCCCCTTTCTCACCAATTGTCCATTAAGAACGGCAGGTAAGAACGGCATGCGACAACGTAGAACCGTGGCCGAGATCGACCGTCGCTGTGGCCGGCAGTACCATAGCCATGACCATGACCAGCTCAGCCAGGCCGTGGGCACTTGCTCCGGGATCTACTTGACCGGTGTTACCTCTATTTTTCACTGCCGACCGTTGAGCTCAAGATGGGCGAGCTCGAATAAGAATGTTAAAATGCTTAAGGGCCCTCATAATCTCCAAAGATAAGATGAGTAAGAATTGTACAGAAAGAAAGACCTCTTATGAATAATTGAGAGTGAACGTGAGCTAAAAGAAAGAAATTGCGTTTGAACTGCATTATTAACCAAAAGAACATGACACGTAAGTATATTGGCAACTAGCAAACCACAGGTGGTCGTGGCTGCAATGGCTTATGTCACCTTCCATCCACTCTGCTACCACGATGCTGTGCAGATAGTGGAGGATGAGGTGTCTAACCGCGAGGGGAGGGAGGATCAAAGGTGTTAAGCAATCCCCCCTGGTCTCTCAACCCACCCAATTCGTAAGCAGAAATCATCTCTCCTACTCTACGACCTTGGCTACTGCGGACCTATGAGTCCCCACGACTCATACAATTTTATGTAGCCCCTTAACAGAAAAAGCAAGCAATAATTATGCTCGCTTACTACTACGACCTATCTAAACTATAGTACCTATCAGCGATACCATATCAAAGAGAAGAAACTTCCTCCCTGCTCCAAGAATACTTCAACTATATTCCATCTTTCCCACACTACCTTGTCCCGTTCGAGGAGGTTGTGAGGGTCGCCACCCTCCCTATGAAAAGTTTATTCTTCCATACTAAATTAATGTAAATTCATCTAGAAATCTTCAAATCCGAAAAGAATGAACTGAACTACAAAATTTTCTTTAAAACGTTATAAAATTACGGTTTAATTTATTGAAAATCGATCTTAAAGTCTAACAAAAGCGTAACTATAATCATACCTATAATAATTTTATTCTAAAAGTAAATTTGTTAAGATAATTTGGGTATCTTTAATTCATACTGTAATTGGTAAGTAATTATTATATAAAGGTTCTTTTACTTTTCTTTTAATTGATCATATTCTGATCATTTAAACTATCTCATTGATAGAAAACAACGATAATATAATCTTCTTTATTTCATGTAAAAGATTTTGGATCTAAGTCCTTTGGTTCAAGCTTCTCTATGCTTGGTATTATCACAAACAAAAGGGTGAATCTAGTCTGTTAATTAAATTTCCAAGTGCAAATAGCATAGGCAAGTTAAGTACTATGAGTAATTACATTTAGTGAATGCGGATGTAGGGAAAACATTTCCACCAACGTCATCTAATTCCAATTACCTATGACAGATTGACACAACTGACGTCACATATTTTATTTTTCAATACAATTGACGTAACATGGCGAATGGAGCGATGTACTCGCACTCCATGTATATGGATTGAAATCCATCTCCTAAATAATCTTCTATTCAGTGACAGCACTTATTCATTCCTATATGGATATCCCATAAATTCCCTTTTTGCAGATAGCAAACTGCACCATACACGTCACTACCAAAATAACCAATTTTATTATTCAAAATTTTTATTGAAATCCTGTAATTAAAGACTTGTCATTCAATACCATGACATATTTTCAAGTTAACTAGCACTTTACGTGCGAATCTGTTTAATAATCGACAATAATTTGTCAGCATTCAGTCACGCCATCTCTTGCCATGTCTAATAAAACTATAATTTGATCCCACATTAGGATCAACCTTCTGAGTATTTCTTCTATGAAAAGGAAATATCTAGAAGGGGATTTTTTCTAGGAAATTTTGACGGAAATTGGGCAACCTCGCATTTCCGATGACAAAACCTCGGTCATTCCAATCTCATCCACAGAGTAAGAAAAATCGAGACGTCTAAAAGTAAAAGAAAAATTTTAAGGTGAACAAAAAGTATTAATTTAACCTAAATAGTTTAATGAAAAGTTAAGAAAACATAAAGAATTGAATAGTGAACATAAAATAAATATAATGTGAGTAAAAAAAGTTATAGATTAAACATAGGGTGAGCGATGGTATAATTTAGTTGAATTCTTAGTGAATCCCAGTGGAATTGCCGAAGATATACATTTGTATGCATGAAGAGCTGTGAAATGATAAAGAACCAAGTGGAATACAAGAGAAATCCACCCAAATCTACGAATATATTGAGACCTGTAAAATTAATAGAAAAATTCAGACAAGATGTAAGTAACTTTTTTTTTTGACTTTATAATATCATGTGTGCATGTGCTCAGTTAAATCACGTGGCGAGACATAGTTCTGCCCAAGATTTTTGTCCAGCAATCCTTAATAAATTTATATCCATGCGATATACGAATAGTAAACTCCAAGAAAAAACTACAACGAAGTTTCTTCTATTTTTTTTTGTGCAGCATGTGGTCGAAACCCACGCCACCTCGCACAAGTAGGAATTGCTATACATACATCGCCATACCGAAGTCAAACCGCATGTACGAATCCAAGCTGCGACATCAATTGTGACGAGACATTAAGAAGGCACATTTTTCGGCGAAAACTATCTAAGCAAAAGCAGCAGAGAAACCCCACGAACGCGAGACGGCGTCAGTTTTTATTTTTATTTCTTTTGTATTTTCTTATATTGTCTTTTTATTATCGTATATTTTATATATATACCATTTCATCAGTCTCAATTCTTCATCGATTTATATCTCTAATATAAAATTGATTCATAGTTATTTTTGGTTCTGATTAGACAGATTACAGATACAAAATCTAATATTTGAAATACTTATAACTATCTGACCGAATCCAACCTTAATCAATGGTATCTAAAGACATCATTACAGTATCTTTATATATATATATCCTGAAACACGTGAATATTAGTGCAAGAAATACGTTTGTCGCAACCACGTGACTTGCAGTTCGAGAAGAAATCATCGAACATTGCAATATCCACATAAAGATTCCTAATTAGAATTCACTTGACCAGCTCCCATTGAAAAAGCATCTACGATAGCAAAAGTGCCAACATTTGAGTACATACCATCAATGTTCAAATCGAAAAACGTTGAACCGGGTGACATTCTATCAAACACGCCACGCGCGGCGATAGAACCGCGTGTCACACACATTAGTTGTTGTGAAACACAACACTAAGTGAAAATATTATACGTCGAAGGTCTTACCCAAGGACCCAACGAATACGGCTACGGCTAAGAACTCTCATCGTGAGAGAAGACAAGCTCTTCTTCCATGGTGTAACCAGCGCAACAACAACACTACGGTGTAACATCGAGATCCTGATTCATACGAGTGAAACTACAAGTATTTATATATGTATATACGGTTATCTCTTCAAGATAAACCAGTTCACATTCTCTTTCCATATTTAGCTTCATACAATTTGCTTTAAAAAATCCAAATCATATTTTGCCTTTCTGCGAATTTTTCGCTTTAGTCAGTTGTTTAAGCCTGAATTAATAGAATTTTCTTGCTACACCCTTCCAGGTATAAACATAAAATTTTCAAGAAGCACATAATCTAGCAAGTGATTACAACTAAGAATAGCGTCAAGAAATGAGATGAATTGAGAACCCTTGTGTGTTTTGTATAAAGAAGATAATTCCCCATAACCCCCTCCCTCACAGCTCAGTCGAAGAGAGTCAAATAGAACATTTTCATACTTTCAATGAATCAATATCTTTGGTGTTTTTCAACTAGCTACATATCCACGGCACTCCCGAGTAAAGAACTCAGGAGGGTGCAGTCATCAATGCATTCAATATTAACATCTGTAAACAAGAACAACATCAAGAAACAATATTCATCTTTAATTTGTTATGTAACACAAGCGTTACGCGTCATATCAACTTGGAAACAGTGCACTGCCTCCGAGGGATTTGTACGGTGAGTCAATCTTGACCTTTGATAAAACATTTGAAATATATTTTGAAAAATATTAATTATATTGCATTTATCTGAAAGTACATAAACCTAATATTTTTGAGCGACAGAGATCTTAGCTTACGAATTGCGAGCTATCCTCTCTTAATATTTTAAAAGTACAGTCTGAGACATTTTTGAGATTCAGAATTATTTCTGACTAAAGAGCTAAAGATTTCCCCTATCCCTTCTTTTTTTTTGAGTACCGTCTTTAAATGTAGTTAATTGTCCTTACTTTTTCTTTATTAAAGATTAATTGAAAGAATCAATAAAGCCACTTCATCACAAAATAATTAAAAGAATAGAAATCCACTTCACATTTATGGATTCCAATTGTGATCAGAATATTAAACCGAAACAAGAATTCATCTCTCATTGAAATTAGAGTAAAAATAAATTTGATTCGACGAAGACAAAAACAAACTTCCGTGGCAACAGAAGCCCTATCTTTTCCTTGTAGATATCTTTGATAGGTATATATTTTTGATTATTTATAAGATTTTGTAGATTTAAGAAATTTAGATTATTAAGGATTTTAGATTTGTAAGATTACAGTTAGTTTGTATTTTTGGTAAAATTTAGTATTAAGATCATTATATGAATAAAACTTTAAGAATTTCAATTTATAACGTAATTCAACAATTCTTTTCATTAAATAATTTTTATGAATTTCTTGATGATTTACATAACGAAATTTTTGAGTAACAATTTCAGATTTGTAAGTATGTATCTTTAAGTTACAGGTTCGGTGGGGATTGGATTGGTCACCTCCCCTCTCTCTCTTGTCGGTCGATAGTAAGATGGGTCAGTTAGATTTTGAGTTTAGTTTTAGATATAGATTTTGAGATTAGTTTTAGATTCAGATTTTGAGTTAAGTTTAGATTTGGTTATGGTATAGATATAGTTATAGAATTTTGAGTGAATGTGCTGAAATGATGTTTGCTATGAACCAAGTTGTTGAAGTGTGATTTACAGTGTGAATGATTTTATAGAGTAAGATTTAAGAGAAGTTTAGTTATAGTTTCGAGGTATAGTTTTAGGATGAAGTGATGTTCTTTTGAACTTTACTTTTATCATGTTTAGGGGTTCTGAATTAATATTGATATAAGCACTATTCGGAACCAAGGTTTGTTGTGGTTGGTAACAGCAACAACAATAATGGGAGGGTTACGAGTGCTGGGGTGTCTATTAACACCTTGAGACACCCCCCACACAATTACAAGCCGCCGACACTCATCGCTGAAACTATTTGGATCCTTTACGAGCGATGTCGTGTAAGTCCATGATGGATGCTACCATCTACATCCATCCATATGATGAAGCTACGGAGTTTATTCAGGTTTAGGTTAGAACATGTTTAGTTAGGTTTTGCTAGCTCTATGTTTCGGTGCATATAAAGTAGAGAGTCGAAGATAATCATCACGAAAACTGCCTTAGCATCCTGTGTTTTGGTAGGCGTCTGACGCGTAGGACAGGTTTGTTGGTAGAACGGGCCCCCATAAAAAACTTGAACAATACAAGTGAACAACAGCATAACTTGAAGGTCTGCAGATAATGAAAAAAAACACATGTAACCAGCTGACACAAGATTGCAAGAACCCCACCCCATATGCTCCTGGGTGAACCAGAGCCACATGCTGCAGGCCGTCGCATGTCTTGGTGGACAGCACCCTCAGTCCAAGCCGTTTTAATGAATATTCATACAGAGAAGCCACTCTGGTGTGGAAGTCAATTAAAGGGGGTTCGTGTCTGAGGTAGATAACGCACTGTTAGGGATGAAGATTGGAAGAGGAAGGGTATAGGATAGACTATTACTCGGGTCAGATCTACTGGAAGAGTAGGTGCAGGAGTCGCAGGCTTTTGCTAATAGAATCATGAAGACAGAATAGCCGATCCGACTCTTCTCTTCTGAACGAGGACCGATCATGGTGTTAGTCACCCATCACACAGTTCTGAGATGGAGAGTTGAGGAAGCCCAAGATAATAGTGGAACTTATGAGTCTATTTATAGTAGTTTAGTAAGGTCTATGTAATAGTAGGTGTTTAGTGGACTATTTAGGGGGCTAGAGGATTCTTCTATCAGGGTGTGTGGGTTGGGAGGCATCTAGGTTGATGGAAGGCAAACATTGTCACCTACGTTTGTCCAATCCTTTGCTGAGGATGGAGATGTGCATGAGTGCTAAACTATAGGGAGCCATCTATAGGAATAGTACGAGTGTAGACTTCGTCTGAAGTGTTTTCTGTGCGTGGTGAATGGATACAAAAATGAATTTCTATGTGCTATTAGTTCTGTCACTGAAAGGCGTTCAACTTGGAACAGGAGTTCCTTTTTAGGTCTCTTGCTTCAGTCAGGCCCAGTCACGGTGATGAATAGCATATGGACCAGGACAATTGTAGATTTATTTTCCGTATTAATATTCGCTTCTAATTTTTTTTTCTTCGTTACAGAAATGGCGCCCAACGTGGGGCCCGAAGAAAGCATACCTAGTAATCCTATTTTTAGTTTTGATATTTTCGAATATTTAGCGAACCAAAACATTTTGGTGTTTGAGAAATTTTTTTTCTCATGTAATTTTTTTTTAGAGTTTGATTCTCTAACGAAGTCATTTCGTTAGGAGGGCCAACATCTAGGGTTGGTCTGTGGATTCTACTTGTCCGGAGGGTTGGTGGACAGGTCCCCGACTCTCGTCCGTTGCGATAGGTCCACTTCCAAGTCTTTCCTCCTACGAGAATTGAGTTTGTTTAGTGTCGTTGTCCGGATTGGACGTTGAAGTGTCCAGTCGTCTGTTGCGAAGGCATTGACAATTTAATGAAGTATTAACGGAATAAAGTCTTTTTGAGAGTTACAGTTAGTAGACTCTTCGACCGGTGGTGGGTGATCTCATTCCCTACGCACGTCTGCTGCGAAAGCTACGACCTGATCTCTTGAATACTTTACACTTTTTAGTGATTTTCAACTCTGATATTTATTTTGAAACACATACAGGCCGAAACCTTTAGTTATTTTAGTTTAGTTAGTTTTGTAGGAGCGATTCTTTTAGGATTAGGATCCCTTATGAAACGTCGACCGGTGGTTAATGAACAAGTTCTTGACGCACGTCTGCAGCGACGTAATAAGATTCCTAACCCTGGGAAGAACTTCTTCGAAATTTCAGTTAAACCAATTAACTTTTGTTGAACACGTAGTGAAGACCACGTACACTAATTTATTTTTATGACCCGAAGTTTGTCGCGAGGAGCGAGACTTCAAATTTTATTACAGACCAAGAGGGGGAACCATTCCAATCCCCGAACCTTTATGATTTATGAGTATTTAGTATTTTCCAGTTATTTTTTTTGATTAAGTATTTTTTTAGTATTTTTGCGATATTGATTATAGTATTTTTTTTTGAGATTTAGTATTTTTTTTTTACAGTTTATAGTTTAGACAGTCGGCTGATGAGTCAAGTGCTTATCGGATTGTCATAGTTTAGTATTTTTGAGAATTATTTAGTTTTTGATATAGGCGATTGGCAGATAGTCAGGTGCTATACGGATCGTGGTATATCCGGTTTTGAGACCATTTTAGTTTATTTGATTTGGATGATCGGCAGGTAGTCAGGTGCTAACCGGGTTGTCGCATTTCAGGACACGATTGGCTGGCAAATTCTGCGTGTTTGTCGGGTCGTGGGTTAAGTTTTGATTATATTATTTTTAAGATATAGTTTGTTTTTGAGATCATTAAGTTTGAGATTTAAGTTTTTTTTGAGACCATTTTTAAGTATTAAGATTTATAGAAGATAAGCATTTCTATTTCCATTAAGTATCTATAGTATTAAGGCTTTTAGTTTATTAAGACTTCTTATATCAATAAGTATTCCATTTATCTTATAACATTTTTGAAAACTATTATATGAAAAGCTACCACAGATTTTAAAACTGTTGTACAATTTTTCATAACCTTTTCAAACATTTATTTTGAAAATTATTTTGAACATTTTTGAAAATTTTTGAAAAATTTTTTTTTTATTACGAAATTTTTACATTGGTAAACATTTCACTATTTTTGAATTTTTCTTTTGACTCTGAACTTCTGCAAGAGTATAAATAGCAGAACATCATTTGTGAACTTGCAATTTTTATGAAATTATTTTGTTTGTAGCAATACTTGGTAATTTTGAGATCCGCGTATTTCTCGTTTAGGATCTGAAATTTCTTGAAGTAATTTTTTTTGAATTTTGAAATTTTTCCATTTTTATTGACCCTTGTCTGACTAAGTGGACATCCTAACAGATTCCATTTAGATTTCCATTATTTTCCGTCCGTTTATTGAATTCATTTTCGTGCTGTACTACTACTTAGCATACGCGAGTTTTAACGACTCGAACCTTCCAATGACAGGAAGAGGAAGAAGATTCACAATTCAAAGCCCATATAACCCAGCTTATCGGGACGTATACATTAACTCACCAGGCATGTTAGCACCAACGAATGAAGAAGATGAAGCTCACGGAAGTGACACTTCTAACTCCAGAGGGAACCATACTGGAGGCAGTCAAGGCGTACATCTCGAAGTGAGTGGAGGCAATACCACTGAGCACGAACCGCAAGATCAGAGCATACAAGACGCTTTAAATCGTTCTGCAGGAATGCAAGAAATTGTAACTGCCACTGTCAATCTGCATAGATTAGAGGATAGACAATTCTTTGTCGACTTACTTGCAGCAAGTCAAGAATCACTTCTAGCCAAAGTTACTGACATGATTAAAGGGCCAAATAACCCTACGACTTCCAACAGTCTTCCTCCGGCTAATAATCCTCTTCCAGCTAACAACCAACCAGCTTTGAATAATCTTCTCACATCACAGACTTACACACAACAACAACAGCAACCACCTTTAAACAACGGAGCGACAAGACCAATTCCTCCCATAGGGACAAATTTTCCGACTGCTGAAGCGATGGCAAGAGATACCTTTCGCACCAATGCAGACCGTTTGGCAACGTTGCCAACCCCAGATCACAGACCTCATAGCCAACCTTATGTTCCTACTGTACATCCAGTAGACATGACTCAGGGGGCTAACGTCGATGATTTCCTTACGCGAATGAACGCGATTAATGTAGATGGATCGCCAGAGACCTCATCTCCACACAGGCGAATTCCATCATGCAATTCCAATTCAAGTCGATATCCACTTTTTCACAAGTGGGGTATCATTTTCGACGGAAAGAACATCCCTGTGGATGATTTTCTTTTCCGTCTCGACAGAGTAAGAGCAAGTTATGGCGTCTTGTGGGATGAGATTCTGGTGAATTTTCATCACTTTGTGACAGGAACCGCTGAGTCATGGTACTGGACACATATTAAGAGCAACAGACACTCTAGCTGGCTCTCATTTCAAGCCTCTTTCGTCGAACAGTTTCGAAGTCTGGAAACAGATTCGGAACTGTCTCGCAAAATCAATGACAGGAAGCAACAACCTAACGAAGCATTTAATGATTATTTAGATTCGATGATGAGCATGAACTCTCGAATGCGAGTTCCGAAATCTGAACGCGAGATGATTGAGATTATTAAGCTCAACGTCAATCGACGCTTAGGACCGCATCTGATAACTTTCAATACTCATTGTCTGCGACAATTAGCATATACGTGCCGGAACATTGAGCGTTATTATGATCACAGACTGGAGAGCATGCGCTCAAACAATTTCGTACCTAATGGTCTAAAACCGCAAATGCAACCACGAAGATTCGTTAGTGAAGTTGAAGCTTCGTCATCGGAAGACCTAGCTATAGCTATCCCTGGTACTGTGGAAGCTTTCCACAAGGATACTAAGCCATTCGTTTGCTGGAACTGCAAAAGTGTAGAGCACATGTTCCGCGACTGTCCTCTTGAACCTCAACACATTTTCTGCTTCCGCTGTGGCAAGGAAGGAGCATATTGCCCTAGTTGTCCAAGGTGTGCGGGAAACCCGAAAAGGAACAATCCACCATCCGGGGGGATTCGTTCCGTAAGACAGAACCCGGAGTTGTAGGCCCTAATAAAGACATTTCACCTATCACTCCCATAAAGATTTTAAAACCGAATAAAAGCAATGCAATCTCCAACGATAAACAAGAACCAAATATGAATTTAACAAATGAAAACAATATGAATTTTAACAATTTGAATAACGTAAGCAACAAGTATGAATTTTTCAAGAAACCTTTTCACGAGAGGCTACGAAATTACTATGAAGTAAGAAAGAAAATCGTAACCTTTCCAGAACTGTCGAGACGTATTCGCCGAACGCGACAACGTTTCCATCAGAAGCGGGCTGCGTATCGCAATGTCGCTTCTGCTACTTTAGGTAGAGAGTCCAACGATCCTCGTCCTTATGTGACGGTGGAGATTTTTGGAGACAAGTTCCTTGGTCTCTTAGATTCAGGGGCTTCCATTAGTTGTCTAGGTTCAGACATTTTGCCATATTTAAGGGAGAAGCGCATTGCGATACAAAGGGTAGAGACTACCGTGTCCACTGCTGATGGACAACGGCAGGCGATAGTAGGTCTGGTTACGACCAAAGTTAAATATAACAACATTTTGCAAGACATGCAATTTTATATTGTACCGTCATTAGCTCAACGGCTATATCTTGGCGTTGACTTCTGGCGGAAGTTTAAAATAGCACCACACATTATTTCTAGTATTTCGGGAATTTCACCGGATGGAGTTCCCAATGTCCAATGTAGACTGAGTCACGAAGAGTCCATCAGACTCCGGGAGGTGATTCAGAGTTTTCCTTCGTTCGCGAGTAAGGGGCTCGGGAAAACTCACTTGGTAGAGCATTACATAGATACGGGTGATGCTGTGCCAATCAAGCAAAGGTACTACCCCGTCTCACCAGCGATACAATCCTTGATGTACGAGGAATTGGATCGCATGCTGTCTTTGGGTGTCATCGAAGAAAGCACCAGCGCATGGAGTTCCCCAGTTGTGTTAGTACGCAAACCTGGTAAGAACCGATTGTGTCTGGACTTCCGGAAGGTGAACAGTGTGACAAAGAAGGATGCGAGACCAATTGCTCATATAGAAGGACTGCTAGCCCGCCTTTCAGACACACATTACATTTCTAGTGTGGATCTGAAAGACGCATTCTGGCAGATACCGCTGGAGATGACGTCTAGGGAGAAAACGGCGTTTACGGTACCGGGGCGACCTTTGTACCATTTTAAGGTTATGCCATTCGGGCTATGTAATGCTGCGCAGAGTCTGAGCTATCTGATGAGTAAGGTAGTTCCGACAGAGCTGCGCGATCAGGTGTTTGTTTATCTCGACGACCTCTTAGTCGTGTCGAAGACATTCGATGAACACCTCAAGATTTTGAATATTGTGAGTCGAAGATTGGCTAATGCAGGACTGACAATCAACGTGGAGAAGTCCAAGTTCTGTTTCGATGAACTTCAATACTTAGGCTATCGGGTCGGACAAGGCTGTTTGAAGGCCGATCCCGACAAAATTGCGGCAATCACGAAATTCCCAGTGCCAACAACTACACGCCAAGTTAGGCGATTTTTAGGCATGGCCGGTTGGTACCGGAGATTCGTGAAAGATTTCTCGACACTTGCCTCCCCGTTAACCGATGTACTGAAGAAAGGCCAAGCGTTCGAGCTTAGCCAGGAAGCTCTAGAAGCTTTCTCCAACATCAAACAGGCGTTGACCTCAGCCCCTGTGTTAGTGAATCCCGATTTTACAAAGGAATTCGTGATCGTATGCGATGCATCCGCGACCGGAATCGGTTGTGTTCTTTGCCAATGTGACGAAGAAGGAGCTGAACGCCCCATTTATTACTTCTCACAAAAGCTTAATGCTGCGCAAAGGAATTACTCCGTTTCCGAGCGCGAATGTCTCGCTGCGTTTCTCGGGATACAGAAGTTTAGATCTTACGTGGAGGGGTATCATTTCCGCGTTATCACGGACCATTCCAGCTTGAAGTGGCTGATGACCCTCAAGGATCCTACTGGCAGATTGGCTAGGTGGAGTATGCGACTCCAAGGATTCGATTTTGAGATAGAACATCGAAAGGGTACATTAAATGTAGTTCCTGACGCGCTCTCGCGCATCTATGAGGATGACGAATTAACCGTCGAAGCATACCTTTCATGCCTAACTCAGGTCGAATCCGAAGAGGTGCTCCACCTGGACTTAGATGATCCGTCATTCCAGTCCAAGGGATACTTGGAGATCATCGACCGCATCAAGCAGGAACAGGATCGGCTTCCCGATCTGAAAGTCTCCGAAGGTTTCGTGTATAAACGTACGAATCACTCCAAAGGTAACCCTCTCGCGGACGATCTAGCTTGGAAATTGTGGATTCCATCCGAGTTGATTGACTCGTTAGTCTCGTTAGCTCATAATCCACCAAGAGCGTCACACGGTGGTGTGGCAAAAACACTCTACAGATTAAGGCAAAGGTTCTACTGGCCAAACATGTTCACCCAAGTAAAGAATTTTGTGGACAGGTGTGAGGTCTGTAAAACCACCAAACCCTCCAATATGGTACTACGAACAGAAATGGGCAAGAGCTTCGAAGTGGAGAGGCCGTTCCAACATTTATATGTTGACTTCCTCGGGCCCTATCCACGCTCACGAAGTGGAAATTCGTATATCATCATTGTGTTAGACCAGTTGACGAAGTTCGTCTTCATTAAGCCTCTGAGAAAAGCCACGTCCGCCAACGTGATCAAATTTTTGAGAGATGAGATATTTTTAGCTTACGGTGTGCCTGAGAGCATTCTCTCAGACAACGGCACGCAGTTTATTAGCAATGATTTCCAAAAACTATTAAAAATTTACGGTATTAAACATTACAGAACAGCAGTTTACTCACCACAGGCCAACGCGAGTGAAAGAGTAAACCGATCAATTCTCGCAGCGATCCGCTCTTATGTGAACCCCAAACAAACCAACTGGGATACTCATTTGTCGGCGATAAGCAGCGCGTTGCGTACGTCAGTGCACTCCGCACTTACCATGTCACCATATGAAGCTCTATATGGGCAAAGAATGATTGAGCACGGGGCTGATTATCGTTTGCTTAGGGAGTTGGGTGGTTTAAATAATTCGGAAATTGATTGGCTACCGAAAACTGCGAAAATGAACATTCTTCACTCGTACCTAAAGACCGCTTTAGAAAAAGCACATGAAGAATACGAGAAGAAGTATAATTTGCGAAGTCGCAAAATCAATTACAAAGTAGACGACGAATTGTACAAACGAAATATTGTTCTGAGTGACTCAACGAAACACTTCAATGCCAAACTGAGTCCTAAATTCATTAAAGTTCGAGTATGCAGAGTAATCGGTGATAACCTTTATGAGGTTGTGGACACTAAAGGCCACATAACAAGGTGTCATACTAAAGACCTGAAAAGATAACAACAAAATAAAAATCTTCTGTGATAGCTACCCATATAATAGTGTAGGTAGATTATGAATTCAATATGTATCATTATATCTGATGCCCGGCTCACTCGGCTGTGCATGAGACCCTTTTTTTTAAGTATTACTGTATACGTAAATTATGTATCATATTAAATGTAACTCCATATTTGTATTCCTTTATTTCTCAGGGGGAGTTAAAATTTACGAAATGCAGGTATCGAGAAACCAAGTCCGTTTCCTTTTTCTTACATGTTTGAGTTAACTGTGACTCAACTCAAACATGCAAGTTGTGTAGGGAAAACATTTCCACCAACGTCATCTAATTCCAATTACCTATGACAGATTGACACAACTGACGTCACATATTTTATTTTTCAATACAATTGACGTAACATGGCGAATGGAGCGATGTACTCGCACTCCATGTATATGGATTGAAATCCATCTCCTAAATAATCTTCTATTCAGTGACAGCACTTATTCATTCCTATATGGATATCCCATAAATTCCCTTTTTGCAGATAGCAAACTGCACCATACACGTCACTACCAAAATAACCAATTTTATTATTCAAAATTTTTATTGAAATCCTGTAATTAAAGACTTGTCATTCAATACCATGACATATTTTCAAGTTAACTAGCACTTTACGTGCGAATCTGTTTAATAATCGACAATAATTTGTCAGCATTCAGTCACGCCATCTCTTGCCATGTCTAATAAAACTATAATTTGATCCCACATTAGGATCAACCTTCTGAGTATTTCTTCTATGAAAAGGAAATATCTAGAAGGGGATTTTTTCTAGGAAATTTTGACGGAAATTGGGCAACCTCGCATTTCCGATGACAAAACCTCGGTCATTCCAATCTCATCCACAGAGTAAGAAAAATCGAGACGTCTAAAAGTAAAAGAAAAATTTTAAGGTGAACAAAAAGTATTAATTTAACCTAAATAGTTTAATGAAAAGTTAAGAAAACATAAAGAATTGAATAGTGAACATAAAATAAATATAATGTGAGTAAAAAAAGTTATAGATTAAACATAGGGTGAGCGATGGTATAATTTAGTTGAATTCTTAGTGAATCCCAGTGGAATTGCCGAAGATATACATTTGTATGCATGAAGAGCTGTGAAATGATAAAGAACCAAGTGGAATACAAGAGAAATCCACCCAAATCTACGAATATATTGAGACCTGTAAAATTAATAGAAAAATTCAGACAAGATGTAAGTAACTTTTTTTTTGACTTTATAATATCATGTGTGCATGTGCTCAGTTAAATCACGTGGCGAGACATAGTTCTGCCCAAGATTTTTGTCCAGCAATCCTTAATAAATTTATATCCATGCGATATACGAATAGTAAACTCCAAGAAAAAACTACAACGAAGTTTCTTCTATTTTTTTTTGTGCAGCATGTGGTCGAAACCCACGCCACCTCGCACAAGTAGGAATTGCTATACATACATCGCCATACCGAAGTCAAACCGCATGTACGAATCCAAGCTGCGACATCAATTGTGACGAGACATTAAGAAGGCACATTTTTCGGCGAAAACTATCTAAGCAAAAGCAGCAGAGAAACCCCACGAACGCGAGACGGCGTCAGTTTTTATTTTTATTTCTTTTGTATTTTCTTATATTGTCTTTTTATTATCGTATATTTTATATATATACCATTTCATCAGTCTCAATTCTTCATCGATTTATATCTCTAATATAAAATTGATTCATAGTTATTTTTGGTTCTGATTAGACAGATTACAGATACAAAATCTAATATTTGAAATACTTATAACTATCTGACCGAATCCAACCTTAATCAATGGTATCTAAAGACATCATTACAGTATCTTTATATATATATATCCTGAAACACGTGAATATTAGTGCAAGAAATACGTTTGTCGCAACCACGTGACTTGCAGTTCGAGAAGAAATCATCGAACATTGCAATATCCACATAAAGATTCCTAATTAGAATTCACTTGACCAGCTCCCATTGAAAAAGCATCTACGATAGCAAAAGTGCCAACATTTGAGTACATACCATCAATGTTCAAATCGAAAAACGTTGAACCGGGTGACATTCTATCAAACACGCCACGCGCGGCGATAGAACCGCGTGTCACACACATTAGTTGTTGTGAAACACAACACTAAGTGAAAATATTATACGTCGAAGGTCTTACCCAAGGACCCAACGAATACGGCTACGGCTAAGAACTCTCATCGTGAGAGAAGATAAGCTCTTCTTCCATGGTGTAACCAGCGCAACAACAACACTACGGTGTAACATCGAGATCCTGATTCATACGAGTGAAACTACAAGTATTTATATATGTATATACGGTTATCTCTTCAAGATAAACCAGTTCACATTCTCTTTCCATATTTAGCTTCATACAATTTGCTTTAAAAAATCCAAATCATATTTTGCCTTTCTGCGAATTTTTCGCTTTAGTCAGTTGTTTAAGCCTGAATTAATAGAATTTTCTTGCTACACCCTTCCAGGTATAAACATAAAATTTTCAAGAAGCACATAATCTAGCAAGTGATTACAACTAAGAATAGCGTCAAGAAATGAGATGAATTGAGAACCCTTGTGTGTTTTGTATAAAGAAGATAATTCCCCATAACCCCCTCCCTCACAGCTCAGTCGAAGAGAGTCAAATAGAACATTTTCATACTTTCAATGAATCAATATCTTTGGTGTTTTTCAACTAGCTACATATCCACGGCACTCCCGAGTAAAGAACTCAGGAGGGTGCAGTCATCAATGCATTCAATATTAACATCTGTAAACAAGAACAACATCAAGAAACAATATTCATCTTTAATTTGTTATGTAACACAAGCGTTACGCGTCATATCAACTTGGAAACAGTGCACTGCCTCCGAGGGATTTGTACGGTGAGTCAATCTTGACCTTTGATAAAACATTTGAAATATATTTTGAAAAATATTAATTATATTGCATTTATCTGAAAGTACATAAACCTAATATTTTTGAGCGACAGAGATCTTAGCTTACGAATTGCGAGCTATCCTCTCTTAATATTTTAAAAGTACAGTCTGAGACATTTTTGAGATTCAGAATTATTTCTGACTAAAGAGCTAAAGATTTCCCCTATCCCTTCTTTTTTTTTGAGTACCGTCTTTAAATGTAGTTAATTGTCCTTACTTTTTCTTTATTAAAGATTAATTGAAAGAATCAATAAAGCCACTTCATCACAAAATAATTAAAAGAATAGAAATCCACTTCACATTTATGGATTCCAATTGTGATCAGAATATTAAACCGAAACAAGAATTCATCTCTCATTGAAATTAGAGTAAAAATAAATTTGATTCGACGAAGACAAAAACAAACTTCCGTGGCAACAGAAGCCCTATCTTTTCCTTGTAGATATCTTTGATAGGTATATATTTTTGATTATTTATAAGATTTTGTAGATTTAAGAAATTTAGATTATTAAGGATTTTAGATTTGTAAGATTACAGTTAGTTTGTATTTTTGGTAAAATTTAGTATTAAGATCATTATATGAATAAAACTTTAAGAATTTCAATTTATAACGTAATTCAACAATTCTTTTCATTAAATAATTTTTATGAATTTCTTGATGATTTACATAACGAAATTTTTGAGTAACAATTTCAGATTTGTAAGTATGTATCTTTAAGTTACAGGTTCGGTGGGGATTGGATTGGTCACCTCCCCTCTCTCTCTTGTCGGTCGATAGTAAGATGGGTCAGTTAGATTTTGAGTTTAGTTTTAGATATAGATTTTGAGATTAGTTTTAGATTCAGATTTTGAGTTAAGTTTAGATTTGGTTATGGTATAGATATAGTTATAGAATTTTGAGTGAATGTGCTGAAATGATGTTTGCTATGAACCAAGTTGTTGAAGTGTGATTTACAGTGTGAATGATTTTATAGAGTAAGATTTAAGAGAAGTTTAGTTATAGTTTCGAGGTATAGTTTTAGGATGAAGTGATGTTCTTTTGAACTTTACTTTTATCATGTTTAGGGGTTCTGAATTAATATTGATATAAGCACTATTCGGAACCAAGGTTTGTTGTGGTTGGTAACAGCAACAACAATAATGGGAGGGTTACGAGTGCTGGGGTGTCTATTAACACCTTGAGACACCCCCCACACAATTACAAGCCGCCGACACTCATCGCTGAAACTATTTGGATCCTTTACGAGCGATGTCGTGTAAGTCCATGATGGATGCTACCATCTACATCCATCCATATGATGAAGCTACGGAGTTTATTCAGGTTTAGGTTAGAACATGTTTAGTTAGGTTTTGCTAGCTCTATGTTTCGGTGCATATAAAGTAGAGAGTCGAAGATAATCATCACGAAAACTGCCTTAGCATCCTGTGTTTTGGTAGGCGTCTGACGCGTAGGACAGGTTTGTTGGTAGAACGGGCCCCCATAAAAAACTTGAACAATACAAGTGAACAACAGCATAACTTGAAGGTCTGCAGATAATGAAAAAAAACACATGTAACCAGCTGACACAAGATTGCAAGAACCCCACCCCATATGCTCCTGGGTGAACCAGAGCCACATGCTGCAGGCCGTCGCATGTCTTGGTGGACAGCACCCTCAGTCCAAGCCGTTTTAATGAATATTCATACAGAGAAGCCACTCTGGTGTGGAAGTCAATTAAAGGGGGTTCGTGTCTGAGGTAGATAACGCACTGTTAGGGATGAAGATTGGAAGAGGAAGGGTATAGGATAGACTATTACTCGGGTCAGATCTACTGGAAGAGTAGGTGCAGGAGTCGCAGGCTTTTGCTAATAGAATCATGAAGACAGAATAGCCGATCCGACTCTTCTCTTCTGAACGAGGACCGATCATGGTGTTAGTCACCCATCACACAGTTCTGAGATGGAGAGTTGAGGAAGCCCAAGATAATAGTGGAACTTATGAGTCTATTTATAGTAGTTTAGTAAGGTCTATGTAATAGTAGGTGTTTAGTGGACTATTTAGGGGGCTAGAGGATTCTTCTATCAGGGTGTGTGGGTTGGGAGGCATCTAGGTTGATGGAAGGCAAACATTGTCACCTACGTTTGTCCAATCCTTTGCTGAGGATGGAGATGTGCATGAGTGCTAAACTATAGGGAGCCATCTATAGGAATAGTACGAGTGTAGACTTCGTCTGAAGTGTTTTCTGTGCGTGGTGAATGGATACAAAAATGAATTTCTATGTGCTATTAGTTCTGTCACTGAAAGGCGTTCAACTTGGAACAGGAGTTCCTTTTTAGGTCTCTTGCTTCAGTCAGGCCCAGTCACGGTGATGAATAGCATATGGACCAGGACAATTGTAGATTTATTTTCCGTATTAATATTCGCTTCTAATTTTTTTTTCTTCGTTACACGGAAAAGAATTTAAAATGTATCGCGGACTGACGTAAGTATTCATAGAATTTAATGGACTTTTGTTTAAGAAACGCGGCGGTGAAAGTTAATGTTGACTATAAACAGAGAAGTCAACTCAATAATTATCTGCAGCTATCGCAATTATACTGCTAATTAGCTATCACCGATGTTTATTGAAAGTTAAAGCTAAGACATAAAATACGAATACGACCTGCTATGAATTGTGAAATATGATTCTAAGTAGGATCGACAATACAGGCATCAGGGATCTGCTAACGGTGTTTCCACCCAAAGCAACAAAAAGGTAGTCAATGTTGTTAAAAAAAAGTTAAATATAAGTACCATATATGTTTGTACACAGTTCGCGTACAACTTTATACTCGATTAAATATAGTAAATATATATATTAAAAAGTGTTTAAATTGAATATATAAATAGTATGAAAGATAATATCACTGAGGAGATGTAGTTACTCAGTATTTTCTTTCATGGAAATACGGAAGTGCACTCCTGGATTCCCCTGGAAAAAAGGTTTTATTAAGTGAATAGTAAATATATCTTCTTTAAACTTTGACCAGCTAATTGTTAACCAAGTTGTACTGTTTGTCACCAATGAATAACGACCAAATGGATCAGTAGGTAGGTATGGATTCTAGATAGACTACACGAAGTTTTGTCTAAATTGAAGAAATAGACGTGAAAAGAGTGTAAAAGGACGAGTGGGAGCGAGGATATCCGCTCAATACTCCACTATCAAAAAAAAGTTGGAATATGGTACTGAACTAAAGTTCAAAACGGTCGCTACCGATGCGAATGTAGGTGTCCTGATGGACCAGTGAAAAATAAAAAAAAATTTTAAACTAAAAAAAAAACGTTAAGTATAAAAAGAAACCAAAGAAATCTTTGTTTCGCACTAAAAGGTGTGAACTTTATTCATAATCGAATAAGGAGGTAGTGCCGATGAGGATCCTTCTTCCTTCATCAAGAAGCACACCATGATTTAGTAGGCGTTCGTGACACCGTGTCACGGATATGTTTCTGAATAGAAACGAAGTCTATATCGAGACGTTAAGTAAAAGGAATTTAAATCTTCGCGAAAAAGTTACGATTGAATTTTTAACACTCTTGGAAATTAATCACAACACAAACACTGATCTGAAGAAATCGTAAAATTTTGTTGCAGTTACCAAAGCTTTCTACTTTATACAAGCTATATAGCCTTCTTGGAGGCTCGATCGATTAATACACTATACTTTAATGGATATATATAGAAATTTAAAGCAATAATATATGTCTACGTAAATTCAAAATAACGTATATGTGAAGGGGGAGGCGTGAAGTGCCAACCTCCATTGAGTAAATGATAAATCTATATATCGACACCACCGTCCGTGGTCGTCAACGTTGGCGTAAGCGATCAACGCTTGTCGTAGAGACCAATTTGGCCTCTCTATATAACCAGTCGTGTAGGAATACGGGGTATATATTTGCTTCCCGCAGTTATTCACAAATAAATAATTTGAAAAATTGTTACCTGGACTCAATTTAGGTATATACGGCACCAAAAAGGATGTTATTTATCTTTCACATGCAATAAAATATACTATAGGATCTGCTGCTAGCTATAGATGCGAGTATCTTCTGAATTTTAAAGTTGAACTGCCGCTTCTCTCGATTCTTTGATGTTCTATGTGGCTTTTAATGTAAAGCTGGTGGACCGGCATCGGTGATACGACACGCGCCAGACGTCCAGTTGAATCTTGGAGCGGTTCCTTAATTTGTATTGCATCCGTTGATGCGGTTATAGGTGGATAATTACGGCGTGTAGAGTTGATGTATTGCCAAATGTAGGCGATGTCTCCATATATATAAAAGGTGTGGCCGTCGGCGAGCCGGATCGGATCAACGCCTGACGTAGTCCACGCGGTTGCCTTGCTTCTATTGGAAAAGCACAAAGAAGCCCTCTATAGGTGCTCCTTGGCGTCACGCGTGTGTGACCAGGAGCTGGATCTCTCGTACGTATCGTGTCCGCACGACCAAAAAAGGACGACTCTCAAAACAGAAGGAAGGAGTCGCCGAAAAAAATCACCAAATAAAATCACCAAATAAAATCACCAAAAAAAATTTTGAGGTCACCAACCCGTCAGGAGTGTGGTGAAGCACAGCATGTGCCTTAATGTATTTGCAAATGCTTTGTAAGACAGGAAATATATGGTCACGTCCACGTGGATATGTGGGTATGTGCCATGCTGGATTCCAAGAAATTTTGATGGTTAGGGGTGTGCTTCAGCCATCAATCTGCTGCTTGGCGCCTCCTCGCTGGTGATGCAGCTTCTAGTAATCCTGCTATGGGATTGATGAACCTACGAGAATCGATTTATTACGCCTCGTGTTCAACCAAAAAAAAAAGTTTTCGATGCCAGGCATTTAGGCAAGAATCCAGGTTCCTCGCCTTCATGGCATCCGAAATATTCAGATAAACTTACCTCAAGTGATGATGTTTCCTTAAATTGCTGATAAATATCGTATTTCTATTAGTTGGATTGTATAAATTATTCTGCCATTGCACGGCAGAGAAAAAAGTAAAAAAAAAAATCAAATGGCTGCAACGCAATTGTTCTTCACAGAAAAATTGTTCTGTCGATGCGTTGTTGTCTGGTCTATGTCTATCTTCAAAGTGACTTGCTCTTAGGTTATTTCAGATCATATTTTTATTTCTTTGAACATTCCAGCCAACGCCCAAACTTTCCAGTCTCATGTCTGCGTTCCTATGTTTGAACTGGTTGTATGTTGGTACGATAGGTGGCGTGCTAAAATTGTACCTTAAGGGTCATTGCTCACTGAGCACTTCTTCGGTTCTGAACACTGATCTGACAACTAGTGTATAACAGTTCGAGTAGTTTGGAAGGAAATGACAGGAATAAAGGTCAGACTGCACTGTGTACTAATGTTAGACATTATTCTGATCATGTGACCTGAGGATTTTGGTCTTCGCATCTGTTCAAGATATTTTATGTCACAATCATAACCGTCAGTATGCTAACAAGAAAAAGGTTGGAATTGAGGTGAAAACACTATGTTGCTATTTGGTTCAACTCAGAAAGCTTGATTCTACGAATGACAGAGTGAGACAAGTTCATTGTACTGATTTCTCTTGACATATGTCAAGTGTGAATTTTGAAACGCTGCTTTGTGACATGCGCGCTCGCGATACTTTCGATTTCTTATGTCGCCTATTAGCATTCGTAGATTAGAATAAATGAGATTCCTTCAAAAAAAAAAATATATAGGTGAGTACAGTTTCACGTTTTCCTATGGTAAGATTAGTGATTCCTATTTCAGATTGTGTTTCTTCTTTGGACATTAAAGTTCCCAGTCTGCTGAAATTTCAGGTTTACACTTTTTGTCGGGCTAGTTGGAGCTGTCGCTATCGATTCACACGGTACGCCGAGGATAACATATAGAACAGGGTCAGCAAGTGAAAATAATTATATCGGCCGCATCGACTATTACTTCTATCTTGCTGCCTAACAATTAGGTCTGACGTTATTTCCTGAATCTGACATTCTCTACGTTCATTGTACAAATCGAATTTCGTTTATGCATAGTGCGCACCGATCGACTATACTATCTAGTGTGAACTGAACATGAATCGGGCAAGTGTGTGTCCGACTTATTTTTTCAAAGGGAGGCACCCTTTCAGAATGCTCAATGGAATGCAAGCAATCTGATAATCGCTCTGTTTGGGACAATCTCAGATTTTGATCTGAGAGCAGAATCTGATATTTGAGGGTGGAGTTTGATCTCACACAAGATGGCATCCTATTCTTTCTGCGGATTCTCTTCGGCAGATGGAACTCAAAGGGTGCGTTCAGCACATTGCGAGTAATACTATGTTCTCGCTGGAAGATGGCGGTAATAAGAATTATTCCTTGCCAGTGACTGGCGAGAAAATTTTCCCTACATACCAAAGTCCGTTGCCTCAGATATCAACGCCTGCGTCGGACGTGAACTACGTAGCGTCTTTGCACTCGCCGAAATATATAACTTTGGTGGAGTGCTCGAGCTTCAACGCTCCCAATAGATAACACACAATAAATAAAGTGAAAATTGTCTTTACCTATTGTATTGTATTGTATTGTATTTTTTATTCATTCATTTAAACTTAAAATAATATAACAATTTAATAATAAAGAAGTTGAATAATAGTGTTCATTCTTTAACTAGGAAGTTAGAGGTGAATGAAACATCAAATTGAAAATCCATTTGTATCTGATGTGGGGTGACAATCAGTGTAAATTAGAAAAGAGAATTAAGAAAAGCTTGCTATAGCAACTAAATAGAATAAATATTATAAGATACTTAACAATTCATTATACAAATCAATATTATTGTTTTTTATTTACATTAATTTTATATTAGTGCTGATGAAAAAAAAAAAAAATTAAATTAATGATTCGATACAATTAAAATTCAAAGTGAATAACCAGTCTTTAACCTTTTTAGTAAAACAAGTAAAACGAAGGGTTTCTCTAATAGGTAAGGGCAATTTATTGAAAATATTTGGGGCTGTGTATGTATAAAAATGAGAGAAATGAGATCTATGAGCAAGAGGAACATTGACTAAACTTAAATCGTTTATACGTAGGTTGAACATTTGATGATTCCTACTAGGAATGTTACCACTTTGTCTGAAAAACTCTCTTAATACTTTAAAAACATATAAATGTCTCATTGGTAGAATTTGCAATTCCTTAAATAAGGGCAAACTTTCAGCAAACCGATTTTTTTTTAGAATAAGTCGTATTAAATGCTTCTGTGCTATCAATAACGGTCTGAAAGTATTAGCATACGAACCTCCCCAGCTTGTTATGCCATATTGCATTTTAGAGTTTGCAAGTCCATAATATACGATTTTTAAAACTTTTTGGGAGCAAAAAGGTTTAATTAAATACATTTTTCGTGTAACCAACAACATATATTTTTTAATCATTTGAATATGATCTTTCCAATTTAGGTTGAAATCAGTTAATACTCCTAAGTATTTAAACTGTTGAACTGTTTCAATTTTAAAGCAACTATCTGTGCATTGTAAATTGGGTATAAAATTACTTCTACCACACTTAAGAATAGGTAAAGGAAACTGTTTACAATCATGACCGTGAAAACGTAAATTAAAATCATAAAGACTATTACCAGATACCTTAAAACACATCAATTTAGTTTTTTCAGTGATAATCAATTTATGATAATTAAACCACAATCTTAAAATTTCAAGATCTTCTTCAATATTCGCAATACTTTCAAAGGCAGTCTCAGATGAATATGTAAAAACTATGTCATCAGCAAAAGCTGTTGAAGTACCATTTAACTTGAGTTTGAAAATAGAATTAATGTAAATCAAGAAAAACAAAGGGCCAAGTACAGATCCCTGTGGAACACCGTTCTTTAACAGTCTTGGTTCACTATAGATTCCGTTAATATTAACTTTTTGTGTTCTGTTTTTAAAATAAGAATTTAGCAAATTGAAAAAACTGCCGCGAAAACCTGCGTTATAAAGTTTAGTTAGCAAAATATCGTGGTTAACCAGATCGAAAGCTTTAGTCATATCAATAAACAGACCCATCGTTGATTTGTTGTTGTTTAAACTTCCATTAAGTTGACTGCACACCCTTAAGGTAGCATCTTCTGTTGACAAACCTGCTCTAAAACCAAATTGATTGTTACAGAAGAAATTAAACTTTTCTAAGAAGGAAACAATTCGAACCTTTAGTAACTTCTCAAAAAATTTTGAAAAGGTTGAAAGAAGTGATATAGGCCTATAGTTCGAAATAGTTTCCCTCTTTCCTTTTTTAAAAAGTGGTATAACTTCAGCACATTTAAGATGTTCAGGAAAATAGCCAACTTCAACACATTTGTTAAATTCATAGGCCACTACATCAACAACATACCAAGAAACATTTTTCAACAATTTACTTGATACACCATCACTCGTACACGAATTTTTATTTTTTAAGGACATAATAGCATTGTTAACTTCACTCGGTGTTATCATATTAAAAACAACACTTTTAGGTTGTGTATCATCCAAAAAAATTTCTGAAAAAATGGAACAATCACAATCAAGGCAGGGAACGATAGCAGGTTTTAGTTTTTCTGAAATTTCAGTAAAAAACTCATTAAATGTATTTGAAATCATCCACGAATCGGACTCCGTTTCTCCCTCAATTTCAATAGAGTCAACTTTAACAGAATTTCTATTTTTACCTAAAATGCTATCAACCACTCTCCATTCTTCGCGAATATTACCTTCAGCTCTAGAGAACATATCAGTAAAAAAGGTATTACGAGTGTCGTCAATTTCTTTATTAATCGTTTTGCACAAAGTTTCATAGTATTTTTTAAGTTTATTATTATTTTTATGTTTTTTACATTTTAAACTTATTTTCTTCTTTTTTCTTATCTTATTTAAGAGATAGTTAGTCATCCAAGGTTTCAGATGTTTCTTTTTACATGATTGCCTTTTTTTGGAAAGTACTTGAATTAATGTGCTCTTTAAAAATTTTCATAAATAAGTCAAATGCAATAGAGGGATTATCCTCGGAATAAACTTGGTCCCAACTTTCGAATGTCAATAATTCTTTCAATAACATATAGTCAACACAATATTTTACAGAATCCGACTCAAATTTAGTGATTGCAGAACGGTTGTCAGAGAAGTAATTTAATGCAATCATCTTATGATCAGAAAGTTTTAAATCATAAACTTTGCCAATAAAAATATTTTTATTGTTTTTATGACATCTTAAGAAAATGTGGTCAATACAACTCTTCAAGCGGGTAGGTTCATTTATTAGACTTTTAAGACCATTTGAAGCCATAGTAAACAAGTAACTTTCAGAATCTTTGCTAATTTCATTAAGAATGTCAATATTGATATCTCCTAGAACAACTAAATTTTTGGCTAAAGTTGCACTAAGTATGTTGCTTAATTCATCAATGAAAACACTTTTAGAAAAACCGTGAAGTCGATAAATGCACAACAAAGTATAATCAATATTCTCAAAAACAAGTGATAATTTTAATACATCAGCGCTAGATAAATTAAGGCAAAAGTAATCACACATATAACCATTCCTCACATAAACAGTTACACCTCCAGCACAATAAGATTCATTGCAATTACCAAAAAGAGTATAACCCTGTATATTATATAAATCTAACTCATTTTTATGTATCCAAATTTCACTTAAAACTATAACAGCAGGTAAGATCATTAACGAATCAAGATGAGCTACAAAAATCGAAAAATTTTTTCTCAAGCTACGAATGTTTTGATGAAAACAAAAACAATAATCTACAGAATTAACGAGATCGACTGGGTATTCACATACAGTAAAATTAGAAGGTGAATCTGATCTAACTACACTCATAGTTTAAAAAAATCAGCAGCACAATTTATTCTTACACAGTTGTCACCCTCTTCTCTTCGCATGTAAACAGTCCCATTTCTCGTCCATACATATTTATACTTCTTCGTTGTCTTCATTGATGTTGCAGTTTTAAATAAACGTCTGTTTTCATATGTTAAGCACTCGTTGATATACAGATTCTCCAAAGTTGCGTCGGCATTGTGCAGGGTCGTTGTTAATTGCTCTCTTTTTTCTCTCTTAGCTTTAAGTATTTTCTCCTTACATAGATTTGAAACCAGTCTTACGTGAAGAATATTTTTGGTGGTTGTATTTGTATTACCATTTGTTGTTGGTTTGGCTAACTTTATTTTCTTCAAATAACACTGGTCTATGTCTCCCTCATGCACGTTCAAATTTAAACCGTCACGAAACACTTTAAGCGCTACATCAGTATAAGGCATATCGGAATTGATAGAAGGAACGTTGAATATTTCAATACTGTTTGTAAGCAGTTGTTGTTCGAGGTTATTGACCTTTGCCTCTAGAAAATTAATTCTTTTCTCGCACTCATAATTTTTGGCAAGAAGTGCATTTATGTGATTATTTTGATTTTCTTCAATTGAGAGAACTTTTGCATATATCATCTCTAAAGTTATTGAAGCATCAGGTAGGCTGGTGGTTGATGAAAAAAGATTGGAAGGTGGAATGGATGATATCAAGGAATTCGGTTCAGTTGTATTAGCAGAAAGTGCCGGTGGTAATGGTGGCGTTGACGTTAGTGGAGGCGGTGAAGTTGCTGGCGGCGCCTCTTGGTGTGACAGTAAAGTGCTGCTTGATGCTTTAGAGATAGATTCTCTCCGTTTGATAGCACATTGATGGCACCTCCAAGTTGTTTTTTTTTTTTATGAGATCAAGTTCGTTGGCAGCGATTTTAGCACAACTCACATGAAAAACAAATCCACAGTCCCCACATTTAATTTTAATTTCTGCTCTTGTAAGTTTAGATTTACAGATTGTGCATGACATTTTGTTATTAAGTATTGAAAAAGACTTTTTAATTAAAACAAAACTTAAGCTCTCTACACAAGTGTACCCCACAACGACTCAGTGAGAACTGAACCTGGATATACATATGATGTATACTTATAATTCTTATTATTATATGGATAATTTCAGGAACTGCTGGGTACAGATGAGGTGAGTAGATTACAGGTGACCTTATTCCCGCGTTGCTTCATATTTGATGTCAAGAAACATTGATTGTTGAAGGACCGGCATCAACAAACTGTTTTCGCCAGACGTCCTTTATGTGCGATCCCGCCATGAGAGTTATACATATATGTGTATGTACAATCCCGCGGTGTAATACGGCTCCCACGTCGTTGGTTATAAATCCCACGACGAGTGTCTTCAGCCTGTCGTGACTGGGTTCTGAAGATGCCTTCGAAAGATAAAAGGTGCTCCCTATGAATGAGGTACTCGATGCTCTATGAGTGTTCCCCGTGTTGCACCGATAGGGCGGTATAAATGAGTGCTATCGCAAAACGATGACGAATAAAGAAAATTCGTGGTGATCCAATTGGACATTGGGTATGGCCCAAGAGTAACGACGGTATAATGAAAAAAAAATCTTATGGGCCGACGAGCGATACGCCCTAAGTAAAGCACATGGGGTGTGGTCGCTGAATTTCCAAAGATTGTGGCTCACTTCAGGGGCCAAAGATTTTGGCTCGGTCTGTCCACTGATATCCTGGGATGGCTGGTCCTAAATCAATAAGGTAGACGTGTGAGAAAACGAACATGAAAATTTGGCTGGGTGACGCTGCCATTGTTCACATGTCGTAGCAAACGATGAATTCCTTTTGCTACGACAGAATTACTTAAAATTTATTTCTTACCTTGATCTAAAGGATGTCTTCCGCCTGAGGATTTGATTTCCTTGATGGCATAAGCAATCAGGAAATGTTCTCCTTATTGGAGATAAGAGTATGGCCGCGGCACTTATAAAAAAAAATTTTATAATTAGTCGGTTCTGCTGCCGAGTTGTTGTTTCGTCGATAGTCTTCTTCAAAATGAAGTTCGTTGTCGGCTTCCTGGAGTCTCTCGACTGCTTTCTTATGAAACGGCTGCGTTTTTTTCTCTAATATGAATGTTACGAATTGCTACAAATGTTTAAAATTCATTTCCGAATCGAACTTTTTATCGTGTGATATATGTGGATTAAACTCACATTTTGAATGTTCAAATGTCAATAAAAAAGATATTAAAGTTTTAAAGTCTTATAAGAACTTATTTTTTAAATGTGAATTATTCATACATATTCCACTGCAAAATTGTGTTAAAAAATTGCGAGAACTTTCAACGTTATTAAATAGCTCTCTCAATAATTCCGTTTCTCAGAGTGCACTTGCAGTAAAGTCCAACACAAATGCATCAAATTTGAATGCAAGTCGCATTATTCGTGGTTCTACTCGTGAACAGAGAATACCGAAACCTAATGATGCCAATAAAATAAAAAAGGGCCTTCAACTTCAGTTGATAGAAGAGTTGCACTTGCGAGTTCATCTACTCCTCATGGTCACGGCTCTTTGAATCAAAGAAGAGTTTCTTTAAATGATTGTCTTTCTTCCGCAAATTCTGTAGGAATTACAAAACAGACAAAAACATTAATGTCTCCTTCCATCGCTGGTGATGTCAATACCGATGCTACGAATAAAGAAAATATCGTGTCTCCTTTACTCTCATTGGATGGATGCGGTAACGATTTGGAAGCCAGCTCAAGTAAAACCACTGCTGCTGCTCTAATATTGATGACGCTGATGTTGTTGTTGCTGTTTCTAATGATGTTGCTGGTGAATGCGTTGCTGCTGATGTTGCCCATAATGCTGAGGTTGCTGATAAATTTGCTGTTGTTGCTAGCAACAATAATGAAAATGTTACCCATCCCAACATTGTATTGTATTGTATTGTATTTTATTGAGTCTTTTAGGAAAATTTTACAGAGTGTAGATATACTTATACAATTTGTCAATTATAATTAGAAAACGGCGGCTGTAATGTATGGCCTGCACTGGAGTTATATTATGTTTGCCTCATGGCTGTCAATTAATAGTGTTTGCTTGCTCTTGCTCATGGAGCTATATACTGTTGCGCGTGACGTGTTGTCACTTTTGAATATTTACATATATACAAATAAATACTCAATCTAGCCTACTATAAACCTAAAATAAATAACCAGAAAATATAAACTATATAGACTATATAGATTTGTTTCGTTTGAGTGAAATTTTAAGAGCGAATACGCTCTATATCTTGTTGTATGTAAAAAGAGATCACATTGAAAATACATGAAATAAAAGAATTATCAAGTTAACAAAAAGCAGGAACACTCTATTGAGTTACGAGAATTGAATAAATCACATTTGTAACATGAAATCACGAATTACGTTCACATAAAATCTTTCCTTTTATACGATTACTTACTTACTTATGTTGGCGCCACTGGAGCGTGGTACTCCAAGGCCTTGCTGAGAATGCCCCTCCAGCCGGCTCGATCTCTAGCCTGCTGTCTCCAATTTCGTACTCCAATTTGACGGATGTCTCCCTCTACCTGGTCACTCCATCGAAGATGAGGTCTACCTTGGCTTCTGACTCCCTCGGGTTTGGCGTTGAAGACTTTACGAGCTGGAGCGTCGATGTCCATTCGCTCTACATGGCCCAGCCATCTTAGTCTTTGGATTCGAATTTTTCTGGCTAGGCTTATCGCTGTACAGCTCGTACAGTTCATTGTTATATCTTCTTCTCCAAACGTTGTTTTCGCGATTTACGCAGACAGGACCATAGATCGTACGCAGAATTTTTCTCTCGAAGACTCCAAGTGAATTTTCATCCGATTGGGATAGGGTCCATGCTTCTGCACCATATAGCAGGACCGGGATGATGAGTGTTTTATACAGTGTCACCTTGGTTCTTCTCGATAGGGCTTTACTCCTCAATTGCTTACTAAGCCCAAAGAAACAGCGATTAGCAAGAGTTAGTCTGCGTTTGATTTCAGCGCTGATGTTGTTGCCTGTGTTTACAGCAGTGCCCAGGTAGACAAATTCACTGACTACCTCGAAGTTATACCTATCAATGGTTACGTTCTGACCAAGTCGGTGGTGGGATTGGACTTTTGTTGATGAAAGCATATACTTCGTCTTGTCCTCGTTTATTTTCAGCCCCATTCTGCTTGCTCCTGACTCCATAGTAGTGAAAGCACCGGTTACTGCTCGCTTTGTTCTTCCTATCACGTCTATGTCGTCAGCAAACCCAAGTAATTGTGTCGATCTATTGAAAATGGTGCCTGATGTACTGGCATGGGTGCTCCGTATTACATTTTCAAGCACAATATTAAAACAGCTGCATGACAGTGCGTCACCTTGTCTTAGCCCTCTGGTGGTTTCGAAGGTTTCAGTAGAGTCTCTACCAACTTGGACGGAACAGCGAGCATTCTCCAACGTCATCCTGATAAGGCGTATCAGTTTAGCAGGGATTCTAAAGTTAGACATGGCACGATACAGTTCGACTCTATTAACACTGTCGTAGGCGGCTTTAAAATCGACGAACAGGTGGTGGGTGTCGATGTTATACTCTTGGGTTTTCTCCAGGATCTGGCGTAATGTGAATATTTGGTCGGTGGTAGATTTTCCAGGTCTGAAGCCGCATTGGTAAGGACCTATCAGGTCGTCAGCAAACGGCTTGAGACGTTCACATAAAACGCTGGACAGGATCTTATAGGCGATGTTTAAAAGGCTTATGCCTCTATAGTTGGCGCAGAGGAGGCGGTCTCCTTTTTTGTGAATCGGGCAGATGGTACTGAGATTCCACTCATCGGGCATACTTTCCTCCGACCATATTTTGCAGATGAGTTGGTGTATGCTCCTGACCAGGTCATCTCCAGCGTGTTTAAAAAGCTCCGCTTGAAGGCCATCACATCCACCTGCCTTATTCATCTTTAGTCTGGTGATGGCTACTTTGATTTCATTTTGGTCGGGCGGGTGAAGTTCGTGGTCGTCATCTAGATTAACTGGAACAAGTTGATCTTGGGCGGGATCTTGGCTGTCATCGCCATTTAGCAACCGGTTAAAGTAGTCTCTCCAGATGGCTAACATCGCCTGCGTTACCACTATGGTATTTCCATCCTGATCTTTGCAGGGCCCAGGGCGGCTTGTGAAACCGGATGTAGACTGTTTCACCTTTTTATAGAAGTTTCGTACCTCTTTTCTGCAAAAACATCTCTGCATCTCTTCGACTTCGCGTTGCTGGTGTTCTTTTTTCTTTCTCCTGAGTAGACGTTTCTCAACTTTCCTTCGCTCAACATAGAGATTTCTGGATGCTCTAGTATCTCTCTGGAGCCACGACTTGTATGCCTCCGTTTTGGCTTTGTTTGCCTGAGCACATTCGGAGTCGAACCAGGGGTTTCTGGGGGGTGGATGTGAGAAGCCCAATACCTCTGACGCAGCACTTCTTATGGCTTGTTGACATAGCTGCCATTGGTCTTCCGGGTTCATGTCATCAGTCGAAGGATTTCTCGCAAGCTCAAGGGATACGCGGTCGGCATAGGCAGCGGCGGTCTCTTCCGATTGAAGACGTCCAACATTGAATTTCCTAGGTGTAGTCGGTGTTCGCCTAAGAACTTCCATGGAGATCCGTACCCTAAGTTTTGCACCGACTAGGTAGTGGTCCGAATAGATGTTTGCTCCTCGGAAAGTACGGACATTCATAATGCTGGAGGAGTGTCTTCCATCAATCACAACATGGTCGATTTGGTTGCAGGTTCGACCATCTGGGGATCGCCATGTGCCCTTGTGGATGTCGGGACGTGGGAATCGCGTGCTGCTCAGCACCATGTTTTTTCCCGCTGCAAAATCGATGAGCCTGAGTCCGTTGTCGGAGGTGGTGTCGTGCAGGCTGTGTTTTCCGATCGTCATACCAAAGATGTCCTCTCTCCCAATTTTGGCATTGAAGTCTCCCAAAAGAATTTTAATGTCATGTTTTGGGCACTGCTCATATGTTTTGGCGAGGAGCTCGTAGAAACATTCTTTGGTAGCGTCGTCTTTCTCTTCTGTAGGGGCATGGGCGCTAATTAGGCTTATGTGGTGGAATTTGGCCTTAATGCGGATCGTTGTCACTCTCTCGCTGACTTCGCGAAAGCTCAAGACCTTTTGCCTAAGTCTTCCTCTGACAGCGAATCCGCACCCAAACAAGCGCGATCTCCCATCAAGGTGGCATTTCCCATAATAGAAATTACAGTCCTCCGTAATTCTCAGGCCCGGTCCATCCCATCGCATCTCCTGCAGGGCTGTTATATCAGCGTTGAGACTGGCGAGGGTCTCGGCTAGCTGTTCGGCTTAACGCGGCCTGTTTAGCGTACGCACATTCCATGTGCTTATGCGTAAATCGTTGTCCGTTTTTCGTTTGCGGGGGGGGGGGTCGTCAACATTTTTGGTTCTTTCATCCGAGGCATTTTCTGCGGTTTTCATCACAATCTAGTTTCCCTTTCATGACCGGCTTGTGAGGCCTGTGCATGACATAGATCTTTGTGGTGGTTGGATCTTCAGAGCGTATCTCTTTCTTCCTGCTCCTAGTTCCTGAGAAGATAACTCAGGTATCTACAACCTATGGATCCGATGGATCCAACGTTCGTCGTTAGTTCACCTTTCGGCTATCCAGCAGGCACCACTTGGAGGTGACGATACGATTTTGCCCACCTTTTATACGATTACTTTACTTTATAAATTAACAATTACTGGTTAGAATATAGAGAAAATTTGAAAACGTTTTCTATGTGAATAGAATATTTTATAAAACAAGTTGCTGCAAAATGACGTTGCTGCTGTTTGCGGTTGTGGTGCTTGTTGCTCTCACACCAATGTAGTGCCTTTTCTTTCAGTTGATGGGTTTTGGTTAAAACTCCAGACAATATGTTCCTTGTAGATTTCTTTAGCCGATTAAAAATTATTTACAATTGTTACTACGGAATTCGTTGTTCGCATTCGCCTAGTTTGCGGTGGATGACAATACCGAAAGTTTCCGCTCAGCCTGTTACTTTAACTGTACACTCTCCCCAAAGTTACAGTTAATAACCGTGAAGTGACTTCTAGCGGTGCTGAAGGTTGCGGGACTTTCGGATGACGAGTTTCTGGTCACTGTTTGAGTCCTCGTTGCCCTTCGGTAGACCGATGAATTTTGTAAAATCAAATCCACTCCGTTACTGTTTAATTCACGATAAAAAAGGTGATTTGCAGCTGCTGCTACAGAATACGTTGTTCGACCTCGCCACCAAGATTGCGGTGGATGTTAAATCCGAAAGCTTACCGCTCAGCCTGTTACTTTAAATGTACGCTCTCCCCAAAGCTACAGTTAATAACCGTGAAGTGACTTCTAGCGGTGCTGAAGGTTGCGGGACTTTCGGATGACGTGTTGCTGGGCACTATTTGTGCCCTGGTTGTTTTCGGTAGACCGAAGAATTTTTTTAAATTAAATCCACTCTGTTAATTTTTTATTCAAAAAAATGAAAATAGTTGCCAATAAAACTTTTACTTTTTTTTTTTTGCTTTAGATTAATGGACGGCAGTGCTTGGCACAGCACAACCGTCCTCTATCACGACCTCGACATCTCTCCCCCATTATTGTATCTGGTTCCTCTATTCAAATTGCTGATGAGCTGTCAAATTCAACAGCTGTTCCTCATCATCATGATGCCGTGGATGAGCGTGATGATTTGGATTCACAAATTCCATTTTTACATGTTCACAACAAAAAACGTAAACATAAACAGCTGATTGGCAGTGATACTGATGTTAATGCTCTAACTGCTCTCCCATCTGTACCCCGCCTACGTTTTATTCATGTATCTCGTTTGAATAAGACAGTCACCGAAGAGAGTGTTATAAATTACACTGCACGTCGACTTAATTTGCCAACGACAAGTTTTGTGTGCTCTAAATTGGTAAAAAATGATGCAGACATTTCATCTTACCGTTTCGTTAATTTTAAATTGGGTGTCCCGGCTGGATCATTTAATGCTGCTCTTAATACATCTATCTGGCCCGTTGGAGTCCAGATTAAGCAGTTTATAAGTCGTAACGAGTTGCACCCAAATCAACAACATCCAACGACATAAACAAAACTTTTGTTGATGCTGCCTCTAAAGAATGCTTTTCCTTGTATTACCATAATGTTGGAGGTATGAGAACAAAATCCAATGAATTTTTTATTTCTGTTGTCGATTGTTGTTATGACATTATCGCTCTGACCGAGACTTGGTTAAATGATAGTTTTCTTACAACCGAATTCTTCACATCTGATTTCAATGTTTTCCGGAAAGATCGCTGCTGCATACAGACGGGCTTAAATAGAGGAGGCGGTATTTTATTTGCAATTCGATCTGGTTATATATGTAAGCAATTATGTATATGTGTAGACTTATCTATTTTACCTGCTTATAAAACTATTCACATTTATTTTTTTGTTTCATACATTCCTCCAACTTCTCAATTTTCTGTTTTTAACGCTCACATAAAAAATATAAAAGATATTGCGAAAAATATAGATGAAAATTCTTATATTGTTATTCTTGGTGATTTTAATTTACCTAATGGAAAATGGTTGTTTTCAAATGATGAAAAACATATTTTTCCTTGTAATGTATCTAAAGATTTTGAATATAATGTAATTGATAGTTTAATGGCTTTGAATATGTATCAAATTAACAATGTTCATAATTCTATTGGTCGTATATTAGATTTCGTTTTTAGTGATAAAAATCTGGAAGCTCAACTAGATAAAGCTAGTTTTAAGTTATTAGAGAACAGTATTCATCACAAAGCACTTGAGATTAAATTTAATTTTTCTGTTTTAATAGAATCACAATTTTCTTTCAACATTGTTCAGAAATATGATTTCAAAAATACTGATTTTGTCTCTATGAATAGATATGTATTTTGAAACAGTAAATTGGGAAACAATTTTCAATTGTACTAATTTAGAGATAGCTTTTACTATATGTTTCGGAATACAATAGACTGTGCTGTTTTAAATTTTGTTCCTTTAAAGACTATAACAAATTCAAAAAAACCAATTTGGTTTAATAAAAGTTTATCCAGACTGAAAAATGTCATGAAAAAACTTCATAAAAAGAGTAAAATTTCGGTTGCTTTTCGGGAACAATTTTATAGAACTAGGAAAGAGTACGAGTTTTTAAAAAATTTTACATATAAGCAATATATTTGGTCTCTCCAGTCGAAAATCAAGGGAAATTCTAAATGTTTTTGGTAATTTTTAAATACTAAAAGAAAATCAATTGGGATTCCATCAAGTGTATCTTACAAAGGTGTTTCTTCTGAGAATATAAGTGATATATGTAATAATTTTGCGATGTTTTTCCAATCAAATGTCTCTGACCTAAAAATAAATTATAATCATAATTTTAATAATTTTAATTCTATTATTAATGCTGGTAGCCTGTGCTTATCTATAGATGATGTATTGACAGCTTTATCATCTCTTGAAAATAGTTTCTCTGTTGCACCGGATAATATTCCACCACTTCTCTTAAAATTTTGCAAATACAATCTAGCAGCCCCTCTGTGCTATATTTTTAATATGTCTTTAAGACAAGGTATTTTTTTGGATACCTGGAAACATTCCCTGATAACTTCTCTGCACAAATCTGGATCTAAGTTATCTGTAGAAAATTATAGACCCATTGCTAAACTTCAGCTTATCCCTAAAATATTCGAAGCAATTGTTAAAAATAAAATTTATAGTTTAGTTCGAAATCATATTTCCCAGCACCAACATGGCTTTATGAGTGGAAGGTCGACGACAACTAATTTATCAATTTTTACGAATTATTGTCTTTGTTGTTTAGAAAACCACTTGCAAGTCGATGTTATTTATACCGATTTTTCGAAGGCTTTCGATCGTGAACAACATCATATTCTAATAAAAACACTTGAGATGTTTGGTTTTCACTCTGCTCTTCTTAATTGGTTTGAAAGCTATTTGGTTGGACGGAGGCAATATGTTAAAATTGTCGATGTGTTGTCAAATGAAATTCAAAATTCTTCCGGTGTACCTCAAGGCAGCCACCTTGGACCACTCCTTTTTATCCTTTTTGTTAATGATTGATGTCAAATTTCTCATTCTAGGTGTCTTTTGTATGCCGATGATCTAAAGATTTTTAGTTGTGTAAAATCTCCATTAGATGCCAGTAAAATTCAAATTGATATTAATTCCATTGCTGACTGGTGTAATATAAATGGGTTATACTTTAATATTAAAAAATGCAGTGTTGTAACTTTTTCTAAAATACAGAATCATATTGGTTTTGATTATAAAATTGAGAATCATTCATTAGAAAGATTAATGAGTCAAAAAGATCTTGGCGTTATCTTTGACTCTAAAATGAGTTTTTCTCTTCAAATTGACCATGTTATTTCTAGAGCTAATTCGATGTTGGGTTTTATTTCTAGAAATGCTAAGTCTTTTGAAGATCCTTATACTCTTAAAACCCTTTACATATCCCTTGTCAGACCTTTGCTTGAGTATTATTGTATTATATGGAATCCCTTTACACAATCAAGTATCTATAGGATTGAAATGGTTCAGAAAAGATTTACTAAATTTGCCTTACGAAAGATTTTCAGAGGTTCTAGTTTTCCGTCTTATGAGACCAGATGTATATTAATTGATTTAAAACCTTTAGTAATGAGAAGAAAACTATATTCGGTACTCTTTGCTTTCGATGTTCTTAATGCAAATATTGACTGTTCAATTTTGTTATCAATGTTTAATATTTATGTACCGTCTCGTTGTTTGCGACCTAGAGATGGTGCTTTTCTATATGTTCCTTTTCACAGTGTTAATTATGCAAAACACAATCCAATTACTGGTTCATGTATCGCTTTTAATGAGTTTGATCGTTTTATTGATTTCAATAAAAATAGGATAGATATTAAGAGAGATTTATTGAAAATTATGTAAATTTTAAGTATGTTAATTATAATATTATTGTAATTTTTTTTTTAAATCATATTTAATCTGTAGTCTCTATAAAGTCATTGTAACTTGAAAGACGAAATAAATAAATAAATAAATACATTTTTTCACTTTCCAGTCGGCCAACGCCCTAATTTCCAATATCATTTCCTGCGTGTCAATTGTAGATCTGTTTGTTGTGTTAATTTCGATGAGATGTAGTTGTATGTTTTAATATTCAGTGCTCACTGTACCATTTTAGATAACTTGGATTTTTATTGTGCAGTAAGTATACTAAAATGTGTATGTGAGTGAATCACTCTGAATTTAGGCTATGGTTGCACTTAAAATGAGGCAGTGTGGGATATTATGTCAGAATCTTCGTATTTTTAGGTGCTGTTATCGAGTAAAAGACAATTGTTCCTACCTTGATCTGGTATTAAAGATATGTCAGGTGCGGTGGTGAAAATATCATTAGCTTGGTATCTTAGGTAAATTTTTGCTAAAATCACATTGACTTTGTCAGTCTGCCACATTGTGACAGTTTTTAGATCGCTATCATTCCTTGAAACAGTGACATGACCACGCCTGTTACCTTAGATCTGTCTACGTTTGGTAGTCTCCTGACTTGAACTATCTCATTTTACTGTCAAGACAATTATTCTAAGATGAATAGTACAGAACTTGTAATTTTTGCTGGGCAGTACAGAGTACAAAAGAAACTCAAGTCATTAACGTCAGTAGTGTCCACTCTATCACTCACACTCATCTTGAACGCTATATGTCATTATCAATGATGTTAAATGGCTTCAGAAATACTATTAGATGATACGTCAGATGATTCAACTAGAATAGAGGAAAATAGTCTATCTTGTAGGTCGGCTGGGTTGAGATAATTCTCACATTTCCGACTATGATAGATTCAGTAATTTGACAGTCATCTGTCAAATAACAATTATATCAACCTATGCAATTCAGCTAGTGTGACCACATCATCCTGCAGTTACCAGGGTAAACTACTTCATTTGTAGTTTTGTGTGTGGACAGGGCATATTATCCACAGTAACAACTTCTAGTGAGAAGTTTGATGTTGCGAAGTTACAATCGCAAGAGACCGCCACAACCTTTGCCAATCGTGTCTCCTCTTATCTCTTGACAAGCCCGGCGCCTGCGCCAAACCCAGAGGCCCAGTGGCAACATTGCAAAATGGCCATCAAAACCGCTGCCACGGATGTTTTGGGTTTCATTAGGCGACCGCAACGAAACACCTGGTTTGATGATGAGTGCAGGCTCGCACACTTGGCCAAAGACGAAGCCTATCATGCAGTTTTGAATGCCAGAACTAGAGCTGCCAAGAGCGCTTCCCGTGCGGTTTACCAGTTTACCAAAAGAGGAAAGAGGAACATCGGCTTTTCAGAAGAAAAAAAAGAGAACTGGAAAAACGAATGGTTGAATCTATTGAGGGGTGCTACGGCAGAAGCAATGTTCGAAAGTTCTACCACAGGGTAAAGCATTTGTCCAAGGGTTACAAAGCCCGAGCGGAAGCATGTAGAGGCGAGGGTGGGAATGTCGTTGTAGATACACAGTCGGTGCTGAGAATTTGGAAAGAACACTTCTGCAGACTGTTAAACGGCGAAGACAACCAACTAATCGCTGTCAGGCAGAATGATCCATTCGATTTGGATGACGAAGACCAAAATTTCCGTCCTCCCGACCAAGAAGAAGTTCGGATAGCAATATCTAAACTAAAGTCCAACAAGGCTGCTGGAGCTGATGGCCTTACGGCTGAACTCTTCAAAGCAGCGGGAGATGACTTGGTGAGGAGCATACAAAAACTCATCTGTACAATCTGGTCGGATGAAAGTATGCCTGACGAATGGAATCTCAGCATTGTGTGCCCTATCCACAAGAAAGGAGATACTCTAAGCTGCGCCAACTACAGAGGTATAAGTCTCCTAAATGTCGCCTATAAAATCTTGTCGGCCATTCTGTGTGAACGTCTGAACCCATTCGCACGTGAACTGATTGGCCCCTATCAGTGTGGTTTCAGGCCCGGTAAGTCAACCGTTGACCAAATTTTCACACTTCGGCAGATTTTGGAAAAGACCCAAGAATTCCAGATCGGTACTCACCACCTCTTTATCGATTTTAAAGTCGCCTATGACAGCGTAAACAGGAGCTATATAGAGCCATGTCACTTCTTGGCATCCCTGCCAAACTCGTTCGATTGTGCAGGATGACCATGGAGAACTCGCGCTGCTCCGTCAAGGTTGGTAAGAACACCACCGATTCATTTAATGTCGAGAAAGGCTTACGACAGGGTGACGCACTGTCATGTAACCTCTTCAACATCATTCTTGAGGCAATCGTACGCAACTCGCATGTCAACACCAGCGGTACGATTTTTTTTAGATCCGTTCAATTACTTGGCTATGCTGATGATATTGACATTATTGGAAGAACGAAGCGCGCTGTCAGTGGAGCATTCGCAAGTATTGAAGTGGAAGTGGCTCGAATGGGTCTGGCTGTAAATGAAGATAAAACAAAGTATATGCTGTCCTCGGGTGAAGTAGATCATCACCGTAGGCTCGGACAAAACGTCACAATGGACAGATATAACTTTGAGGTTGTCAAGGACTTTGTCTATTTGGGTTCCACTATAACCTCTCAGAATAACATCAGTGAAGAGATCAGTCGAAGAATCACTCTTGCCAATCGCTGTTTCTTCGGGCTAAGAAGGCATCTTAGTAGTAAAGCCCTCTCTCAAAGGACCAAGGAGACACTATACAAGACCCTTATCATCCCAGTCCTGCTGTATGGGTCAGAAGCGTGGACACTGACACAATCGGATGAATACAGGTTGGGGTGCTTTGAGAGAAAAATTCTTCGGGTGATATTCGGGCCTGTATGTATCAATGGAGTATGGAGGAGAAGATTCAATGACGAACTGTTCGGGCTATACAGCGACATTGACTTGGTTAAGAAGCTGAAAATTCAGCGGCTAAGATGGCTGGGCCATGTGGAGCGTATGGACGAAAACGCTCCTGCCCGACGAGTCTTCAATTCCAACCCGGAGGGCCGACGCAGTTCTGGAAGACCCCATCTAAGGTGGCGTGATCAAGTGGTAAACGACCGCAACCAACTTGGTGTGCGCAACTGGAGGCCACTGGCTAGGGACCGGCCTAGCTGGCGAGGATTGTTGGTTGAGGCCGTGGTCCACAATGGACTGTCTGCGCCACCTTAAGTAAATAAGCAACAACTTCTAGTCGCCTGTCGCTGAATAATACTTCCATGGTAATATATATATGTAAATTACATAAAACGCTCTCTCACTCTCTTTATCTTAGAATTTATAGAAATAAGCACATTATGTTAGTTTGTAAGCTTTTTATTAAATAAAGTGTTTTAGTCTAAGCCGAGCTCTCAAGTCGTTTGATTCTGAAAGTCCATCCTCCTGAAAGACATTACAGTGGCGACGAGGAAAATTAATTTGGTGCGCGTGGTCGACTCAAGTTTTTGTATTTAAAATTTATACATAATGTTGGCTAATCGATAGGAATAAATCGGACAAAATATTTTAATAATTCAAAGTAATTGAAGTGTAATAAAATAATAAGTGGCAAAATGGCAAATGAAAGTGCAATGGAATCGTTCACATTGGGTGAAGATTTCACTTTATATGCACGGAGATTGGATCATTTACTTTCGTTAAATAAAGTAACAATCGATTCAGAAAAAGTGTCATTTCTCGTAAGCCTTGGTGGTCCAGATTTGTATAAAATCCTAATGTCTTTAATTGCGCCAAAACTTGAGACAGATTTTACGTATGAAAAACTAATAGAAAAGCTAAAATTACATTTCGCGCCTAAAAAGAACAGTTTAGTAGAGAGCTTTAAATTTTTTAAGAGACAGTAGCAACACAGTGAAAATATAAGTGATTACATAGTTGAATTGAAACAAATGGCAAATGAGTGTGAATTTGAGACTTTTTGGAAAGAACACTCTTAATATACTTGGTGTGTGGTCTTAGTGACTCTAAAATTCAAAATAGACTCCTAAATGAAACTGGTCTAAAAACATTAGAGAAAGCAGCAGAAATTGCTCTTTGCATGGAGATGAGCAATAACAACATTGATATAATGAGAGGTAATACTAATGTCAATTATGTAACAAATCACCAAAGAAAAAACAATAACAACAGCAGCAACAACAGACCCAGTGCCAGTAGGTCTAGTTCTTCGCACCATGGAGAGAGAAGAAATTCACCACAGTTCAATGGTCAGAGGCAGAATAAGTAGCAACATCAGCAGAGGACATCGCATGGTTCGCGGGATGGAAGCAGCAAAAGAAAGGGTGTTAAATGTTTTTATTGTGGAAAATTAGGACATTGTGCTAAATATTGTTATCAGAAAAAAAGTAAATTTTCAAATAATGTAAATAATTTAGATGAGTGTGAAGTAAATTCATTTGGTTTACGATATTTAAATTCTATGGAATATGGTGAAAAAAGGCCATTAATAATGGATATGTGTGTAGAGAACATTATGTTTGAAATGGAAATCGATACGGGTGCTTGTGTTTCTGTGTGTCATGAAACGGATTATATAAAATATTTCAAACATTGCGAGTTGGTGAATGAAATCCTAGATTTGAAGGTGGTTTCAGGTGATAACATTGTGGTGGCTGGGAAAATTTCGGTGCATGTTAAAATTAATGAAGAAGTGCATGATCTGAATTTAGTTATTATTAAAAGTAAGCATGTTTGTAGGGCATTCTTAGGAAGAAATTGGATGGAGGTTATATACCCCGAATGGAGACAGTTTTTTATTCCTAAGTGTGGGACGGTATGTAAAGTTGAAACATATTATGGAATCCCAGAAAGTATTATTAGTAAATACGCTATAATTTTTTCAAAAGGCAATGCATCGGTGGTCAAACAGTTTAAAACAGAAATTGATCTTGTAGATGATGCGTATCCAGTTTTTTGTAAGGCATACACGGTTCCTTTTGGATTAAGAGATAAGGTTAAAGAGGAGATAGAACGGTTGTGTAAAGAAGGTGTATTGATACCAGTAAAGAGGAGTAGATGGGCAAGTACGTTAGTGATTGTTAATAAAGGTGATGGGTCAAACAGGTTGTGCGTTAATTGTAAGAGGACTGTGAATAGGTTTGTAGAGATGGAGCACACTGTGATTCCCAGAATTGACGATATTTTGGCAGGGTTGGCTGGTTGAAATTTTTTTTGCAAGTTAGACTTGACAGGTGCATATTTGCAGGTACCTTTAACGGAAAGATCACAGGAATTGATGACAGTCAACACACACATTGGGTTGTTTAAATTTACAAGGCTTGTTTTTGGGTTGAAAACAGCTCCTCAGATTTTTTCTGGTATAATTAACGAAATTTTGAAGGGACTTGACATGGTTCATATTTACTTTGATGACATTCTGGTTGGTGGTAACGGTAGAGAAGATTGCATGCGAAATCTGTTGTCGGTGTTAGATAGGCTTCTTGAATTCAATGTTAAGGTAAACTTAAACAAATGTGAGTTTTAAAAGAAAACATTGAGTACTTGGGTTATAGTATTGACTCACAAGGCAATAAACCAAGTAAGGACAAGGTAGAGGCAGTTTTAAAAGCACCCGAACCCGTCAATAAAGCACAATTGAAAGCGTACCTAGGAATAATCAATTACTATAACAAATGCATTCCAAATTTATCGGGCGAACTTGCAGTTTTACATGAGTTGACTTCAATCAACAAACCTTGGATTTGGAATGAGAATCATAAAATCGCTTTTGAGAAAAGTAAAGATTTGGTTTTAGCAATTGATGTTTTAACGCCCTATGATCCTCGAAAAATAATAATAATATCCGCTGATGCTAGTCCGTATGGCGTAGGTGCGGTTTTATTTCACTTGATAGACGGAGAAGAACGACCAGTTATGTTTGTGTCCAGTACACTTAGTTCCTCTGAGAGAAACTACTCCCAGCTTCACAGAGAAGCGTTGGCAATTGTGTTCGCCATTCAAAAATTTCATAAGTATATATATGGGTTAAGTTTCACAATTTATAGTGTGATGGGTGCTTTTTGTTTTCCAGCCGGGGTTTTACTCGCCGGATTGTCCGGGTCCGTTCTCAAAGAAAAACACTAAACTTTGATTAAGATTCCTTTTGTAAAATTCACAAATAATTTTATTTAACACAATCCTTATTATTAAAAGTATATAATGGGTTTCAAATTTAGTTCATTTCACACATGGTTATATTCTATAGTATGTATTGCTATCCAATCGTTAAGACCACCTGCGGCGTGGATGAAATTTCGCTGGTTTCCTCCTGGGCTTCTACTGTCGTTTTCTGCGGGACTCCGAGTAGGATTCCGAGTTCGTCTCTAGTTTCAATTCCTGTGGACAAATGGATTAGTTCAAAGAAATCTTATGGCTAGAAACGCAAACCTCGGGTTTGCAAAAACTGCAGGCTTTCGCTCTGGTGGATCTGCAGGTATAACGGCCCCTGGTGGCAATTAATACTTAAAATCTCTTATAATAAAGCAACCATAAAAGTTGCACACGGCAGGCTATTGCTCTGGTGGATCAGCAGGTATAAAGCCCCTGGTGGCAATTAATACTTAAATTCTCTTAAAATAAAGCAACCACGAAAGTTGCACACGGCAGGCTATTGCTCTGGTGGATCAGCAGGTATAAAGCCCCTGGTGGCAATTAATACTTAAATTCTCTTAAAATAAAGCAACCATGAAGTTGCACACGGCAGGCTATTGCTCTGGTGGATCAGCAGGTATTAGCCCCTGGTGGCAATTTATACTTAAATTCTCTTAAAATAAAGCAACCATGACAGTTGCACACGGCAGGCTATTGCTCTGGTGGATCAGCAGGTATAAAGCCCCTGGTGGCAATTAATACTTAAGTTCTCTTAAAATAAAGCAACCATGAAAGTTGCACACGGCAGGCTATTGCTCTGGTGGATCAGCAGGTATAAAGCCCCTGGTGGCAATTAATACTTAATAATAATAATATAATAACCTTAAAATCCACTAAGACCCCTTACCACTGGTGGGGGGAAGTCAGAGCGGCGAAACCTTAAATAAGAAATAAATTCTAAATATATGATGAATTTCTCCATGCTTCTCTGTGTTCTTCTTCGCCTTCTTATGTTATATGGCGGCAGCAACACCGTGTGAGTTGTAAAAGCGAAAGATAATTTTACACGCGCTTTAACACACGCTTCGTCGTTGTTGCTGTTTGTGGTGTACGCATTGGGATATAAATGGGTCCGGTGACGATGACGTCTCGTAGCAAAGTAGAATGTCTGCAATAGGTAAGAGATGTGACGCTTCGTTACAATAGTGACCACCAACCGTTACAAGCTATATTCGGTGAGAAAAAGGATATTCCCTCTGTAGCAGCGAATAGACTGCAAAGATGGGCCATTCTGTTGTCAATGTACAAATATTCTATCAAGTACAGGAAAGGTTCGCAGATGGGAAATGCAGATGATTTATCGAGGTTGCCGCTTTCGGCAAGAACTGAGGTAGAAGACGATAGCATTAATTCTTTGAATATGACTGATTTTCCACTGAAGCTAGAAGATGTTCGTCAGGAAACAAAGAGGGACAAGGTATTAGTTGAAGTATATAAATATGTCAAAGATGGATGGCCAGATCATGTTTCCGTAGATATGAGGCCATATTATTTGAAAAGAGATTCGTTAGCAACAGAATCGGAGTGCATATTTTAAGAGAATTGTTATACCAAAAAGTTTATCAAATAAAGTATTAGAATTGGTCCATGGTGGGCATATTGGTGTAGTACGGGCAAAGTCATTAGCACGTTCATATATTTGGTGGCCCAATATTGATAACGACGTAGAAATGTTTGTGTTGCAATGCGAGGTTTGTCAAGTTACACAAAATTCGAAAAAGAGTATTTTGAGTAAATGGCCGGTGTCTAGTTTTCCATTTGAGAGAATCCACTTAGATTTTTGTGCAGTTGAAAGGATGACAGTGTTAATACTGGTTGATTCATATTCTAAATGGATAGAAGCTTTTGCTATGATCACTACCACGGCCAAAAGTGTAAATGAGCGTCTTAGAACTGTTTTTAGTACGTTTGGGTTACCAAAATATATTGTTACCGATAATGGACCTCCCTTCAATTCCCAAGAATTTCTAATGTTTTGTAAATCAAATGGGATTGAAGTTCTTGAGTCTCCACCCTATCATCCGCAGTCAAACGGCAGTGCGGAGCGTGCCGTTCAAACATTTAAAAGCTCAGTCAGAAAGATGTTAGTTGATCCAAAAATGCGAAAGTTACCCTGGAATTTAAAATTAAATAACTTCTTAATCAAGTATAGAAATACTCCTTGTACCGTAACAAAGTTATCACCTGCAAATATGTTATTTAAATTTAAACCTAAAACTTTATTTGATTTAATATTACCTCAATATCGAGGCAATAATGTAGCTAAAAATAATGAAGTAAAAGAAATAGACCAAATATCAAATTCACAGACACACAAGCCAATAATCGAAAAATTTAAAGTAGGTGATACCATATTGTATCGAAATGTTTTTTCAAATTATGTTAAATGGATCCCAGGTAAAATTGTTAAAAAGTTAAGTAATTTTAGATACCTAATTTTTGTGAATGGCATTAATAAACCGGCACATATTGATCAGATAAAAAGAAAAAAAATGAAACAAGTAAGATTTGTGTCGGGGCCAATTATTATTAGAAAAATTAATAACAAAAGACGTCAGTGTGATGATAGTGAAGATATTAAGAAATCGCATATGACAAGAAGTAAAACTAAGAAGTTAAGAAAAAACACTGTTAAAAGCGATTCATATAATACTTAACGTTTCGATATTAATATTTAATATTTGCTAAAGTTTGTTAATTATATTTTTTTTTGAAATATATATATTTAATTATATTTTTTGTATCATTATAAAACCATTTTTTTAAGGGGAGAGGGATAATATATATGTAAATTACATAAAACGCTCTCTCACTCTCTTTATCTTAGAATTTATAGAAATAAGCACATTATGTTAGTTTGTAAGCTTTTTATTAAATAAAGTGTTTTAGTCTAAGCCGAGCTCTCAAGTCGTTTGATTCTGAAAGTCCATCCTCCTGAAAGACATTACACATGGAAATGGCGGAATGCGCATGACTTGGAAATTTCCATTTTTAGAAATGGGGATCATGTGGATTCCATTCTGGAAGTGGAAATTGTTTGTCGGGGTGGACTCTAGGTGTGGATTCTTATTTAATGGCGGAACATATTGGATGCGTTCAGCACCATGTGAGTTACCGTGAGGTTCCTCAGGTAGATGGCACCAGTTGCAAATACTTCTTGCAATTTAATGGGCAAGAAAGTTTTCCCTACAAAGCTTGGAATTTCGACTAGGTCCACCTAGTCTAACTTCCAAGAAAAGGAGAACTTCTTGCGAATAAATCGTCTTGTCTAGAATCTTCTTACTCTTCACATCGCAATGACACTGCGACTCTTTAACGTCTAGTCGGTCGAAGACAAAAAAAAGGTTTTTGGTTGTATACGACGTCAAGTTATAAAAATAGATATTTTGCCTAGTATCTGAAAATATATAAAAAAAGGAATCAACCAAGAAGCTCATGCACAGCTGAGCGCCGGGCATCAGATTAAATTTACAAATCAGGGTTATATATTTTAAAGTACTATAAGGCACTTGTATGTAATGTCCGATAAAATGTATAAATTTTCTTGGGTTGGTACTGTGAAAGGACACGTCAGTAAATTTTTAAAGTATGATAGAAAACAATGATTGTGGAGCAAGTGCTCTACCTCTTTAAATCCTTAGTGTGGCAGGTTGTCTTATAGCCTCGCCTATCTTCAACTTCGTATAAGTTGTTTCCGATTATTTTGGTTACTCGAACTTTGATGAATTTCCTACTACGAAGATTATACTTCTTCTCGTAGGCTTCATGAGTTTTGACCAACAACGCTTGCTTTAAGTATGAATGTATGATGTTCATTTTCGTGACCTTGGGAAGCCAATCTATCTCCGAACAGTTCAGTCCACCCAACTCTCTCAAAAGACGATAGTCTGCCCCATGCTCTATCATACGTTGCCCGAAGAAGGCTTCGTACGGGGACATGGTAAGAGTTGAATGCACCGTGGTGCGCAGTGCACTACTGATCGAAGACGGATGGGCATCCCAATCCGTCTGTCGAGGATTGACATATGACCGAATGGCCGCGAGAATTGAACGGTTCAAGCGTTAACTTGCGTTCGATTGGGGAGCATACACTACCATTCGGTAGTGTTTGACCCCGAAAAACATCTAAACATTTTTGAAACTCCTTACCAACAAATTGTGTGCCGTTGTCCGAGAGAAGACTCTCTGGCACTCCATAAACCAAGAATACTTCGTCCTTCAGGATTATGACCACGCTCGCGGCTGTTGACCTGCGCAGCGGTTTGATGAAGACGAATTTAGTTAATTGATCCAACAATATTGCAATGTATACATTACCAGATTTCAACCTGGGATACGGCCCGAGAAAGTCGACATATAAATGTTGAAACGGTCTATCCACTTCAAAACTATCACCCATCTCTGCTCGTAATGTCATGTTGGCTGCCTTACTGGTCTTGCACGTTTCACATCGGTCTACGTAGAGTTTGACCTGAGTGTACATACCGGACCAGTAGAACCTATCTCTCAACCGATAAACTGTCTTCACCACCCCACCTTACGAAGCACGTGGCGGATTGTGAGCCAATGAGATCAGAGATTCCGTCATCTCTGATGGGACCCACAACTTCCAAGTAAGATCATCCGCCAAGGGATTACCAACCGCATGTTTAGTGCGCTTGTACACATACCCTTCCGACACTTTGAGGTCAGGTAACCATTCCTGTTCCTTCTTGATATAACTGATGATATCAAGATAACCTTCGGACTTAAAGGACGGATCCTCAAGATCGATGTGGAGTACCTCCGAGGCACCGATCTGTGGTAGCCATGAAAGGAAAGCTGACACTGTCAACTCATCGTCTTCATAAGCTCTGGATAGAGCGTCTGGCACGACATTTAATGTTCCCTTTCTATGCTCCAAAACAAAATTGGAACCTTGGAGCCGCACATACCACCTCGCTAATCTTCCGGTTGGATCCTTCATGGTCATCAACCATTTCATTCTGGAATGGTCTGTAATCACACGAAAATGGTATCCCTCAACGTAAGATCTGAACTTTTGGATACCTTCAAAAGCTGCCAAGCACTCGCGCTCTGTCACCGAATAGTTTTTCTGTGCGGCATTCAGTTTCCGGGAGAAGTAGTATATAGGCTGCTCCGCTCCGGACTCGTCCCGCTGACAGAGTACACATCCGATGCCAGTCGCAGATGCGTCGCAGAGAATGAGGAATTCTTTGAAAAAGTCTGGATTGACCAATACAGGCGCTGAAGTCAAAGCCTGTTTGATTTGCAGGAATGCTTCAATAGCTTCTGGGCCTAGCTTGAAGACTTTTCCCTTTTTCAGTGTCTTGGTCAAGGGTGCGGCTAGGGTGCTGAAATCCTTAACAAATCGCCGATACCAACCTGCCATACCGAGAAATCGGCGAACTTGGCGAGTTGTGGTTGGTAAAGGGAAGTTAGTGATTGCTGTGATCTTGTCTGGATCAGCTTTCAGACAACCCTGACCGACCTTATAACTGAGATAGTGAAGCTCATCAAAACAAAACTTTGACTTCTCGACGTTTATCGTCAGTCCTGCATCCGTCAAACACTTTCCGACTATCTCCAGAGTCTCCAGGTGAAAGCATGTGGTCCAACTCCGCATACATAAGAGTTTGTATCCCCGGAGAAACGGGATAGTACCTCTGCCTTATAGGTACGGCATCACCCGTGTCTATATAATGCTGCACTAGGTTCGTTTTCCCGAGTCCATGGACTGCGAAAGAAGGAAATCTACGAACAACAGCTTCTAGTCGTTTCGACTCCTCATCATTCAACTTAATCTGGTTGGTGGGTCTCTCATCTGGCCCACCGGTCGTAATTCCTGAAAGACCCGCAATTATATGAGGTGCGATCTGGAATTTCTGCCAAAAGTCGACGCCTAAATATAGACGTTGGCTCAACGATGGCACGATATAAAGATCGATATCTTTTGTCACTCCCTTGTATTGGATCACCGTAGTGATCACTCCCACTATGGATTGCTTCTGTCCATTGGCCGTGGACACGGTAGTCTCTATCTTCCTTACCGTAACACTTTTTTCCTTCAAATAGGGTAATATATTAGTGCCTAAGCAACTAATGCTTACCCCTGAATCGAGAAGACCTAAGAATTTGTCTCCGAATAAACCAACTGTCACATAAGGACGTGGGTCATTCGATTCTCGGCCTATTGTTGCTGACGCGATGTTACGGTAAGTAGTCCGCTTCCGATGGAAGCGCTCCCTTATCCGTCGTATCCGTTTGGATAATTCTGGGCAAGTGACGATCCTCTTACGCACTTCGATATAATTGCGTAACCTTTCAAGAAAAGGTTAACGGTACAAAGGTTCTGTTAATTCATTCTTAATGTTCAAATTTGTGTTTGGTTTAGGTTCTTCAATTAAAGTTGGGATTGTTCTACAATCATTTTTATCATCGTTCAGTTATTCATTAAGTTTCTTAATCGGTTTTAATATTGTTATCTTCGAAAGTTTAAGAAGCTTTGTCGGCTCAGACAATTGAACTCCGGGTACGTGTAATCGGAGCGAACCCCCCCCGGTTGATGGGTTGTTCCTCCTCTCGTTTCCCGCTGCGCAAACAGAACACCTTATCTATAGGTTTAGCGCAGTCACGGAAATTATGGCCAAGGACTTGGCAATTCCAGCATTTCTGCAATTTACGATCCCTTTGGATTGCTTCAATATTGGTAGTGGGCAATGCCACAGTTCAATCCTGACAAGGCTCCTCTTCAATTTCGCTGACGTATCGTCTTGCAGGTGGACGTTGTGCATTTGGCACGAAACTCGGACGCGTGTTCTCATATTGAGATTGAGCTTTCTCAATAGCTCGACAATAATAGGCTAGTTGTCTTAAGCTAGACGGGCTATAAGTGATCAGAAGTTCACTCATACGCCTACGAACATTAGTTTTAATTATTTCGATGAGGTCTCTTTCAGGTCTGGGAACGCGCATCCTGGAGTTCAGGTGCAGAATGGCATCATAGAAGTCATTGAAAGACTCACCATTCAGCATCTTGCGGTCTGACAGCTTTCTGAAGAGCTCTGTATCGGTTTCTAAACTGCGGTATTGCTCTACCAAAGCAGTTTTTAATGTTTCCCACGTAGTGTGTTCATTGCCTTTCAGGTACACCCAGTACCATGACTCTACTGAACCTGACACAAAATGGTAAAAGTTCATCGCGATTTCATCCCACGGCACACCGTACCTGTAACAAATGCAATCGAGGCGGAACAGGAAGTCGTCGACCAACATATTCCTACCATCGAATTTCAAACCCCATTTGTGGAATTGATGGTTTCTATTCACTGAAGTAACGTTCGACGGAGGCGGTCTACGTGGTGATGAAATTTAAGTATCATTCAGGTTGAACGCATTTAACCGCGTCATGAATTCATCTAAATTCGAGCCTAGAGGCATTTGGGCTGGATTAACCTCCGGCAAGGGTGGCACTATAGCTGGCTCTTAATTGGGTGTGGCTCGATTTGCCAACTCCTCGTCGACTAGTGCAGGAGCGGACTGATAATTTCTGGACGTGGTTGGACCAGAAGGGACATTAAGGTTTACGACACGTGTAGTGTCTGGGTTGGCTGAATTGAACTGACGTGCGATCTTTTGAGTCGAAGTAGCAGTAGGTGGAGCAGGTGTTTTTGAAGCAGCAGCGGGTTGGGTAGCTTTGACGGTACGGCTTTGGAGTAGCTGTGCAACTTGTTCAAGCAAACGAGCTTGACTCCTAGCTAGTTCCTCTGCCATAAACTGTCTATCGTTGACTCTATGCAGAGCTATGGTAGCAGAAAATACCTGCTGAATGTAAGCTGAATGATCAGCTGCGTCTTGGCGAAGCTGCTCTTCGGCTGCCTGTAACTCACCATCGTCTTTTTCAATGCTTCTCGCGATTGTGTCATCCTCTGCCTGGTTGATTCCATCGTCGGATTGATAGTCAACAGGTTCATCCTGGCTACGACCAGGTTTGGGTTTCGGTGCCCCTGGAGCCATGACAATAAAGTTTTTGTACTTCAAAATAAAAGTACTCTTAACGGCTCTTTTACGACCTGTGTCGCTCATTCAACCGTGATAGTATAAACGGACGGATAACAACAGACGCGCAATTCAAGAGTTCAAAAAAAAAGGAAAATATATTGTAGCCCGTGAGAGATTCCTCGAACGGATACTACCCAGATAATACAACAATAAAAAAAATTACAGTCAAATGTAAATGTGTGGAAAATTTCGAATATACCGCGAGCAAAAACTTCCAACGGATATTCTTCAATCAAGTAATTCAAGTGTAAACAAAAAATTTAAAGGTGCTTAATAATAAAGGTAAGTTACAAATTGATAATTTGTCTATTAAAAACGTTACTTCAAAAATGTTTTCAGAAATCCTAAATTCAACTGGATACTTAAATATATTCTTAGAAAAAGTATAATCTTAATTCTATTAGAAAAACTCAATGTCAGAAATCAATACTTACTGATATTCGACAACTAGTTTGGTTCTTACTAAACTAAACTTTAATTCTATACTCAATAATGGTGGGCTCTATCGCAAAAGACTTTATGTGGGCACTATCCCAAAAATACTGGAAAATCTAAAGACTGAATACGGGCTCTATCCCAACTTACAGATCAATCGAGAAGTTACGTCTCAACTCGATTGACGGAACCTCAAAACAAAATACTAGATACCTCGGAAACAGTATTGTTTTCCAACTATCTAAAAATTCAAAAGATAACTATACTACGATATATCTCAAAGAAAAATATAATATATGCTCAATCCGGACAGAGGTCGAAGACATACCTAAGTAATAAGAGGTAAAGAAGAAGTATGTAGACCTAATGCAACAGCTGACTCAGGAAATACTTCGCCAAATCACTGGACAAAATAGTGCCTGCACCACTACTCTTGATGACATTCCCCTATCTGAGAAACCTGATCATCTTGCAAATGATACTTCCCAAAAAAAAACAAAAATTTTACGAAAATTCTCAAAAATTTCTAACTTCTTACTACATCACTCTGAATCGACCTAACTTTAATCAATTCTAGTCTGATCTTCTCTTATTAAGTCGGGCCCCACGTTGGGCGCCATCTGTAACGTAAAATATGAAAATTAGAAAGAATAATCGACAATGACAATTTGCAATTGCCAACAGACACCAAGCCCCGTTACCCAAATATCCTATTGTTATTTAAGATGCAAACCTCGGCCCATCAACAACACAAACCAGAGGAGAAGCAGGAAGAGACTCAATGTCAGAAATCAATACTTACTGATTATTCGACAACTAGTTTGGTTCTTACTAAACTAAACTTTAATTCTATACTCAATAATGGTGGGCTCTATCCCAAAAGACTTTATGTGGGCACTATCCCAAAAATACTGAAAAATCTAAAGACTGAATACGGGCTCCATCCCAACTTACACATCAATCGAGAAGTTACGTCTCAACTCGATTGACAGAACCTCAAAACAAAATACTAGATACCTCGGAAACAGTATTGTTTTCCAACTATCTAAAAATTCAAAAGATAACTATACTACGATATATCTCAAAGAAAAATATAATATATACTTAATTATATAACTGATGTATCATAAAAGATTCAGGAGGTGGTAACAGTCCTTTCTATGGAACATGGAGTGTGTGGTCGTCGAGGTTACATAATAATAATTTTAACTATATGCCTGTAAGACTCAAGGTCTTTTAAATGCAAACTGCACGGCAATAGTTAGAAGGAATAGAAAGATAGGAAAGATTTTTTTGTTGGTACAGTGGATTGAGAAATAGGTGATATTTATCTCATGAAAATCCCACGGGTGGCGTCCAGTTGAAGCTGGGGGAATATTGAAAAGTTGCTGCCCAGGCTGGGGCTCGAACCCACAACTCTTAGGTTAGCAACCAAGCACTTCATCCACTGTACCATTGCCAACCTAACTGACTCAAAAAGAAATAATCAAAAAAAAAACTTAGTGTGCGTAGACTTGATAACTTTACGGCGTTCTGATTGCGACAGAAAAGACAATTCCTCCAGTCGAGAAGTTGATCAGATATGTGACGGTGACATTGCGCTACTGCAGACGTACATCGGGTACAAAAACTCCAACTACCGGTTAGCGCTTCATATCCCGTTACATATCTTCACTTCCTGAAGAAAACCGAAACTGACTGAAACTTTCTAAAGCAAATGTATGGGCGGTACAATAATTAAAAGAAGTAAATCGAATTGTAGTTGAAACAGCTTGGGTCGCATTTGAGTGAGCTTCTGCAGCTGACGTGCGTCGGGCAAAAAGCTCCAACCACCGGTCAGAAGACCTGCTCAGTCTGCTCTCGTACGACCGGGTTCTCGGACTTCACGAACAGGACATTATCAACACCTCAGCTACTGACGATCAAGCAAAACTACTGCTCAATCCGGACAGAGATCGAAGACATACCTAAGTAATAAGAGGTAAAGAAGAAGTATGTAGACCTAATGCAACAGCTGACTCAGGAAATACTTCACCAAATCACTGGACAAAATAGTGCCTGCACCACTACTCTTGATGACATTCCCCTATCTGAGAAACCTGATCATCTTGCAAATGATACTTCCCAAAAAAAAACAAAAATTTTACGAAAATTCTCAAAAATTTCTAACTTCTTACTACATCACTCTGAATCGACCTAACTTTAATCAATTCTAGTCTGATCTTCTCTTATTAAGTCGGGCCCCACGTTGGGCGCCATCTGTAACGTAAAATATGAAAATTAGAAAGAATAATCGACAATGACAATTTGCAATTGCCAACAGACACCAAGCCCCGTTACCCAAATATCCTATGGTTATTTAAGATGCAAACCTCGGCCCATCAACAACACAAACCAGAGGAGAAGCAGGAAGAGACAAGCACCCCATACATCCTTGACTCCTATGCCAAGGGACAGCAACTCCAACATCCTTCGTCCGTGTATCGGTGTATCTAGCACCCCTATATAAGACATACTTACACTTCGCTAACACGGCCTCCTGCTCTGCCTAATCTCCTCCCATTCTTTCACTTTCCTATTCATCCGCATCACAGAAGCGAAAACCATCCACCAGCCTACCATAGGTACTGACTACAAAGTCCCGTAGAACAGCCTAGAGGTTACCTGATAGCATGTTCACGCCTATCCGCGGCAAGTACTAGCTGTTCCGCTTGCTGCTGGTTCACATTATAGCCTACACCTGAAAACCAAGGACCCTTCTTATATCCCCACCAACGTACCTAGACCAGTAATGCTATCTTTAAAAATAATCGTATCTATGCGTCTAGTTATCGCTATCTGATTTCGCGTGATGTTCGAGTTCGAATAAGAAGAAAAGATATAGTGAATCGAAAGAAAAGAAAAAGCAATTCATAGATGCACCTCTTGACGATTATTGTGAGTGGCGTAGCACTGAACAGAAAGAAATCTGTCTGAATCACTGCACCTACCAGAAGAACGCGACACGTAAGTATCATGATAATAGACAACCATAGATCTTCGTGGTTGCTATGGCTTATTACCAACATCTGTACACTCAGCTGCCACGATGAAGTGCTGAGCGTCGATGAAGAGGTGTCTAACCTTATGGGGAGGGAGAACCTATGATGACAATCGACTCCCCTGGCCTCACAACCCACCCAATTCGATTCTAAAAATCAACTCTCTCAGAATCGACTTTGGCTGCCCGTTGGACCTATGAGTCCCCAAGACTCAATGATTTTATTGGGCAGCCCCTTAGATGAAAAAGCGAGCAGAAAAAAATGCTTGCTTACACGATCATCTTATCAATGACATAGTACCTACCCGAGATACTACTCAACTAAACTTCAACCTTCAACTAGAAAACCACACACACACACACAGCATGTTCTATCCAAATGTTTATCCTAGAAATGTGCTTAAATTGTAGTAATAGTCTCAATAAGTTATTTTATATTTGTCAGAGACTTGGGGATAATCATATGAAGTCTAAGTGATATTAAAAATTAAAATAAACTTATGATACATAAAAGACAGGAAAGATTTAAAGAAGCTAAAGAGTGAAAGATAGAGGACGCGGACCGATAGCTTAGACACTATGAACGAAAATGATATCGTGTTTCAAAGCGGCGGTAATAATCTGCCGTCGACAGTATAAGATATACTCGAATTGTAATGAGCCAAATCGGAAACCATTTAAATTCAATATTCAAACCGAAAATAAATATGCCAATTCCACAACCAACACCGTGGTTGCGCATGTAAATTCAACCCCACAAAAATCAATATTAAACCAGATCAATGTATAAAAAAAAGTACCATATACGTGAGAAGGCAACTCGATTAAACAGATATCAATAGCAATATAGTGTAAGAAAATATAATTGTCAAGATAAAAATATAGTCAGAACAATACATCACTGCCAATGGGGCAGTGGGGATTATATGTTTACTTAGCGAAGCTTCGGAAGTGCACTCCAGAATTTGCTTCAAAAGAATGGTTATAAATTATGTTTAACTACCAAATTGCTACCACTATGCCACTGGATATATGTTTTTGAGTGACTGTTAACATTGATTTTTAGTATCTTGTGCGTTCAAATAGTTAGATACCTTGTTATGGCATAATATCGATCTCTTTAAGATCTAATTCAAGATTACTCATAAGTGTAATAGTAACTATCATTCAACAAAAAAAACTCGAGGACGAAAAGTAATAAAAGATATTGTGTCTATAAGCGACTGACACTATCGAGAAGAATCGAGTGGAAAGAGTAAATTGCGTAAACTCGAAGTGAAAATCAAGTTCGACTGTGTAGCTTATAGCTGAGTGAACAAATTAAAAAGAATTAACGCGGCGTATAAAACGCTAACGCGGTTGGTCGCTACCGACACGAAACTTACTTACTTACTTACTTAAGGTGGCGCAGACAGTCCATTGTGGACCACGGCCTCAACCAACAATCCTCGCCAGCTAGGCCGGTCCCTAGCCAGTGGCCTCCAGTTGCGCACACCAAGTTGGTTGAGGTCGTTTTCCACTTGATCGCGCCACCTTAGATGGGGTCTTCCAGAACTGCGTCGGCCCTCCGGGTTGGAATTGAAGACTCGTCGGGCAGGAGCGTTTTCGTCCATACGCTCCACATGACCCAGCCATCTAAGCCGCTGAATTTTCAGCTTCTTAACCAAGTCAATGTCGCTGTATAGCCCGTACAGTTCGTCATTGAATCTTCTCCTCCATACTCCATTGATATATTCAGGCCCGAATATCACCCGAAGAATCTTTCTCTCAAAGCACCCCAGCCTGTATTCATCCGATTGTGTCAGTGTCCACGCTTCTGCCCCATACAGCAGGACTGGGATGATAAGGGTCTTGTATAGTGTCTCCTTGGTCCTTTGAGAAAGGGCTTTACTACTAAGATGCCTTCTTAGCCCGAAGAAACAGCGATTGGCAAGAGTGATTCTTCGACTGATCTCTTCACTGATGTTGTTCTGAGAGGTTATAGTGGAACCCAAATAGACAAAGTCCTTGACAACCTCAAAGTTATATCTGTCCATTGTGACGTTTTGTCCGAGCCTACGGTGATGATCTACTTCACCCGAGGACAGCATATACTTTGTTTTATCTTCATTTACAGCCAGACCCATTCGAGCCGCTTCCACTTCAATACTTGCGAATGCTCCACTGACAGCGCGCTTCGTTCTTCCAATAATGTCAATATCATCAGCATAGCCAAGTAATTGAACGGATCTAAAAAAAATCGTACCGCTGGTGTTGACATGCGAGTTGCGTACGATTGCCTCAAGAATGATGTTGAAGAGGTAACATGACAGCGCGTCACCCTGTCGTAAGCCTTTCTCGACATTAAATGAGTCGGTGGTGTTCTTACCAACCTTGACGGAGCAGCGAGAGTTCTTCATAGTCATCCTGCACAATCGAACGAGTTTGGCAGGGATGCCAAGAAGCGACATGGCTCTGTATAGCTTGTTCCTGTTTACGCTGTCATAGGCGACTTTAAAATCGATAAAGAGGTGGTGAGTATCGATCTGGAATTCTTGGGTCTTTTCCAAAATCTGCCGAAGTGTGAAAATTTGGTCGACGGTTGACTTACCGGGTCTGAAACCACACTGATAGGGGCCAATCAGTTCACGTGCGAAAGGGTTCAGACGTTCACACAGAATGGCCGACAAGATTTTATAGGCGACATTTAGGAGACTTATTTTTTTTTTTTTTTTTACACTATCAGTTCTCGAGAGTAAGAAGCTTATATCAAGCATTAAATTACAATCAGAGATTAGCCAACACATATTATATGCTCACTGGCTACATCATTTAGTGCAGGTGTAAGTTGTTAGTAAGCAAAATATACAAATAGCATAACACAAGCACAAAAAATAAAAAATTAATAAACACATACATTTATACAAAATAGATACAAAAACATTGAGAATATACAAAACATAAACTATGAGCGTGGTGCACTGGTTTTAAATGTTTTTTTTAGAGAGGATTTACTAATATTAAAATCAACAATACTTTTATTTGAGTTGAAAAGTTTGCACATGCGGGTAAGAGGTTCATTCATGCCATAATTAGTACGGTGTTGGGGGCAATGCAATAGCTCTAATCTACGAAGATGATGAGCCCCTCCGCGATAATTAAAACCTACACACGATAGAAGATCGGGTGAGTCCAAAGATCCCGTTAAAAGTTGGTGAATAAAAATAACATCATTGTTAATACGCCTTTGTGACAAAGTTTGAATCTTTAGAAGTTGATTCCGGTGTTCGTAAGGTGGGAGGTTGTATGGATCTGCCCAGGAGAGACCTTTTAAAGCAAATCGAATAAAATTACGCTGAACTGCCTCTATCCTAGATTTATGAACTTCGTAGAATGGAGACCATACCTGGGATGCATATTCTAGATGGGGACGAACATGACAGTTATATAAAGCTAGGGTTACATAAGGATTTTGAAATTCCTTCGACCATCTTTTAACAAATCCCAACATGGAATTAGCTTTTTTAACAATAAAGTTGATGTGTTCCGTGAAACTCAAGTCTGGGCTAAAGTTTACTCCCAGATCTTTAAAACTAAAAACGCGATGCAAAACTTGTTGTGAAATGTAATAGCCGTGTGTACTTGGTACCCGTTTCCTTGAAAAAGTCATTGTCTGACATTTCGCTGGATTCAGGCTTAAACAATTCTTGCTACACCAGATAGCAAATCTGTCGATGTCGGCTTGCAATTCTACGCGGTCATTAGCTGAGTTAATAGATTTGAAAATTTTCATATCATCAGCGAAAACAAGGATCTCACTAGAATGAATACACGAAGTTACGTCATTGATAGCTAGTATAAACAGTAACGGACCAAGATGGCTGCCTTGTGGGACTCCTGATTTTGCTGGGAAAGGGCTAGAAAACGAATTTCTGAACTTGACTATGTATGATCTGTTTCGGAGATATGAATATATCCAATTAACAAATCCTACAGGGAAACCTAGAGCTTTCAATTTGAAAATGATAATTTCATGTGAGAGTTGGTCAAAAGCTTTTGAGAAATCTGTGTAGATACAATCCAGCTCATGTCCACTCTCTAATGCCTTTGAGCACTTGTTCATAAAGGTTAATAAGTTTGTGACAGTAGACCGCTTCTGCATAAAGCCGTGTTGTTGATGGCAGATTAAATGTTTGCAGAAAAACGTTATACTATCACAAACTGCTTGTTCGAAAAGCTTTGGAATAGAGGACAGTTTAGAAATCGGTCTATAGTTGGTAATATCGGACTTATTACCCTTTTTGAAGACGGGAGTAATGAATGAATCTTTTCATACTTGAGGAAATTTACCAGACTTAAGGGATAGGTTGAAAAGGAATTGCAAGGGAGAAGCTAAAACGGAGGAACATTTTTTTAATATAATAGGAGGAATGCCATCAGGACCGGGAGAGTAATCATCTTTCAGCAATGAAAGATAATGCAAAACTTTATCATTATCAATTTGGATGTTGTTAAAAGTGGCTTGGGGGAAATCACGGGAGTAGTCAAAGAAATCAAAGTCTATATTGACGGGATTTTCAATAAAGGACTTACTGAAATGTTTGCAAACGCATTGCATATCTCAGGTGAGCTTGTCAAAGCGGAATCTTTGTAAACAAAGTTCACTGGATACCCATCAGACTTTTTCTTTAAATTTACAAACTTCCAAAATTTCTTTGGATCAATCTTCAACGAAATTTCCATTTCCTTCACATATGCTGCATATAGGTTTCTGGAAAGTAAATTAAACTCTTCAAAAAGTGCAAGGAACACATTTTGATCAGAAATTGAAAGACTTTTAATGTAAGACTTCCAAGCCTTATTCCGTTTGTTGCGTAGACATTTAAGCTCTTTCGTGTACCACGGATGGCTGGAGTTGATATTTTTAGATATCTTAAGAGGAATTGAATTTATCAAGCAGCTATTGAAAATTTCGTAGAATTGAGTAACTGCGTCGTCAATGTTATTCGAAACATGAATATTCGAAATATTAGAAGCACTCAAATTGTCGTAAAGTAATTGAAAGTCAGCTTTACGGAAATCAAGTGAATAAGAAGAGTCTTCGGCATTACTGTTATTAAGTAAATTGCTGCTCATATCAAAAAATATATCCAATGGGGGATGGTAGGAGTCTACGTTAGAAATGGCAGAGGTAGATTCTACCACTACCGTACTAACAGCGTCAGAAGAAAAGACTAAATCGAGAATTCGATTTCTACAATTATTAATACAGCTTACTTGCTGTAAGTCAGTAGAGGTTATGTTGTACAAAAGAAGAAGTTCCTGTTGCGAAGAAGTCAAGGCAGCTTCTAAATAGGACTCGTCTTCAGAAGGGGTCCACGTAATGTTAGGTAAATTGAAGTCAACCAACAGTAAAATGTTGCTATTTGAACTGGCAATATCAATCATATGATCAAGAATTAACGATAGCTCGGCAAAAACTGACGCAGAACTTTTCGGTGGAATATAAACATTAATAATAAAAAGATCATATGATTGAAAAGAAACCTTAACACAAATGAGTTCAATTGAAACATTAAAGGGCAAAGAGACAAGGGAAGATGAGATGCAATTACGAACAGCAATCAATACACCACCGCCCACTTCCTTCGGCTTATCCACATGACGATCCTTTCTGAAAACAGAAAACTCATCGTCGAAAATTTCTGTGTCCAAAACTGAACTATTGAGCCATGTTTCTGTGAAAGCAAAGATATCATGTGGAAAAGCTTGAGAGTTTTTAAAAACTTCAGCAGTTTTGCTGCGTATCCCTCTTACATTTTGGTAGAAGAGGGTAATCCTATTAAGTTTTTTGGAGCCGATACTTTAGCAACTCGATTATTGAGATTTTTTGATCGAACTACAAATTCTTTGACAAGTGTACCGGGAGGCCAAAACTTATTGTCGCAGAGAGGACCGAAAAATGATGGAGGAGTAGTTATCCTGAACGATGACACGAAACTGTCAGGCTTACTGATTTTATTGCATTTTATAGCTGACGCACTCCAAATGCAGTTATTAGCAACAAGATGTTGAATTATGTCATTGGGTTGGAGTTCAGGGTCAAGTCGGGATACAAATACTAGTTTTGGCTTAGGAACAGATTCTATTTTTTTGGGAGGTTCCGAATCGTTGATGTTATTAGTATTAGTATTAGTATTAGAACAACTTGATAATATTTTCGGTTCAGAGCAAGATGGGGTAGTGCTGGCTAATTCAATGGGAACCGCCACCGCCGGTGCATCGATATCGGCCCTAGAGCTGTTGACGGTGGTTAAATCTACTTCTTGAAGGGGAGGAGGCAGTGGTATACTTATTGGAATGACTCTCCTCGAATTTGGGCGCTTTGGGTCTGGGGAAGGAGTTTTGAATGACGATGATCCTTCACGAACCCTTTTCTTACCCTTTTTGAGAGCAGACTTGGTGAGTATAGAAGAGGAGGGGTTACTCGGGGGCAGGGATGAAGGATGAATAGAGTCAGGATCTAACGGCTCTGTTGACGTTGATTTGCTAACAGTTTTGATCGGGGAAGGAATTGAAACTACATTTGCTACAACTGAGTTACCTCTTTAGTTGGCGCAGCTTAGATTATCTCCTTTCTTGTGGATAGGGCACACAATGCTGAGGTTCCATTCGTCAGGCATACTTTCATCCGACCAGATTGTACAGATGAGTTGGTGTATGCTCCTCACCAAGTCATCTCCCGCTGCTTTGAAGAGTTCAGCCGTAAGGCCATCAGCTCCAGCAGCCTTGTTGGACTTTATTTTAGATATTGTCATACGAACTTCTTCTTGGTCGGGAGGACGGAAATTTTGTTCATCATCATCCAAATCGAATGGATCATTCTGCCTGACAGCGATTAGTTGGTTGTCTTCGCCGTTTAACAGTCTGCAGAAGTGTTCTTTCCAAATTCTCAGCACCGACTGTGTATCTAGAACGACTTTCCCACCCTCGTCTCTACATGCTTCCGCTCGGGCTTTGTAACCCTTGGACGAATGCTTTACCCTTTGGTAGAACTTTCGAACATTGCTTCTGCCGTAGCACCCCTCAATAGATTCAACCATTGGTTTTTCCAGTTCTCTTTTTTTTCTTCTGAAAAGCCGATGTTCCTCTTTCCTCTTTTGCTGGTACACCGCACGGAAAGCGCTCTTGGCAGCTCTAGTTCTGGCATTCAGAACTGCATGATAGGCTTCGTCTTTGGCCAAGTGTGCGAGCCTGCACTCATCATCAAACCAGGTGTTTCGTTGTGGTCGCCTAATGAAACCCAAAACATCCGCGGCAGCGGTTTTGATGGCCATTTTGCAATGTTGCCACTGGGCCTCTGGGTTTTGCGCAGGCGCCGGGCTTGTCAAGAGATAAGAGCAGACATGATTGGCAAAGGTTGTGGCGGTCTCTTGCGATTGTAACTTAGCAACATCAAACTTTCTCACAGTGGATGTTCGGTTCTGCGGTCTGGTGGAGATCCGCATTTGCACTTTAGCTACAACAAGGTAGTGGTCCGAGTCTATGTTGGCCCCTCGGAAAGTGCGGACATCCATGACACTGGACGCATGTCTGCTATCAATCGCAATGTGATCAATTTGGTTGACGTAATTTTGATCAGTAGACCGCCAGATCCCCTTGTGAATATTGAGGTGTGGGAAGTGTGTGCTAGCTAAGATGACACTTCGCCCCGCAGCAAAGTCGATTAGCCTGTGTCCGTTACCGACACGAAACAGTAAAGAAAAAGTCTTGACGACCGAGTGATAAAAAAAAACAACACAAAACAAAATACAAAGTTTTTGAAGATATAACTTCAAACGCGGACGAAATTGTAAGCGGGCGCGGTCTCAGCTTTATGAATTTAATTTAATCCAAAAAAAAAAGAACTAGGAACACGGGCTCAGAAATTTTTTTTCAAATTTTTAAAGGAAATCGATCTCACATAATGGCTGATGGATATTTTCAAACAATCTTGGGATATAGATTCTCCGCGGACAGTAAACCAATATAATCGAACATTTACTCACTCAAAGATAAAACACAGTTCGAAATAGGAAATCTAAGATACACTTTTGATTCACAGTATAATAATTATAAGGATAAAGATAATATATGGTTTGAGCACACCGACAGTAAGTAGGCTAAGGCGCCTCGTTGTAAGGTATTTATTTACAAAATCGATTTGTGGTACCACCGTCCGTTGCCTCAGATATCAACGCCTGCGTCGAACGTGAACTACGTAGCGTCTTTGCACTCGCCGAAATATATAACTTTGGTGGAGTGCTCGAGCTTCAACGCTCCCAATAGATAACACACAATAAATAAAGTGAAAATTGTCTTTACCTGGATATATATATGATGTATACTTATAATTCTTATTATTATATGGATAATTTCAGGAACTGCTGGGTACAGATGAGGTGAGTAGAATACAGGTGACCTTATTCCCGCGTTGCTTCATATTTGATGTCAAGAAACATTGATTGTTGAAGGACCGGCATCAACAAACTGTGTTCGCCAGACGTCCTTTATGTGCGATCCCGCGATGAGAGTTATATATATATGTGTATGTACAATCCCGCGGTGTAATACGGCTCCCACGTCGTTGGTTATAAATCCCACGACGAGTGTCTTCAGCCTGTCGTGACTGGGTTCTGAAGATGCCTTCGAAAGATAAAAGGTGCTCCCTATGAATGAGGTACTCGATGCTCTATGAGTGTTCCCCGTGTTGCACCGATAGGGCGGTATAAATGAGTGCTATCGTAGCACGATGACGAATAAAGAAAATTCGTTGTGATCCAATTGGATATTGGGTATGGCCCAAGAGTAACGACGGTATAATGAAAAAAAAATCTTATGGGCCGACGAGCGATGCGCCCTAAGTTAAGCACATGGGGTGCGGTCGCTGAATTTCCAAAGATTGTGGTTCACTTCAGGGGCCACGTGTGCTTGTGTAATAAAAATAGCAAAAAAGCGATGCGTCTCTCGAAATAATACACTCCATTCGCTGAGAAGTGCAAATTACGCTGATGCGTATATATATATTTTAATGCTTGGTTCATATATATTGCGTAAAATTTCAGCATCTGCACGTGTCTGTCGGCAGAAAATCCTTATTTGGGAATAATGGATTCCCGTTGAGAATCTCCTGCGTTATTTCCACTCGTCCTGCCCAAAGATTTTGGCTCGGTCTGTCCACTGATATCCTGGGATGGCTGGTCCTAAATCAATAAGGTAGAAGTGTGAGAAAAAGAACATGAAAATTTGGCTGGGTGACGCTGCCATTGTTCACATGTCGTAGCAAACGATGAATTCCTTTTGCTTCGACAGAATTACTTACAATTTATTTCTAACCTTGATCTAAAGGATGTTTTCCGCCTTAGGATGGGATTTCCTTGATGGCATAAGCAATCAGGAAATTGTTCTCCTTATTGGAGATAAGAGTATGGCCGCGGCACTTATAAAAAAAAAATTGTATAATTGTCGGTTCTGCTGCCGAGTTGTGATTTCGTCGATAGTCTTCTTCAAAATGAAGTTCGTTGTCGGCTTCCTGGATAATGTTTCCACTTTCCAGTCGGCCAACGCCCTAATTTCCAATATCATTTCCTGCGTTCCAATTGTAGATCTGTTTGTTGTGTTAATTTCGATGAGATCTAGTTGTATGTTTTAATATTCAGTGCTCACTGTACCATTTTAGATAACTTGGATTTTTATTGTGCAGTAAGTATACCAAAATGTGTATGTTAGTGAATCACTCTGAATTTAGACTATGGTTGCACTTAAAATGAGGCAGTGTGGGATATTATGTCAGAATCTTCGTATTTTTAGGTGCTGTTATCGAGTAAAAGACAATTGTTCCTACCTTGATCTGGTATTAAAGATATGTCAGGTGCGGTGGTGAAAATATCATTAGCTTGGTATTTTAGGTAAATTTTTGCTAAAATCGTGCGGCGCACATTGACTTTGTCAGTCTGCCACATTGTGACAGTTTTAAGATCGCTATCATACCTTGAAACAGTGACATGAACACGCCTGTTACCTTAGATCTGTCTACGTTTGGTAGTCTCCTGACTTGAACTATCTCATTCTACTGTCAAGACAATTATTCTAAGATGAATAGTTCAGGACTTGTAATTTTTGCTGGGCAGTACAGAGTACAAAAGAAACTCAAGTCATTAACGTCAGTAGTGTCCACTCTATCACTCACACTCATCTTGAACGCTATATATGTCATTACAAATGATGTTAAATGGCTTCAGAAATACTATTAGAGGATACGTCAGATGATTCAACTAGAATAGAGGAAAATAATCTATCTTGTAGGTCGGCTGGGTTGAGATAATTCTCACATTTCCGACTATGACAGAATTAGTAATTTGACAGTCATCTGTCAAATAACAATTATATCAACCTATGCAATTCAGCTAGTGTGACCACATCATCCTGCAGTTACCAGTGTAAACTACTTCATTTGTAGTTTTGTGTGTGGACAGGGCATATTATCCACAGTAACAACTTCTTGTCGCCTGTCGCTGAATAATACATCCATGGAAATGGAGGAATGCGCATGACTTGGAAATTTCCATTTTTAGAAATGTAAATTATCATGTGGATTCCATTCTGGAAGTGGAATTTGTTTGTCGGGGTGGATTCTAGATGTGGATTCTTATTTAATGGCGGACCATATTGGATGCGTTCAGCACCATGTGGGTTACCGTGAGGTTCCTCAGGTAGATGGCACCAGTTGCAAATACTTCTTGCAATTTAATGGGCAAGAAAGTTTTCCCTGCAAGCACTGCACCTAACCTAGATGCTAGGTTAGTGAGAACAAACCCATTGGTCGTCTTCTTCTCGATTCATTGATTTGATTTCGGCTACAAATCCGTTCAGCTTCTCTGACCACAATCGAGGCTGGGGATCACATCTCGACGTGAGCTTCGGAAGTGTCAACAACTCTGAGGTTAAGTCTTGAACCAGAACGTCATAACGCCCAAAAACAATGCGAAGTGTCTCAATAATTGCGTCAGCATCCGACGAATACTTCAGCCGATCGCTCACCAGTTCAAAGCCTTGCCCAGACGTGCGCCATTTTCTTTGGCGCTGTACCGCCCTTCGATCGTAGTGGACTTATAAACTTCCACAAAATATGGCCATTCTCTTTTGTTCTCCCCAGAGAAGCTCGGCAGCTCTTGCACATTATTGCGATTCAATATCGTGAGCAGATTGGCCATAACCTGGTCTCGAAAGGAAGAATCACGGGCACCAGGAAGTGGATCTGTTGTCTGGTGCAAAGGCGTAGATAAACCTTGATGCTGATGAGCAGGTGTCCCTTGCAACGGTGTAGACTGACAATTTTCCAACGATGTTTTTACAAATGACTGATGGTTCGCTTGGATGTGTTTTATTATATCCAGCTTTGCAGATTTTAAAACATCTGAACTTGTTTTTGGAGCGCTGCTGGAAGTCGAAACCAGTGCCTTAGTGCTGGGGATCCTTGAAAGTTTCAGCCTTGCCTCTGCTAGCTTTACACGCAGTTCTAAAAGCTCTTTATCACGTTGAGCGACTGCAGCCTGCGCTACTACTGCTGCCTCCATAATAAACTCCACATCCTCCGTGGGGTCTGAATGATGTTCCGAACTTCTGAGCCTTGCTTGGGAGTGCGTGGTGTCATCGCCATCACGTTGAACACAATCAACCTCTTCGCAAAACCATGGAGTGACAGTGTCCAACTTGTCATGGTCAAAGCCATGACAATCGTAATGCCACCAGCGCTTACATTTTTTGTAAGACACCATAGAATCATCATCCGGCCTCTTACAGGAAGATAAAGCGCAACTGTGCACCACATTGTCCATATCAAAGTAAGAAACTTGTGGATGCACAAACAAAAATCAACAATTTTAATAAAATAATGTTGCTCCAAGAAATTCCAATCCTCTAAAGGATCCCAAAATATAAAAATCGAAGAACGAAATAGCGTAGAATCGTATATTTGTTACTAATATTATCGATTTTATTCTGTAAATAAAAAAATTCAAGATTAAATATTACTCTACTTACAAACCACCTGCTTTAGTTTTTGTTGTTTATGTGCACAATATACTCGTCTCTTTCTTTCGAAAGAGGTGGAAATTGTTAATAACCAAGACTGCAATACTCAAATAAAAATATAGGGTGACTCGATGACAGGGACTCTTAAGCAAGTTATATCCTTCGATGAATTCAATGTAATCACGATAGAACACTAATGGGCCTGCCATCAGGCCTTGGAAGTTCAAAACATACGAAAAGTATTCTAGTGCAGATGGACATTTTTGAAATGAATGATATTGTTGAGCTTTGGTCATGTCCTAGAATTGTTTTCATGGATATTAGCTTATGACATATACCTTAAATAAAAAAAAATTAATTTACCTTTTGTTCTCTTGCGAATCCATCATGGATACTGAAGGCCAGACTAGTAACATTTTTTATTTCTAACGAACATGGGCCGTAGTCATATATTTGACCATGGACCTTTTTATAAAGGAAACATTATCCTTGACAATCTTTCCAAGTTCAGGAAAACGCCAACCGATCAGACAGCCAAGTTTTAATAAGACCTCACAATTTATTTAATTTTTATCCGAAACTTTTGAAATATCATAATTTTTGAGAGATTTTTCTTTTGATATTACTGTGCTTGCTGTTAAATTTATTATTATCAATCACTTTGCAAATGTTTCTGTCAAACGAAACGTCATTTCCATGCAGAAGCGTACACTGGTAGAGGCAGCAGGGCAACTAACCCCTCTCAACTTTTAAAAATATATATTAGAAAGATATCCAATTATAAATCTGAGCTACAACTTTCTGTCTTTAAATATGATTCTATTGCGAAACTTCATACTTTTGCTTGTAGTATTCTACTTAAGAAAGGTTTAAGGCAATTTAAATTTAGAGTAAACTGCTGCAACACCCCCTCGCTCATATCCTAGACACGCCTATGAAAAAAAGTTTCTTGTAGGGAAATATTTCACAACTTGCTTTTTCAATGAGCTAGTATCGTTGGCGACACGATTTTCGCAGATATTGTATGGAAACGAACATGGACCTAATAAGTATGGACTGCTAGGAGGTAACTTCACGTTTGTTCCAAGAAAGCGCTCGTTGCTCACGACGTCAAATATGGAAACAAAGAAAAACAAAGAGACATGTACATTTAAGCAAGGATTAACGCAATTAAATCCAAATAATTGCCTTTGTACTGATGATGGTTGCAATGATATAGTTGTCATTATTAATGGCACAAAATCTGCAACCTCTTGGTGAACTGGGTTTTGTTAAATTTGATAAATTAATTCAACTATTATAGGTAATTCCTGCAATACTCTCAGTGAAATTAATAAAAACACGTTTAAGGAAATTGAAAAAAAAAAATGTGTCTGTCAAACAATGAAAACAATTTTCAACAATATTTCACATATTGAGCAAACAGCGGTAGTGTCGTTGGTGACACGATTTCCACAGATATTGTATAGAAACGAAAACCAACTAGCAGTCCATACTTATTAGGTCCATGCTTTTTACACTGGGCCTCCACTAGAAATAAATGATTGCAAGAAATGTGTCATGTAGTCAATATTTCTTGTGGGGCCCCTTATGTCTGGATTTTAAATGTTTTTAGACATAGATTTCTGCATTTATTTCTTGTCTTGGAAGAAGAAATAAATGCTGAAATAAGTTTTGACGTTTCGTGACAATCCCAACTTGGTAGAACATACATTCAAATGAAAACGTAAAATTTTCTCTGAAATTTTGAAGGTTGTTGTTTTTGATGGTTTTATTTGCAATTAAACTTTTCAGAGTTGATATTTTTAAGCGTGTAAAAGTGAGTATTTTGGTGTTATTTTCATTTGATTTTGTTTTCTATGGTTTAACACGATAAGAAATAGCTAGCAAATAATGGATGACTGGAAAATAACACACAATGTAGTGCTAAGCCTTATTAGAGCATTTAGTGGTTTTGAATGTTTGTGGGACTACACAAGTTCCTTATACAAATGGAGTGATTTGAAAATGAGGTGTTGGGCTGACCTCGCCAAAGAATTCAACAAAAGTGTTGATACCATCAGAAAAAAATATTAAATGCTTGCGGTCGGCATACGTACTTGAAAATAAAAAGTTGATGATTCGAAAAAGTCTGGTGCTTCATTTTACTCAATTTATGAACCAAGCTTATACTACTTCGAAGAGTTTTCTTTTTTGGACCGAGTAATTGTGCTTCGGAAGACTACCAGCAATATCAAATTGGTAAGTTACAACATTTTATTGATTGTATTTTTCTAATTGCATTTTGTTCTTTATAGGATCACACTTTGGACAACGCGGTTGAGGCCACGGAATTTGAGGTATTTAATGACTTCATTGAAGTTGATACCACCGAATAGCCTTATACCAGTACATCCAATGAACATTTGGTAAGGGAAGTAAAACCGAGGAGTGGTAAGTCAAAGCCATCGACTTCGAAGTACGACGACGCTCTCTGTGCTATTTTGAACATCACTAAGGCAGAACCCGAAAACAATCATTATGCAGATTTTGGGAAGAGCGTAGCCAGCCAATTGAAACAACTGTCACCGCTTGAAGCTGCTGAAGCTATGAACGATCTTCAACAGACCTTAAGCAGGCACATTATAATGTCATTAAGGTCAAAAACCAATGACCTAATTGCTGAAGCTATCCAGAATGCTGATGTCATTAGAATATATAACTGATAGTTAATTTTCAAGCTGCCTTTATTTTCCTTTCTTTTTTTTAAACCTAAAAGGGTGATGATCAATGTTCCTATTAATTTTTAATGAAGTATGTATATTTAAATGAATAATATTTATTTTTTGCATTGAATAAGAAACATTAAAGCCAATTTAATATTAAATTTTTGTTGTTTTACTAATAAAATCAACATTCTAGAAGCTGATGAACTTGCCAAATATGGTACTGCACTTATTTCTCTATATAACTCTCCACAAATTCATGACGAACCCAGTGTAGCCGAATTAACGTACGATCTTTTCGAAAACGACAAAACGACAATCAAATGGTTTTATGTGATCCGAACAACGGCAGATATATGGCCTGTTATATCTTGTATCGTGGAGATGTAGTACTTAAAGATGTTAATGCTGCCATAGTTACTGTTAAGGCTAACAATTGAATACAATTTGTTGATTGGTGTCCTACTGGGTTTAAGGTTGTTGTTCAAAATGGTGATTTGGCTGCAGTAACGCATCTTAAATCTTATTCACAAGATTGTCTTCGGCAGTCCGTAAGAAGCGTGCAGAACTTGTTGGAAGTATTTAAGCTAATTTTGTAACGTAAATTATAATGAAATTTAAAGAAGAATTTATACACCACCTGTACCTGTCAATGGACACCAATCACTTCACCCAAAATATCCTATGAATATCCGAGATTCGAATCCATGCCCACCAACAACACAAGCCAAAGAGGAAGCCGGAAGAAACAAGCACCCCTATCTATCCTTGACTCCTATATCAAGGAACAGCATCTCCATCATCAACCGCCCATGTATCGGTGTATCCAGCATCCCTGCAATAGACATACTTACACTTCGCTAACACGGCACCTTGCTCTCCCTGCTCCTCTTCCCATTCTTCAAACTTCATCTCCATCCCCATCACAGAAGCACGAGCCATCCAGCAACGCACCATAGGTCCTGACTACAAAACACCGTAGAACAGCCTAGAGGGTACCTACCAGCATGCCCGCGCCTATCCACTACAAGTTATAGATGTTCTTCGTGCAGTCGTATCGTGTCGTAGCCTACACCAAAAAAAACCATGGAATCTACTCAAACCCCCATGCTCACAACTAGATTCGAAATGCTGAAATTAGAATCGATACTTTTTTTCCAGAGACTCCACTCCAGATCACATTCACTTAGCTAACTGAGGCTACCTACTCTTGTTGTTGAAGGGACGGAAGCGATCCTATGCCGGCAACGCCCCCTTTCTCGTCAGCTGCTCGTTGAGAGCAGTCGGCAAGAACGCCATGCGACAACGTAGAACCGTGGTTGAGATCGACCGTCGCGGTGGCCGGCAGTACCTTAGCCGGGATCTACTTAACCGGTGTTACCTCTTTTTTTTCTGCTGACCGTTGAGCTCAAGATGGGCGAGCTCGAATAAAAATGTTGAAATGCTTAAGGGCCCTCATAATTTTCAAAGATAAGTCTGATAAGAATCGAACGAGAAGAAAGGTTGATTCATGATCGCACCTCTTATAATTCGCCGAGAGTAGACGTGGATTAAAAGATAGAAATTGAGATTGAATTGTCATATCAACTCAAAGAACGTATCACGTAAGTATGTTATCAGCAAGCAAACCATAGGTGGTTGTGGCTGCAATGGCTTATGTGACCTTCCTTCCACTCTGCTACCACGATGCTATGCAGACAGTGGAGGATGTGTAGGGAAAACTTTGTCACCGCAACTACAGGTGACACCTTGCGGTAATTTCAAGTCACATTATATGTCTACTCTATCTAATGATATTTCCCTCCGAAAATCGGGAAATTTCAAAAATTTTCGAAAATCCTTTTATATCATGTTCTTGCCACTAGATGACGGAATTTGGGAAGTATTTGTCCAGATCCCGAACATTGTCGTCGTAGTGTCGAACTCAGCCCGTAATGAAAAATCCTAAGAGGGAAATATTTCTATAGGCTCAGACGCACTCATTCTAGCATATTCTATTGCTACATGATTTTGCGCGATAGGATTATGGCTGCCAGACACTTCCGGCATTTTCGTTTTTCCTTTGTGGTTATCGTCCGCACAATTAGACGCTTCTTTCCATCTCTCTCCTACGCACCTTCTGTTTTCTTCTGGAATTCCACTGGAAGAAGTACAAAATGCATGTCCCATGCATGAGTGAAAACCCGTTCCGAACAAATATATAATTAGGGTCAGTTTGACTTAAACTGACGTACTTTTTTTAATTTGACAGGCAATGTCAGTTGACATGTGAAGTACATAAATAGTATAGATAAAATCTTAGTTACCTGTCAAAACCATTTTTAGTTAATTTTTGACAACCCCTGATCAGAACTCATTACAAAATCGAGATTGTCAGTTGAGTATAACAATATTTTGGTTGTCAATTAACTTGAAAATACGAATTAACGTCATATCCACAACCACAACTGAGGTAGTAATCAAATATGCCAATTTTGAACCAATATTCAGAAGAAAATACGTCAAACGTCAAAATTTGACGTGTACAAAAAAAGTGGCATACTGTTGAGAAAATGACACCAAGTTACTTAATAACCTCCATTATACGTTGTAATACCGAAATAAATTGACCGAACATAATAGGTTTCGTCATTTGACATGTTTTATTCCTTTTTATATCTGTCAGTGTGAAGTAGCTTTATTTTGCTACCAGAAACTAAACGCACTTCACAATGGTAACAAAACAGAACGCTAACCCTACGGTTAACTATAAAGAACGCGGTAATATCTTACCATTTTAAACCAGACAGAGGCGTGGCTTCGAAGAATTGTCTGTGTCTCCATCATTACATTTTTAACCCTCAACCGAATCTCTTCACTTAAAAGTTTCAGTAAGAATTTTCTAGTATTTCTTTTACGCAGCAGAATTTAACTTTTTTACATTTCATTAAAAATATATATTACTCGCGTGTGCTATAAATAATACTTTTCATCAAAAGATTGATGAAATCATTTTGCGGAAAGCAAATTATTGGTATCCTGGCCCTTTATTAAGGTAGGCAAAATAATTTTTTTTTTCATTTCGGCCATATTGCATGTGCCCGACAAGAATTTTTACTTTTCGTGGACACATTTTCTTTGTTCACGAAGGATGTGCCACAATTTATTCCTATTAAAATTAGTGATATTAAGATTATTCTTCTTATTCACTAGGGTTTCAGTCTGGAGAAAGGAGTTGGCCCAGAACTGTAATTTTATATACCTATGACAATCTGAGTCATGGTTGAGAAGAACATGCTCACTTCAGATAGCATGAATCCTGTTGGAATACAGCAGTAAGTCCTGATAAGGCACTCATCGTCCAACTTTAATCGACTATACGGTTGAAGTGAAGTAGGAGCTCATCAGTTACGTTGCGCGTCCGAAGCATTTACCGTCCACGAGGGACTCATCAGAATTTCGTTGGCGAGGCACATGTTTTTCTGGTCAAAGACGCAGAACCACATGGCCATACATTTCGTGGTATTTCTATATGGAATCACCTACACCATCGTCATCCTTGCGTATGATTTTCAATAAAAAAGAAAGCAACCACAATTTTGAGGTTGACCAAATGGTTTATTTTTGGAATACCAGGTAACAATTTCTTCATATTAATCCCTGAAATATAAACGTCCAGAGAGTAGTCCAACGCATAAAGAGACTCCACAGCGCTAAGGAAATTAATAAGCCCGATATTAACGCTTCCTTTATTCGTATATAAAGCACAAGATTGTCGTTGTTCAAACCTGACGCGACGTTAGAACGCCCACGGACGGTGGAGCCGAGCTCGTACAATATATGAAATATCCTGCATCTGCGTACGTTTAAGATAATTTATATTATTCTTTATTTATATATATATGTAGTTATCATACTATCATCATTTAATTACTTACTTGAGAATTTAGTTTAAGTTATAAAAGTGAAATTTAATTAACTTTGTGTAAATTTGTGTTTTGTGTATGTGACCAAGAGAAGGAAGTTGAAGTTTTTTTTTATTGTGAAGTTCTTTTTGAACTCACACAATACATAGTGTATTCCCATACTCACTGATTCACGGCGATACTTTATGTCTTGAATCAAAGATAGACTCCAGGATTACTTTTTTTTGAAGCTTCCTGGCAATTCCCAAGTTGAATTACACCTCCGGATTGTACTTTCATTTTAGAGTTTTGGATTTTCTAATCGATTCCTCTCAATAATACTTTACGTATTCCTTCGATTATAGTACATAGCTATAGATACTCACTGTCCTTCGGGATCATCTTTCTAAAACCTATCTCTTTAAATCTATGCTATCTTGTGTACGTATCTTCACGACACCACTTTTTTTTCATTCTTCGATACTTTTAGTTTTGATTAGCACTGATCTAGTAGATTGTATACTACACCCTAGACACTTTTTTTTTTGAACTTTTTTTTTAGTTCTCACTTTTTTTCACTTCAGCTTTGGCGTTGCTCCGTATCTAGCTGGAAGACTTTTGAAGTCTTACTAGAGGAAATCCTAGAAGGTATTCTTCTTCCTTAACGGAAATTGAAGGTCCATCTCATAGACCTACCTCAATTAGTCATATTGCACCTATATGTGTTTATGTTGTGTCTTATCCGTTCGTCTTGGATAGTACCAAAGATTGTAACTTACGTTTACAGTACGGTAACGCTATACCGGTCACTTGAAGATAATATATCTTCCTTTATGTATGAAAATTATTTACGGAGTGGAAGTTCACTCTTTATTGTTTCGAGAAAGGAAACGATATTTTACAAGAATAGAGTAGTGTTATATATACATGATGATGAATGACAATTTGTCATCTGTCAAAGTGAGCACGATATTTTTTATCTCCCTGAAAAAGTACTTAAAACTGTGTGAAAAAAGACAAATTCCGTAACGAATCTTAGTTTAAATATTAAATAAGCCATAGCCTTACCTGATAAATATATTCGCTGAGTAAGTTATAATACCAAAGTTGCTTCTAAGCTAAGAAATAAGTTCTCATAAAAAGCTAACCTCTAAATGCTAAAAAGAGGAATATTGGATACGTCTCCAGAACATTCAGGAAACAAGAAGCGTCATCCGAGCTTAAGTAATTTTCAGAAAAATTCCAATATGAGCACTGTTCCCGGAATAAGTGAATCTAGAATGCAGGAAATGCTGACTGAAAACAACAAGGCTCTAGTTGCCCAACTAGCTTCAAAATCAGACTTGCAGGCAATGTATCAAAAGATTCTGGATCTGAATGTACGTCACGACGAGATTTCACAGAAAGTTTCTCAATTAGAATCGCGTAACTAGCAACTTAAAGAGCAGTTAGACAAAGTGCTACAAAAAAATACTACCAAGTCGAACCTTGTTGTTCGCTTACCTGTTGAGGAGCATTCCCGTATGGATGAAAAAGCCAAATCCATCTGCGCAGGACTAATAGATGCAAACCAGCCAAACCTAGTTGTTGAGTCAGCCTACGCTGTCCATAGTAGAAATGTGAAAAATGCCACAATAATTGTTAAAATGAAATCCCGTGAATCTGCGTTGAACGTGCTGAGGAACGCTAGTAAACTGAAAGGGAGTAGCATTACCATCAATAAGGATCTGCCTTTCAATATTCGCCAGAGACGTTCGAAGCTGATCCCAATTATGAAAGAACTCCGTGGGAAAAACTCAAAAGTCAGGGTTGCATTAAGAGATGACAAACTTCTGGTTGATGATAAAACATTCACCTGGGATTCTTCGCAAGGGTTGATTTGTGGTGATCAAAATGGGGTTTGTGTCTTAAAAACTATTTTTGGAGACATTTCTTTAACACACAAATTATTTATGAATGGAGCTGCAAATCAAAACAAAACGTATGAAACGTCAAATCTGACATCTAATGTCAAAAAAAAATGAAATGTTGTTGCCAACAATCACTAATGGTAAACCTTTGGCTATACCCACAAGCTCCAGCTGGAGTTCACACGATGTATAATGTGTACCTGTCTACCAAAGTGAAAAAGAAAACCTTTTAGAATATAAGAAATTAAAAATTTTAAGTTACAATATCTCAGGCTTAAAAAATAAAACTGATTTTGTGAATTTTTTTAACTATATTAAGAATTTTGATATTTTTGTTATATTTGAAACTCATCTCTTAGAAAGAAATGAAAGTAGATTTAGACATATTTTTATAAATTATGTGCTTCGTTGGGTTCCTGCAGTTAAAACATCAATCTTTGGAAGAGCAAGTGGAGGAATGCTGTTTGGATATCGGGAAAATCTTGAATGTGTGCGTGTCAGCTTTAAATCAATTGGTGAATCACCTGTCCTGGAAGTAAAAACCTGCAGCTGTAATTTAGTGTTGGTCCCTATTTATCTGAACTGTAATCACTGGCAGCGTGACTTCGATGCCTTATGCGATTCGATGCTTGATCTAGAAACAACCGATATTATGCTTGTTGGGGATTTTAACGGACGGATAGGTTTCTCACAAAACAATTTTGTTACTGGATATAATGGTACTTGTCTGAGCAAACATCGAAAATCCAAGGATAGTCTTTGTGACGGTACAGGATCCAAAATACTTCAACTTGCTGATGCTTATGACTGTCGTGTATTGAATGGAAGCTGCGCAGGCGACGTGGATGGCGAGTTTACCTTTATCCGAGGCACATCGTGCTCAGTTATTGACTACAGCTTTTTATCGGGAAATTGGCATCTCCTCTTAGACAGCTTTAAAGTTGGAACAGAAATTTATTCTGACCACATGCTGTTAGAAATTACATGCGAAATAGCAACAAGCCTTATCGAAAGAAACACGAATCAATTAGGTCTACTACCTAAGCTATTTTGGAACGATAAATTGCTTAGTCTTTACCAGCAAAACTTGAACGTGGAACTAGAAAAACTAAAGGCTCGTAATATAACAGCTGATATTGAAGTCTTAACAGAAATTATCAAAAAAGCTACCCCGGAAAGCACATCATTGAGAATCAAAACTGTCTACAAGCAAAAGTGGTTTGATAGGGAATGCTTGAAAGCAAGAGACAAATCATTCAAATTTCTAAAATTGTTAAGATCGAAAAGCACGAACATTTTGAAAGTTCTCTACAATGAAGCCAACAAATATTTTTAAAAAAAATTGTGCGGAAAAAAAGGCAGCACATAAACAACAAATTATAAGTATGATTAATCGCACACGATCCTCTGCAGAATTCTGGAAAGCTGTTAAATATGTTAATGGACGAACTTACATGAATGCTACCTCTTTAAAAGCACCGCTACTAAGAACCCACTTCAATAGTCTACTCAATTCTCCACTAACGTCCCCACTTTTTCAATACGCAGATATCTTGATCGTCTGTGACAGTTTAGATGCACCTTTCACGTTGCAAGAAATTCAGGATGCTATCACTAACTCCAAACCAAACAAGGCCCCGGGAAACGATCGAATTCCATTTGAATTCTATAGAAATTCCACAGATGAATTAAAATACTCACTTCTGACTGAATTCAATAGAATCTTCGAAGCTGCTGAAGTGCCAGAAAGTTTCAAAAAATCGATTATTTTCCCACTGCATAAAAAAGGAGACTTCAAAAACCCATCAAACTACAGAGGAATATCCTTCTTAAACACTTCAGCCAAGTTGTTTGGAGCCTTAATTTATAAAAGGTTATCACAATGGGTTCATGAAAAGAATATTCTGACTGAATTCCAAGCGGGATTCAGAAAAGGTTACTCAACAATCGACCACCAAATATTTACACTTGTCAACATTGCGGATTCATATAAAAATAAACGAACAAAATTTTATGCCTTTTTTATTGATTTCCGCTCTGCATTTGATACGATATCACGAGAAGCACTTTTCTACAAACTTTATAAAATTGGATTATCTAGCAAAGTAATTGGCATCCTGAGAGCTTTGTATGAGAATAATTGTGCATTTGTGTGGGACGGCGACTCAATATCCGAAGAATTTGAAACATCCATGGGTGTTAAGCAGGGATGTATACTTAGTGCACTATTATTCATACTCTTTATCAATGATATAACTGACGCGGTAAAAGGGGGAATCAATTACTAAGGAGTGCAAATTTCAGCATTAATGTATGCTGACGACATTGTCTTTCTTTGTGAAACGGTGGAAGGTATGCAGATGATGATGAACAGGCTTAGCGAGTACTGCAGATGCTGGAACTTATGCGTTAACCTTGAGAAATCGAAAATCATGGTGTTCAGGAATGGAGGTGGACGATATTCTCGTTTTGAAAAATGGAAATTTAGTGGAGATGATGTCGAGATTGTTCGCAAATACAAATACCTTGGTATCATAATATCCGCCAACTTAAGTATGAACACTCACTTAGATGAAAAGTTGTCAGACTCAAAACGAGCTATCGCTTCGGTCTGGAAAAATTGTTTCAACAACAAATATGTGTCTCATAGCTCGAAACATAAACTGTTTCATACAACTGCTGCTGCTGTTAAGCTTTATGGGGCGCAAGTCTGGGGTTATTGCACATATGAATTGGTTGAAAAATTCCTCCGTTACTTCTTGAAGAGAATATTTCAGCTACCAAGGAATACTCCAAATTACATGCTGCATATGGAAACCGGCTCACCACCCTTATTTTTATATACTCTAGAAATGCATTTCAACTATATAATAAAAGTACTGGAAATGGAAGATGCAAGACTTCCGAAAGTTATATTGAAGCAAATAATAAGAACCAAAGGAAGTATGATGCAAGAATGGCTGAAAATTGCATCAGGTTGTGGAGTAGACTTGAACATCACGGCGAACGAGCAACTTTTTTCACTCAGAACTAAATTTAACTTTGTGCTGGCGAGCTTGGGTCGAGCGTTGTATGAAAGATACTCGAATGAAGCTGAATCCTTGCTGTTTAGTTGTCATTACAGTAAATTGAATCACCATCTTTTGGACGCAACTTACTTTCTTGATTCATATCCTGTTAATAAAATCAGCACTATTTTTAAAATAAGAGGAGAGATTCTGAATTTGAACTTTGTTCCCCACCGCCCCGACCTACCAATACTATGTAGTATCTGTAACATGAATACAAGAGAGGATACACTGCATTTTCTTTCTATATGCCTGATTCTTAATGAATTCCGTTCTAATTTTTTTGGAAAACCCGCTCTGGATATAACTGAAGCATATAGCATTTTAAACGGTGAACAAGGGGTTGGGAAGTTCTATACAAATTCACAAAAGCTGCACTTCGATAAAGGAACCGTATTATAGAGGGAGACTTTTAGAAAACCTTAAGCAAATATCAATAATTGTTATTATTAAAAAAAAATTGTCATTCTGGTAGACGGCCAAAGGCCAAACCAAATAGACTTATTATAAACTTCATAATTGTAATATTCTCAAACAGAAATAAAAGTCGCTTTAAACTAAAACTAAACTATACATGATCTTACATATGGTTAGTGTAGAGTCAATCTTTTAAATAATACTTTCTAACTTTTCAGCGTCTGGTTCCAGAGAGCTCTCCCGATCCATCACGTCTGCTAATTGTATTATTTGATATTATATTTGAATATTTATTGATAAATCATATTTTTAATCATTATAATAATCTATCTCTCTTGCTATCTCCCTTGTCTCTTTTCCAAAAGCATAAACCTTTGGGCTAACGTCCCATGTTTTTTTTTATCTTTTGGGGTTTCGTTAGAATTTTCATATCATCGAATAGTGTTTGTACATATCCAATTGCTAAAATCAGTCTTCGTGTCGTGTTAGTTTTGAATTTAACCGGTTTATCATTTTTTGATAACAAAGAACTTCAGAATAAAAGACAGTTGAATATAATTTGGAAGTTTTAAAAGGATTGTAAAAGTAAATAGGATATATTTATATCTACTTTTTTTTGAAAACACTCGACTAGAGTTCAAAGCGAGCTAAGACCAATGTTACTATTTGTACATTTCTCTTAAGCGACATATTTTTTTTTTTTAAGATAAAAGATAACTATACAAACAAATGGTACGAAGCCAAGAGATGCATCGCTTATAAATTAAAGCGGTTTACAAATAACGCAATTTGTTGATTAAGAAATACTTCACTTTCTCCTAATTTTTGTTTGATCAAAATATTAACTTGTTAAAGAAGAGTTAGTTTTAGTGATCAGATTAGGATTTGATAAACAATTACTTTTAGTTTTGATAAATTAGACATTGATAAGAACAATTATAGTGTAAAGAAAAGTTTAATAAAACAAACAACCTTATAACGTTTTGATAAAGAAACTTTATAGCGTTTTTAATGCTGTCGTGCAGACAGTGGATTTTCTGGATATCTAGCAGCTTAAGCTTTATTTCAGATATGGCAGTATTGGCGTAAGTGCGTTGGGAGGGGTGGACATACCTCAAGTGTAAGTGGAATAATGGAATAACATATCGTATTGTAGTGAGGTGTAGTGTGGTTTATTTGTCGAATGTTCTGATAATGAATAGGTTGATATAATGATGTAGTGTAGTAGTATAGGCAAGTCTTTTTCTTGTCGTTTATCATATCAGGGGATCCTAAATATTTTACAGTAGCAGCTTTTTATGTATACTAGGCCCAAATGGATCGATAGTGGAAGATGTTCCGAGTTGATGGAATGTTTCCTCATGGGTGGGTATAGAGGCCTAAAGGGGTAATATCAACATCTTCTCCAGCTCCCCCAATTATAAGAGTGTGAGTAGGTGCTGACCTACTCCAATAGTCAGCAGTATCGTTACTTATTCGCGCTTGATAAGCTGACTGAGCCTATAGCGCTTCATTCTCTGACATCTAAAAATATCTTTCGTAAAAAGGCTCGCTATTCGTGCCTTTCTCTCATGTGTCTTGTATAATACTCATTAATTGTGTAGGCCTTCCAACACAATTTATCTTTCAAGCCATATTCTCGGCGTTTGTTGATCAGGCCCCCAGCAATGAATGTTTTTATTAGATTTTCTGAGTTTTTAACAGCTAAACTTCAGTAGGTTCACACTGGTTAAAAGAGGTAACAACGTTGTCGATCCCAAAGCAAGAACACACGACCCATTTTAGCTAGTTATGGGCGTGCGTGCGAACCGGCTGCGATGGTCGATCGCAACCCAAATGTTTCTCCGGTTCGACTTAAGTGAACCGAGAGAGTTCTCTATGGGCGAAGAAAGTAAGTATTTAGGAGTTCTGTAAGTGGAGAGTAGAAATGGTGAATTATAAGGGAATGAGTTCGGTTGTTAGGATGGTCAGGTATATCACAGATCTCTGACAGGCATCAGGGAGGTCATAAGCAGTTGCTGTGGTAAATGTCATCCTGTACAAGCGGTTGAAGTCGCTACAAGACGACAGTAGATTCCATTTTGTAATTCAAGTTTATTTTTACATTGCAGATGGCGTCTGATTAGAGACAGTTTGCAGTCTCTCATTGGATGTTTTGAAGTGATGTATATTCCATTTCAAATTTATTTATTACGTTACAGATGGCGCCCAACGTGAGGCTTTGTTTGGTCTCACGAAAGTTTGCTTGAAGTTTCGTTTCCATTGTTCTTTTACGTTACAAATGGCGCCCAACGTTATTTTATGAAGTGCTAACCGGTGGTGGGTGATCAATAGTCCCTATGCACATCTGCAGTAGCATAATGAAATGAGGAGTCACTAGCTGTTGAATTTAGCAGATTTAGTTTTTGTGTTGAGCACGTTTAGTTTAAAGACACACACACTAAGTTTTTTTTGTTAGTTGATTGTCGTCCTTTTTTTGATATGTTATTAATCCATTACGCACTGGGAGGAATATCCACTCCCAAACGTGAATGAAATATTGTTGAGATTTAAGGTTTATTTTGAGCATAAAATAGATTTTGTAAGAAGTCATAACAAAGTTTATAGAAAGTTTTGCAGTTTTTAGATATTTTGAGTATAGTTTAGTTTTGGAATTATTTTTCAGGGACGTAACTGAAAAAGGAATTCTGGTTTTGGTAGTGATTTTTCTTTTAGAGACGTTACCTAAAAGGAAGTCCTGAGTTTTTGTGAGTTTGGAGTTTGTCTCAGAGACGTAACTGAGATAAATTCTGGTAATTTTCGCGGTGTCGCGGTTTTTGAGATTTTTAGTGGCAGTGTTGCCCAAGTTTTTGAGATATTTTTGCAGTGTTGCAATTGATTAGATTTATAGGTTAGAATTTTTGCGGTGTCGCAACTAAATAATATTAACTTTTTTTTAAGTTAGTAACTTTCAGGATAGTTTCTGAAAAGTTAGTTTAGTTATTATTGCATACGTTTAGTTTGTTTTGAGTCAGTAATTATTGAATTTAAATTACGATGCAAAAGCAAGTTAAGAAAGTTTAGTTTATCGTTAAGTAAAATTACTTTTGACTTTGAAGAAATCTTGAAGTATTTTCTTTAAGAGTCAAACTTTTTTTTTGTAGGATCTTTCTTAGTCTAAAAGGAGACTTCTCTTTGTAGGACTATATCTTTTGATTGAATTACTAAGTGAACCGTTTCACTACACATACTTTTAATTTTAAGCACTGTTTAATTTTTTTTTGTCACTTCGATTGTGTTTCATTAGTTTTGTTTTTACAAGAGTTCCACAATCACAGTTGAATGAGTAGTGGGAATAGGAGATTAATCCGTCCGAGCACTTATAATTCAAAGTTTCTAGACGTTATAATCATGTCTAACGCACAAGCTGCAGGCAGCGGTGAAAATCAAGGAATAGAAGACGCAAGAATAGAATATGAATCTAGTCTTTCACTAGAACAGTTAGGGATTAATGATGGTACTATATCACCTGGTAATGTCAATGGTCGATTTGTCAACGATAGTCTTGACAATAGACGTAACCTAACAGAAGATTCTCTTACTCTTCAAGAGATGATTACAGCGACAGTTGAATTACACAGGGAAGAAGATAGAAGCGTTATGAAAGAGGAGATAGCTCAAAGTCAAGCACTTTTGCTTGAGCAATTGACAAACTTATTTCAAACGATACCTCCTTCTTCTGGCAACCAACCTTCTACTTCTCACAATCTCGCACCTAGGCAGACAGCTAGCCAAACTTCAGCTAGAGTAAAAATAGCTAACGTTCCAAACAGCGTCTGGCAATCCTAAAAATCAAATTGGTAATTTATCTAGAAATTTGGAATCTTATCCAACCCCAAATAATGAACCAGCAACTACATTGAATGCTCCTTCAGGACATCCAGTAGATATGGCTAATGGTTCTAATATTGATGAATTTCTTACGCGTATGAACGCTATTAATTTAGATGATTCTCCGGAAACTTCATCACCCAGGAGACAAGTACCTTCTAACGCCACGTCTTATAGTAGATTTCCACAATATCATAAGTGGGGAATCAAATTTGACGGTCGGAATATGTCAGTTGATGACTTTCTATTTCGGTTAGAACGCGTTAGGTACAGTTATGGTGTTCCATGGGATGAACTGACGGTGAACTTTCATCATTTTGTGTCAGGACAAGCGGAGTCATGGTACTGGATGTACTTGAAGGGTAATAGACACACTTCTTGGAGTTCGCTTCAGTCTGGTCTAATCGAACAATTTCGAAGTCTTGAAACAGATTCCGAGTTGTCTCGAAAGCTTTCAGACCGAAAGCAGCAATCAGGTGAATCGTTTAATGATTTTTACGACTCATTGATGTCGATTAATTCGAGGATACGTGTTCCGAAGTCTGAGAGAGAACTTATAGAGATTATTAAGACGAATGTGAAGAGGTGAATGGGTGAGCTACTCATTACCTTCAGTACACATAGTCTGAGACAGATGGCATATGTATGCCGAACCATAGAAAAGTTTCTCGATCGACAAGAGAGCACGCGACCCTCTTTTGTGCCGAACACGCACCGAATTCCGACAAAACATGGGAGAATCAGATGATTTAACTGTAGCTTTACCGGCAAGTGTAGAAGCTGTACATAATGTACATAGAGATAGGAACACTTGGAGGTGTTAGAATTGCTTAAGTGTAGGGCATGGATTCAGGGAATGCAATAAACCCGTTAATAGAAAGTTTTGTTTCCGCTGTGGTTTGGAGAAGGTTATTTTTCCTACTTGTCCGAAATGTCAGGGAAACTTAAGAAGGAACAACCCGAAATTTTTGGAGACAAGATATTGGGTCTATTAGACTCTGGCGCAAGTATCAGTTGCCTTGGCGCTGATGTTTTAACTTACTTGTCCAATAAAAACATTACAGTTAAGAAGGTTAATTCAAGTGTTTCAACCGCTGACGGGCAGAAACAACAAATTTGTGGATTAGTTACGACCGACGTTAAGTATAAAGATGCTACTCATAGCATGAGTTTTTATGTCGTTCCGACATTAGCCCAGCGTTTATACTTAGGGGTCGATTTTTGGTCGAAATTCAAAATTGCTCCGAACGTAATTTCCAGTTTGTCATTTCAACCAGATATTGAAGTTAAAGATAAATTAGTCAATAAATGTAAGTTGACAAGTGTAGAGAATGCTAAACTAGAAGATGTGATACGAAGTTTTCCATCGTTCACACTAAAGGGTTTAGGCAAAACAGATTGGGTAAAACACGGAATTGATACGGGGGATGCTCCTCCAATCAAGCAAAGGTATTATCCGGTCTCCCCAGTGGTGCAGTCTCTGATGTACGCAGAAGTAGACCGCATGCTTTCACTAGGGGTTATTGAAGAAATAGTCCAATGTCCTCACCAGTTGTACTTGTACGCAAGCCTGGCAAGGATCGACTTTGTTTGGACTTCAGGAAAGTCAATATGGTTACCAGGAAAGATGCGCGTCCTATTGCGCACATCGAGAGACTGCTGTCACGTCTTTCAGAGACACGTTTCATATTGAGCGTGGATTTGAAAGATGCGTACTGGCAGATACCACTGGAGGAGAGCGCGAAGGAAAAGACAGCCTTTACGGTTCCAGGGAGGCCGTTGTACCAATTCAACGTGATGCCTTTCGGTCTTTGCAACGCCGCTCAAAGCTTAACGTATTTGATGAATTTAGTAGTTCCACGCGAGTTGCAGGACCGAGTCTTAGTGGTGACGAAAACTTTCGAGGAACACTTAGCAGTTTTGAAGATTATTAGTAGAGAGTTGGATAGAGCGGGACTCACTATTAATGTCGAGAAATCGAAATTTTGTTTCGAAGAATAACAGTACTTAGGGTACAAAGTGGGACAAGGATGCTTGAAGGCAGACCCAGACAAGGTTGCTGCCATTATCAACTTCCCGATGCCGACAACCACTCGCCAAGTTAGGCGTTTCTTAGGAATGGCTGGTTGGTATCGGATGTTTGTAGAAAATTTTTCAACCTTGGCTGCTCCACTCACTGACACCCTCAAGAAAGGTAAGGCTTTCGATTTCAATCCCGAAGCTCAGACAGCGTTCGAAAACATTAAGAAAGCACGTACAACAACACCTGTTCTGATAAACCCTGAATTCGAGAAGGAGTCTATTATTGTATGCGATGCATCTGCGTCCGGAATCGGATGTGTACTCTGCCAGTGAGATGAGAACGGAGCTGAACGCCCCATATACTATTTCTCTCAGAAATTGAATGCTGCGCAGAGGAACTACACCGTTACCGAGCGCGAATGCCTCGCTGCGTTTTTAGGAATTCAGAAATTCCGTTCGTATATCGAAGGATATAAGTTTAAGGTAATTACTGATCACTCCAGCCTGAAGTGGCTGATGAACATGAAGGACCCTACCGGTCGTCTGGCCAGGTGGAGTATGAGACTTCGAGTTTTTGACTTCGTGGTTGAACACAGGAAAGGAACACTTAACATGGTACCTGACGCTCTTTCTAGAGTGTACGAAGCCGATGCTTTAACGGCAGAGAGCTACATATCCAGTGTTGCACAAGTCGACACCGAGGAGGTGCTCCAGATTGACCTAGACGATCCGGGATTCAAGTCCGATGAGTACTTACAACTCATTAGTCACATCAGCAAGGAGCAGGATCGATTACCAGACTTGAAGGTATCCGAAGGATACATTTATAAAAGAACTAAACATGCTGTTGGGAATCCTCTATTGGATGATCTGGCATGGAAGTTGTGGTTACTGTCGAGTATGACAGAAGCCGTAATTTCCATGGCCCATAATCCACCCAGAACTTCTCATGGTGGTGTCGTTAAGACTTTATACAGGTTAAGGGGAAGATGGTATTGGCCTGGTATGTTTTTGCAGATGAAACAATTTGTCGATCGTTGTGAGACATGCAAGACAACAAAAGCTTCCAACCAGACTTTACGAGCTGAAATGGGAGAGAGTTTTAAGGTTCAAAGGCCCTTCCAGCATTTATACGTGGATTTCCTTGGTCCTTATCCAAGATCTAGGAATGAGAATGCTTTCATCGTTATTGCCCTAGACCAACTCACTAAGTTTGTGTTTGTTAAACCCCTTAAAAGAGCCACAGCTGCAGAAGTCATCAAATTTTTACGCGAAGACATTTTTCTTTTGTATGATGTACCTGAGAGTATCCTATCCGATAACGGATCGCAATTTATTTCGGAAGATTTTAAAGAAATGTTAAAAATGTTTGGTGTGAAGCATTATAAAACGGCAATTTATGTACCTCAAGCTAATGCCAGCGAGAGGGTTAATAGGTCCATTTTAGCAGCGATAAGATCTTATGTAGATCCAAAGCAAACCAATTGGGATGCTCATTTGTCATCCATTAGTAGTGCTTTACGCACAACTGTTCATTCAGCTTGGACTATGTCGCCATATTAGGCTTTGTTGGTCAAAGGATGATAGAACATGGAGCAGATTATAAGTTATTGCGAGATCTTGGAGGACTTAATAATTCAGAGATCGATTGGTTGCCCACGGTGGCAAAGATGAATATTCTTCATACATATTTGAAGACAGCACTAGAAAAGACACACGATGCATATCAGAAAGTTTATAATCTCAGAAGTCGTGCGGTCGATTTTAAGGTGGGGGATATCATCTATAAACTTAATATAGTTTTGAGTGATGCGAATAAGCATTTTAATGCTAAGCTGTCGCCGAAGTTTGTTAAAGTAACAGTTGTTAAGATAAGAGGAAACAACCTATATGATGTAGAGGATGAAAAAGGGTATATAACCACTTCTCATACTAAAGACTTGAAGAAATAGTATTGACTGTGATAAAAATAGTTTTATTTTTTTTTTTCATGCCCGGCTACTCAGCTGTGCACGAGACTCTTGTATAGTTTTATGCATATTTGTTTCATCTTATTTCACTTTTATAAAGAGGTAATGCAGATTGTCATTAAGAGAGTCGAAAGAGGAAGTTGAGAGAGTAAATAGATGTGATGAGAAGTTTGGAGTTTCGATTTTTTTTTTTGAGGAAGTTTAACCAAGACACATATAGCATAGGTAGACACAAGTTGTCCTTTTTTACAAGTATCTAGCCAAGTGGCACTTGTCTCGATTCTTGAGATTTGTAGGGAAAACTTTGTCACCGTAACTACAGGTGACACCTTGCGGTAATTTCAAGTAACATTATATGTCTACTCTATCTAATGACATTTCTCCGAAAATCGGGAAATTTCAAAAATTTTCGAAAATCCTTTTATATCACGTTCTTGCCACTAGATGACGGAATTTGGGAAGTATTTGTCCAGATCCCGAACATTGTGTTCGTAGTGTCGAACTCAGCCCGTATTGAAAAATCCTAAGAGGGAAATATTTCTATAGGCTCTCATTCTAGCATATTCTATTGCTACATGATTTTGCGCGATAGGATTATGGCTGAAAGACACTTCCGGCATTTTCGTTTTTCCTTTGTGGTTATCGTCCGCACAATTAGACGCTTCTTTCCATCTCTCTCCTACGCACCTTCTGTTTTCTTCTGGAATTCCACTGGAAGAAGAACAAAATGCATGTCCCATGCATGAGTGAAAACCCGTTCCGAACAAATATATAATTAGGGTCAGTTTGACTAAAACTGACGTACTTTTTTTATTTTGACAGGCAATGTCAGTTGACATGTGGAGTACATAAATAGTATAGATAAAATCTTAGTTACCTGTCAAAACCTTTTTAGTTCATTTTTGACAACCCCTGATCAGAACTCATTACAACATCGAGATTGTGAGTTGAGTATAACAATATTTTGGTTGTCAATTAACTTGAAAATACGAATTTACGTCATATCCACAACCACAACTGAGGAAGTAATCAAATGTGCCAATTTTGAACCAATATTCAGAAGAAAATACGTCAAACGTCAAAATTTGACGTGTACAAAAAAAATGGCATACTGTTGAGAAAATGACACCAAGTTACTTAATAACATCCATTATACGTTATAGGACCGAAATAAATTGACAGAACATAATAGGTTTCGTAATTTGACATGTTTTATTCCTTTTTATATCTGTCAGTGTGAAGTAGCTTTATTTTGCTACCAGACACTAAACGCACTTCACAATGTTAACAAAACAGAACGCTTACCCTATTGTTAACTATAAAGGACGCGGTAATATCTTACCATTGGAAACCAGACAGAGGCGTGGCTTCGAAGAATATTGTCTGTGTCTCCATCATTACATTTTTTTAACCCTCAACCGAATCACTTCACTTAAAAGTTTCAGTAAGAATTTTCTAGTATTTCTTTTACGCAGCAGAATTTCACTTTTTTACATTTCATTAAAAATATATATTGCTCGCGTGTGCTATAAATAATACTTTTCATCAAAAGATTGATGAAATCATATTGCGTAAAGCAGATTATTGGTATCCTGGACAAAGAATTCGCCCTTTATTAAGGTAGGCAAAATAATTTTATTTCATGTCGGCCATATTGCATGTGCCCGACAAGAATTTTTACTTTTCGTGGACACATTTTCTTTCTTCACGAAGGATGTGCCACAATTTATTCCTATTAAAACTAGTGATATTACGGTTATTCTTTTTATTCACTAGGGTTTCAGTCTGGAGCAAGGAGTTGGCCCAGAACTGTAATTTTATATACCTATGACAATCTGAGTCATGGTGGAGAAGAACATGGAAGAACATGCTCACTTCAGATAGCATGAATCCTGCTGGAATAAAGCAGTAAGTCCTGATTAGGCACTCATCGTCCAACTTAAGTCGACTATACGGTTGAAGTGAAGTAGAAGCGCATCAGTTACGTTGCGCGTCCGAAGCTTTTACCGTCCACGAATGACTCATCAGAATTTCGTTGGCGAGGCACATGTTTTTCTGGTCAAAGTAGCAGAACCACATGGCCATCCATCGTCATCCCTGCGTATGATTTCCAATAAAAAAGAAAGAAACCACAATTTTGAGGTTGACCATGTAGGGAAACATTCTCGCCAATTATTCACAAATAAATAAAGTCCTTGTCACTAGTGCCATCTATGTGCGATACTCAACGTTAAATCGCACTGTGCTGAACGCATCCGATGAGTTCCACCAGAGACAGTTCCACAAAAAGGGAGCCATTTTGGAAATTAGATTCCACCTCGGATTTCAATCCACAATGTTTCCCCTGCCAAAACCATTTCCAGTATGGTCTGGTCCCAATGACGTCATTAGATGCGGAATTGGATCCCAGGAGACAACTACTCGCTAGTTTATGCTGTTCACACCAGTTACACCGGAATAGTGGTCACACTAAGTAACTTTATAGCGTGTCATGTCAATCACGTCATAACGCATATCAGATACATACAATCGACGGATAGCAGTCAGAAAAACCTAATCATAGCAAATAATCGAAGCGGCCGATTATTTACTTAAATTCGTCGATCTGAATCCATGCTAAGTGTCAGGTTGTCACTTGGAACATTAAAATCGTATTTTTGATTTGCCCAGGAACATGACCTATGTGACTAGACATCGTATGGAATAGACACAACCCATAAGACGACAATGAGTTGATCCCATATTCTGTGTTATAGCACATTATAAAAAGCTGAAAAATCAGATACCTACCTTTTTCGTCCAAAACTGTTACGCGCTCTGTCCGAGAAATAAAATAATGGCAGAAACTTACCAGATGATACCAAAACAAGCATCATGTCATAACCATCTAAGTCCATGTCATACGAGGTTTCTATTTATCTGATAATATCTCTTAACTTGAAAAAGTAATAAAATTTTTTTTACTAGACCTGTCAAGTAGGCAATTTCGTAGAACTGACTAGAATGACAAGCAGTTAGCTACACTGTAATGTCATCACAACTCATCAGTTATGCCACCAGAATATAAGCCACCAACCAGAATTCCGATCTCCTAGTGTATTCGTAACCTCGAGATACATCATAGCATCCAAATACTTACGTTAACATTCGTTACTTCAGACCATCTAACTCGCTAGTTTAACTGGAACGGCATTCTGGAAAGTGAATATGACTTGAAGTACGGCGCTGTCTGATTGGTGCCGGCTACTACTTATTTACTGGGTTTTTTCCCGCTACTTGGGAACCATTTTTCTGCTACCGTGCCACGCGGGCACCCAATCTTCAGTTCAGGCTTCTATGCCCAACAATACCAGTGGAAGTTACAAGTCATCTCATCTTTAGCTTAGGCTTCTATGCCCAACGAATACCAGTGAAATATACTGGGCACCTCATCTTTACCGAAGAAGAAGATTCTTCCACCAGTCTCCAGGGCGTTCGGCGCGTGCGAGTGCACGGATGCCAGTCCTATACGAAACAACAACTCCTATACAGATTCCCTGTTGGAGCTACGTGGGAAGCAGCAGAGCCACTACAGTTGATACTCAGCAGCAGCAGCAGTTCCAGTTTTTATATATATATATCAATATCAGTGTATTTAAGGAATCACAAAGTGTTTATTCTGTGAAATCCATTGTAAGCCAGGTAACAAAAATTATCTAATTTCATTTTTATTCGTGTTCTGCGTGGGAGCAATAATCTCAAACCAAGCCTCCATACATACTCTTTGGATCCGCATTGAAGATCCACGTCACGAATGTCGCGACGGTTAACGCCTGCGACCATCGCCAGACAACCACGGACGGTGGTTTTAAATCTTTAATTCCTTTGACCATACGTGCTGAACCATAGTGAGAGGACCTCACGCCTCCTCCACTCCACTTGCATGAGCATCTATTATCTTCTTTATGCAAACGCTTATTATATACATTATTTAAGAATATCCAGTATATTTTTTTTTATTATTACTCATCCTATCTATGAAGTGCATTGGTGTCAACAGTGTGTATGAAATGTGAGATAATTATTTCCTTCATTTTTTTTTATTTGATTGAATTGAGCAATAATTTAGATCGCGTCTTCGCAATAATTGTTTTACGTGTTTTTGTGTCGAAATCAGTATTCAAAGTTTTCTTGGTTTCAAACCGATAATATTGTATCGTGGATCCAGAGTTGTAACGTGATTGCAACAGATTCGGCAACACTATCTTTTATTAGTACGCGCTACGCGATTCCTTGACCGTCGATGTGACCAAGGAACAGTATTGGACCGTGCCAATCAAGGTCCTTCAGATACTATATAGCCTCCTATGGCCGTCAGCTTTCGTGGCTGCTAGTTACTTACTTTATACTTACTCGGTCTTCATGCCACAAATTTTTTTTTTTTGCTATAGCGTCGGTAGCGACCATTCTTATACGCGTATTAACGCCGCGTCAATTACTGGAATTTTCTTTTCTGCGGTAAATTTATACTTACCTTCACTAACTCTCGCTTTGATATATTCGTTTTTCCTTTTTGTGTTGATCTCGTCGTGCTTTTGTTACATTTTGTCCATCGGGTCCCAACATTTAACCGTGATAAAATTTTTTTTTTTATTCCTTTACACCTCGTATCGTTGATCGGTACGAATATACGAACAGTATACCAATCCTTAACGAAAGGATACGCGCATAGATAAGTTTTTTTTTTTTTTACAATAGTTCGTCAACGTTTGCTCTTTAGCCCAAGGGAGCTATATAAAGTGGAGCAATTATATGAATATATAGTGCAGGTAGAGATTTAACATACACATACCTTAAACATTCCACAGGATCTTTCAGAAGTGCACTTCCGGAACGACGCTAAGTGGATATTTGGAGATTTTAACTACCCGATTGGTAGAAATCTCTTATTTAAAAACTATATTACATTGATTTTATTACATTATATTGAACTATACACTATATTAACATTTTTTTGCGATCGATTATATGTCTGAGGCCGAACTGGAATCAGATATATATGGTACCTTTTTGTGATTGTTGACCTATTTGTGTTGCTTTGGGGTGGGAATTTCTGACCTTCAACGTTTTATTTGTCGTGTTTTACTTTAGTCTTGATATTGTCCTATTCGCGTACCAGGTTTAATCTATTTAACTTCGCGGAAGAGAAGCACTTGACTTCGATTCGAATCCAACGGTAGATACGTTCGTTAGTAACTACGTTATCACTGATAGTACGTACCTATGTAGTGCGAATTTTTTTTTATATTGCCGCGGAACAAACCCTGATGGTTTGATACGAATTTTATATAATCTTATACGAATAAAAGATTGCGATTCGGAATATCGTTTTGTGAATGACATAAGTCATCTCCTTTTTTTTCTATACAAGAACTAAATATTAATATTTCACGTTTCATTATTCTTCCTTAACTTTTTTATTAGATTATAAGCAAAGATTCAATAACTGTATTGACTTTAGAAGCGCCCAATAAGAAAGCGCAATTTTGATAATTTTTTTAAGTCTTTTGAAAGGAACAGAATTGGAAATAGTTTTATATATATTAATGATAATTGATTGAATATAGAATAAGAAAAGATCCAGTGAGATCCTTTTTCAGAATTAAGTATTACGTTTAGATAAGATTATTACGTTATTGATTTAAGATACATTTTGAAAATTTAATAAATAATCCATAATTATAACGATTTCAGAAAACCTTGTAGTTAAACTTATTTCTTTGGATATTTTTCTTGAAGATATTGTAGAGTTTTTCAGGATGTTTGTTTGAGTTATTTACTAGGGAGGGTGGTAACCCTCGAGAACCCTTCGGATGGAGTAGGTTGGTGTGTGTTTTTTTCCTTTTGAGGATGTAATATGGTATAACATCGAATAGAGTTAGTTTTCGACGTTAGGTACCATGCTATAGATCGGGTATAGTTTTAGGCAAGCAGTTTTATTGCTTGTTTATTATGTCAGGGGCTGCCCATAATCGTTTATGAGTCATGGGGACTCAAGGGGTCCAGGGTCAGCCAACGGATGAGAACGGAAGAGATGATTTCTGTTATCATTTTGGGTGGGTTGTGAGACTAGGAGGGTCTGTTTAACACCTTAGATCCTCCCTCCCCATATAGTTAGACACCTCTTCTGCCACCTTTTGCATATCACCGTGGCAGCGAAAGGGGCGGAAGTTAATGATATGCCACAGCAGTCACGAACACCTATGACTCGCTTGCATTTAGATTCTTACATGTCGCGTTCACTGGGATAGTGAAATACTTATAACTGCGAAATCTTTACTTTCGATTTACGATTTCACTCTTTGCTAAGAAGAGGTGCGATCTTGAATCAACTTATATTTTCTAATCAATTCTGACATATCTTTGCTTCAACGGTTATGAGGGCCAATAAGCATATCAACATTAATTATTCGAACTCGCACATCATGAGTTCAACGGTCGGCAGTGAAAAATAAGAGGTAAAACCGGTCAGATAGATCCCGAAGCAAGTCCCTACGGCCTGGCTGAGCTAGCTATGGCTATGGTACTGCCGGCCACCGCGACGGTCGATCTCGGCCTCGACCCTACGTTGTCGCATGCCGTTCCCATTGACTGTTCCTCTCGGGTAGTCGATGAGAAAGGGGCGTTGCCGGCGAGGGATTGCTTCCATCCCATTCACGCTAATATAGATGACGTCAACTAAACCCAAGCATGCAGACTGGAGTAGAGCCTCCGGAAAGATTTAGGTAATGGTATTGAATTAGCATCGCAAGTTTAGGTACGTCTGTGGGGATTTAAGTAGGGTCCTTGGTTTATAGGTGTAGGCTAATGTGAGAACCAGCTGCGAGCAGAACACCTAGCACTCGCGGCGGATAGGCGTGAACATGCTGTCAGGTACCCTCTAGGCTGTTCTACGGGTTTTTGTAGTTAGTACCTATGGAAGGCTGGTGTATGGTTCTCGCTTCTGTGATTAGGATGGAGATGAAGTTGAAAGAATGGGAAGAGGAGCAGGGAGAGCAAGGTGCCGTGTTAGCGAAGTGTAAGTATGTCTAATGCAGGGATGCTGAATACACCGATGCACGGGTGGTTGCTGGTGGAGATATCGTTCCTTTGATATAGGAGTCAAGGATAGGTATGGGTGCTTGTTTCTTCCGACTTCCTCTTTGCCTTGTGCTGTTGGTGGGCATGGGTTCAGATCTTAGATATCCACAGGGTGTTTAGGTGAAGAGGCTGGTGTCTATTGACGGGTGCGTGGAATAATAGGTAGAAGCAATTCTATTTTTTGATTTCATTTGCATACTTCTTTAATTAACTTCATTATTTTTACGTTACAGATGGCGCCCAACGTGGGCCCGAATTAGCCAGAGAAGCTTAGGTTAGAATTGATTGGAGTAAGGTCGATTCAGAGTGACGTAGAAAGAAGTTAAGATTTTTGAGAATTTTTCGAAATTTTTCAGATTTTTGAGTTAAAGTTTTTTTTGTTGTTCAGGTTTCTTAGATAGAGGAATACCATCGGGGTTAGCAGTATAGGCACTATTTTGTCCAGTGGTTTGGTGACTTTATCCTGAGCCAGCTGTTGCATTAGGTCTATCTACTTATCCTCTACCTCTATTCACCTAGGTATGTCTTCGATCTCTGTCCGGATTAAGTTGTAATTTCGCTCGATCGTCAGTAGCGGAGGTGTAGACAATGTCCTGAAGGTGATGTCTGAGAACCTGGTCGAACGAGAGTAGAATGAGCAGGTCTTCTGACCGGTGGTTGGTGCTTTTGCCCGACGCACGTCAGCTGCAGAAGCTGGTCTCTGACCCAATTTGTTTCAACTACAAATTAACTTGTTTCTTTAGTTATTATTACCACCCAGGTTATTGTTTTAGAAGTTTTCAGTCATTTTTGATAGATGTTAGGAAGTGACGGTATGCGAAGAGACATGAAGCGCTAACCGGTAGTTGGACTTTTATACCCGATGTACGTCAGCAGTAGCGTAATGTTATTTTCACATACCTGATCAACTGATCATTTAGATAGAATTGTCTTTTCTCTTACAGTAGAACGCCATAGAGTTTTACCATGTCTAAACACACTAATAGCTTTTTTGATAATTATAATTTTTTTTTTGAGTCAGTTTTGTTGAGAAACTGAAAAACACACACACACCTTATCCTGAAGAAGGGAGGGTTACACTCTCCCGAATCTTTTTATGAAATACCATTTTTATAGACATTTAGTTATTTTGATTTATGATTTCAGTTAAATTTTGATTTTTTTTTGAGTTTCCGTCAATCAAGTTGGGACGTAACTTCTTGATTGTCGTGTAGTTTGGGATGGAGCCCGCAATTTAATCTATTGGGATGGTGCCCGCATATAGTTTACAGTTTACAGTTTGGGATAGAGCCCACCTTTTATTATAGTTTTGGGATAGAGCCCGCCTTTATTGAATACAGTATAGAATTTTAGATATTACTATATAAAGTTAGTTTTGAATACAATTTAAATATCAATTTCTGCATTTGAATTTTTCTTATTGATATAAGTAAACACATATTATATTTTCTTCTTAAGAATACATTTAAGTATCCAAGTGAATACAGGACTTCTGAAAACACTTTAAAGTATTGTTTTCGATAGGCAAATAGTCTATATATATATATACTTACCCTTAGTATTAAGCACTTTTAGGTTAACCAAAATTTTTTTTTTCTGAATTATTTGATTGTCAAATATCCGTTTGAGGTTTTGCTCACGGTATATTTGAAATTTCTCACTAATCTACCCGGACTTACCTTTATTTGTTATATCAATCGAGTAGTAACCGTTCGAGGAATTTCTCACGGGCTACGAATTAATTATTACTTTTTTTGAATCCTTGATTTACGCGTGTGCCACGGTTTATCCGATTTCCCTTCGGTTACGTTTGAATGAACGGCTCAAGACCTAGACGAGCAGTCAAAAGTACTAACCTAACGAAGTACAAAGATTTCGACGCAATGGCTCCTGGGGGATCGAAACCAAAACCCGGCCACGGTCAAAACGATGTCGTGGAGAATCGCTCCGAGGACGAAGGTAGTCAAGCCGGGAACGTAGAGGAAAACAATACAGTCGATAGAAGAGTCGTAGTAGACGACGATGAAGTGGCAAGAGCCGAAGAGCAGTTACGTAAAGATGCAGCTGATCACTCAGCATACATTCAGCAAGTAGTTTCCGCTACTATTGCTCTACACAGAGTCAGTGACAGACAATTTATGGCAGAAGAGCTAGAGAGGAGTCATATGCGATTGCTTGACCAAGTCGCTCAATTACTGCAAAAGCGTACTGTCAAAACGACTCAGCCAGTTGCTCCCCCTACAAGACCACTTGCTCCACCGGACGCCACTTCGACACAAAAAGTTCTACGGCAAGTAAATTTAGCCAACCCAGACACTACACGTGTCGTAAATTACAATGTCCCTTCTGGACCAGCCACGTCCAGAAATGTCCAGTCCGCGTATAGACCAAACGATGAAATTGATTTGGTAGACCGATACACGCCGCATTATGAGCCAACTAGAGTACCACCTTTGCCGCTTGTCAATCCAGCCCAAGTGCCTCTAGGCTCCAATTTGGACGAGTTTATGACTCGTGTAAATACCTTTAATTTCGACGACGAGTCCGCTGTGTCGCCTCCTAGGCCTCCACTATCGAATGTCACATCCGTGAACCGCAATCATCAATTCCATAAGTGGGGATTGAAATTCGATGGGAGGAATATGTCAGTTGACGATTTCCTGTTCCGCCTGGGGTGTATACGCAATAGTTATGGTGTATCGTGGTATGAAATTACCGCAAACTTTTACCATTTCGTGACAGGCTCCGTAGAGTCTTGGTACTGGGTAAACCTCAAAGGAAATAAGCATACGACGTGGGACGAACTTAAAACTGCTTTGGTAGAACAGTACCGCAGTTTAGAAAGCGACACCGAGTTATTCCGCAAATTGTCCGATCGTAAGATGATGAATGGCGAGTCTTTCAATGACTTTTACGATGCCATTCAATATTTAAACTCCAGGATGTGAGTTCCAAGACCTGAAAGGGAGTTAATAGAAATAATTAAAACAAATGTCCGTAAGCGAATGGGTGAACTCCTCATTACTTACAGTCCGTCCAGTTTGAGGCAATTGGCCTACTACTGTCGAGCCATAGAAAAAGCTCAGTCTCAATACGAGAGCACCCGTCCGAATTTTGTGCCGAATGCACAACGTCCACCTGCAAGGCGTTTTGTCAATGAAATCGTTGAGGAACCTTGTCAGGATCTAGTTGTGGCATTGCCCACTAATAGTCTTGAAGCGATCCAGAGGGACCGCAAGTTGCAAAAATGTTGGAATTGCCAAGTTCTTGGCCATAATTTTCGCGATTGTGCGAAACCCATCGACAAAGTTTTATGTTTCCGCTGCGGATTGGCAGATGCATACAGCCCATCCTGTCCGATGTGTCTAGCGGGAAACGAGAGGAAGAACAACCCATTAACCGAGGGGGTTCGCTCCGAATAGACCTACCCGGAGTTCAAGCGTCCAAGCCGAAATCGCCTCTTGAACTTCCAAAGATTAGCATTTTAAAAACAACCAATGATAAGAATGAATTACTAAATAATAATAAGAATTATTGTAGAACAATCCCTACGTTAGATAAAGGACCCAATCCAGATTTAAAATTGAATATTAAGAATAATTATACAGAACTATTATATCGCAAGCCATTCCATGAAAGTTTACGCAATTATAATGAGGTACGCAGGAAGATTGTCACTTTTCCAGAGTTATCCAAACGGATACGACGGACAAGGGAGCGCTTCCATCGGAAGCGGACTACTTACCGTAGCATAGCGTCAGCAACCATAGGCCGAGAATCTAGCGACCCACGTCCATATGTGACGGTTAGTTTATTCGGTGATAACTTTTTAGGACTTCTTGATTCAGGGGCAAGTATCAGTTGCTAGGCACCGACATACTTCCCTATCTGAGAGACAAAAACGCTACGGTAAGGAAGGTAGAGACTACCGTGTCCACGGCCGATGGACACAAGCAATCCATTGTGGGGGTAATTACTACCCCAATTCAATATAAAGGAGTGACAAAAGACATTGATCTTTACATTGTGCCAACCTTGAGCCAACGTCTTTATTTAGGCGTCGACTTTTGGCAGAAATTTCAGATCGCACCTCACGTAATTGCGGGTCTTTCAGGAATTACGACAGGTGGGCCAGATGAGAGATCCACCAACCAAATAAAATTGAATAATGAAGAGTCTAAACGACTAGAAGCAGTTGTTCGTAGATTTCCTTCTTTTGCAGTCAATGGACTCGGGAAAACAAATCTAGTGCAACATTATATAGACACGGGTGATGCCGTACCTATAAAGCAAAGGTACTATCCCGTTTCTCCGGCGATACAAACTCTTATGTATGCGGAGTTAGACCACATGCTTTCGTTGGGAGTCATCGAGGAAAGTTCCAGCGCATGGAGTTCCCCAGTGGTGCTTGTTCGCAAGCTTGGTAAGAACCGATTGTGTCTGGACTTTCGGAAGGTGAACTCCGTAACAAAGAAAGATGCTCGTCCGATTGCGCATGTAGAGGGGCTGCTGGCACGTCTGACAGAGACACGTTATATTTCTAGCGTGGACCTGAAGGATGCGTTTTGTTAGATACCGCTGGAGCAAAGTTCGAGGGAGAAGACCGATTTTACGGTACCTGGCCGACCCCTGTACCAATTTAAGGTCATGCCATTCGGTCTATGTAATGCGGCACAAAGTTTGAGTTACCTGATGAGTCACGTAATTCCATCCGGATTACGAGATCAAGTATTCATATACTTGGATGATCTGTTGTTTGTGTCGAAGGATTTCGACGAACACCTGGAGACTCTGGAGATAGTCGGAAAGTGCTTGACGAAGGCAGGACTGACGACTAACGTCGAGAAATCGAAGTTTTGTTTTGATGAGCTTCACTATCTCGGTTATAAGGTCGGTCAAGGTTGCTTGAAAGCTGATCCAGACAAGATTGCAGCTATTACTAGCTTTCCCTTACCAACCACAACTCGCCAAGTTCACCGATTTCTCGGTATGGCAGATTGGTATCGGCGATTTGTAAAGGATTTCAGCACCCTAGCCGCACCCTTGAGAGAGATACTGAAAAAGGGAAACGTTTTCAAGCTCAGTCAAGAAGCTATTGAAGCATTCCTGGAAGTCAAACAAGCTTTGACTTCGGCGCCTGTACTAGTCAATCCAGACTTCTCCAAAGAATTCATCATTCTCTGCGACGCATCCGCGACTGGCATCGGATGTGTACTCTGTCAGAGGGACGAATCCGGGGCGGAGCAGCCTATATACTACTTCTCTTGGAAACTGAACGCTGCACAGAGAAACTATTCGGTGACAGAGCGCGAGTGCTTAGCAGCTCTTGAAGGTATCCAGAAGTTCAGATCTTACGTTGAGGGATACCAATTTCGTGTTATTACAGACCATTCCAGCCTGAAATGGCTGATGACTATGAAGGACCCAACTGGAAGATTAGCGAATTATTTGATTGTCAAATATCCGTTTGAGGTTTTGCTCACGGTATATTTGAAATTTCTCACTAATCTACCCGGACTTACCTTTATTTGTTATATCAATCGAGTAGTAACCGTTCGAGGAATTTCTCACGGGCTACGAATTAATTATTACTTTTTTTGAATCCTTGATTTACGCGTGTGCCACGGTTTATCCGATTTCCCTTCGGTTACGTTTGAATGAACGGCTCAAGACCTAGACGAGCAGTCAAAAGTACTAACCTAACGAAGTACAAAGATTTCGACGCAATGGCTCCTGGGGGATCGAAACCAAAACCCGGCCACGGTCAAAACGATGTCGTGGAGAATCGCTCCGAGGACGAAGGTAGTCAAGCCGGGAACGTAGAGGAAAACAATACAGTCGATAGAAGAGTCGTAGTAGACGACGATGAAGTGGCAAGAGCCGAAGAGCAGTTACGTAAAGATGCAGCTGATCACTCAGCATACATTCAGCAAGTAGTTTCCGCTACTGTTGCTCTACACAGAGTCAGTGACAGACAATTTATGGCAGAAGAGCTAGAGAGGAGTCATATGCGATTGCTTGACCAAGTCGCTCAATTACTGCAAAAGCGTACTGTCAAAACGACTCAGCCAGTTGCTCCCCCTACAAGACCACTTGCTCCACCGGACGCCACTTCGACACAAAAAGTTCTACGGCAAGTAAATTTAGCCAACCCAGACACTACACGTGTCGTAAATTACAATGTCCCTTCTGGACCAGCCACGTCCAGAAATGTCCAGTCCGCGTATAGACCAAACGATGAAATTGATTTGGTAGACCGATACACGCCGCATTATGAGCCAACTAGAGTACCACCTTTGCCGCTTGTCAATCCAGCCCAAGTGCCTCTAGGCTCCAATTTGGACGAGTTTATGACTCGTGTAAATACCTTTAATTTCGACGACGAGTCCGCTGTGTCGCCTCCTAGGCCTCCACTATCGAATGTCACATCCGTGAACCGCAATCATCAATTCCATAAGTGGGGATTGAAATTCGATGGGAGGAATATGTCAGTTGACGATTTCCTGTTCCGCCTGGGGTGTATACGCAATAGTTATGGTGTATCGTGGTATGAAATTACCGCAAACTTTTACCATTTCGTGACAGGCTCCGTAGAGTCTTGGTACTGGGTAAACCTCAAAGGAAATAAGCATACGACGTGGGACGAACTTAAAACTGCTTTGGTAGAACAGTACCGCAGTTTAGAAAGCGACACCGAGTTATTCCGCAAATTGTCCGATCGTAAGATGATGAATGGCGAGTCTTTCAATGACTTTTACGATGCCATTCAATATTTAAACTCCAGGATGTGAGTTCCAAGACCTGAAAAGGAGTTAATAGAAATAATTAAAACAAATGTCCGTAAGCGAATGGGTGAACTCCTCATTACTTACAGTCCGTCCAGTTTGAGGCAATTGGCCTACTACTGTCGAGCCATAGAAAAAGCTCAGTCTCAATACGAGAGCACCCGTCCGAATTTTGTGCCGAATGCACAACGTCCACCTGCAAGGCGTTTTGTCAATGAAATCGTTGAGGAACCTTGTCAGGATCTAGTTGTGGCATTGCCCACTAATAGTCTTGAAGCGATCCAGAGGGACCGCAAGTTGCAAAAATGTTGGAATTGCCAAGTTCTTGGCCATAATTTTCGCGATTGTGCGAAACCCATCGACAAAGTTTTATGTTTCCGCTGCGGATTGGCAGATGCATACAGCCCATCCTGTCCGATGTGTCTAGCGGGAAACGAGAGGAGGAACAACCCATTAACCAAGGGGGTTCGCTCCGAATAGACCTACCCGGAGTTCAAGCGTCCAAGCCGAAATAGCCTCTTGAACTTCCGAAGATTAGCATTTTAAAAACAACCAATGATAAGAATGAATTACTAAATAATAATAAGAATTATTGTAGAACAATCCCTACGTTAGATAAAGGACCCAATCCAGATTTAAAATTGAATATTAAGAATAATTATACAGAACTATTATATCGCAAGCCATTCCATGAAAGTTTACGCAATTATAATGAGGTACGCAGGAAGATTGTCACTTTTCCAGAGTTATCCAAACGGATACGACGGACAAGGGAGCGCTTCCATCGGAAGCGGACTACTTACCGTAGCATAGCGTCAGCAACCATAGGCCGAGAATCTAGCGACCCACGTCCATATGTGACGGTTAGTTTATTCGGTGATAACTTTTTAGGACTTCTTGATTCAGGGGCAAGTATCAGTTGCTAGGCACCGACATACTTCCCTATCTGAGAGACAAAAACGCTACGGTAAGGAAGGTAGAGACTACCGTGTCCACGGCCGATGGACACAAGCAATCCATTGTGGGGGTAATTACTACCCCAATTCAATATAAAGGAGTGACAAAAGACATTGATCTTTACATTGTGCCAACCTTGAGCCAACGTCTTTATTTAGGCGTCGACTTTTGGCAGAAATTTCAGATCGCACCTCACGTAATTGCGGGTCTTTCAGGAATTACGACAGGTGGGCCAGATGAGAGATCCACCAACCAAATAAAATTGAATAATGAAGAGTCTAAACGACTAGAAGCAGTTGTTCGTAGATTTCCTTCTTTTGCAGTCAATGGACTCGGGAAAACAAATCTAGTGCAACATTATATAGACACGGGTGATGCCGTACCTATAAAGCAAAGGTACTATCCCGTTTCTCCGGCGATACAAACTCTTATGAATGCGGAGTTAGACCACATGCTTTCGTTGGGAGTCATCGAGGAAAGTTCCAGCGCATGGAGTTCCCCAGTGGTGCTTGTTCGCAAGCTTGGTAAGAACCGATTGTGTCTGGACTTTCGGAAGGTGAACTCCGTAACAAAGAAAGATGCTCGTCCAATTGCGCATGTAGAGGGGCTGCTGGCACGTCTGACAGAGACACGTTATATTTCTAGCGTGGACCTGAAGGATGCGTTTTGTTAGATACCGCTGGAGCAAAGTTCGAGGGAGAAGACCGATTTTACGGTACCTGGCCGACCCCTGTACCAATTTAAGGTCATGCCATTCGGTCTATGTAATGCGGCACAAAGTTTGAGTTACCTGATGAGTCACGTAATTCCATCCGGATTACGAGATCAAGTATTCATATACTTGGATGATCTGTTGTTTGTGTCGAAGGATTTCGACGAACACCTGGAGACTCTGGAGATAGTCGGAAAGTGCTTGACGAAGGCAGGACTGACGACTAACGTCGAGAAATCGAAGTTTTGTTTTGATGAGCTTCACTATCTCGGTTATAAGGTCGGTCAAGGTTGCTTGAAAGCTGATCCAGACAAGATTGCAGCTATTACTAGCTTTCCCTTACCAACCACAACTCGCCAAGTTCGCCGATTTCTCGGTATGGCAGATTGGTATCGGCGATTTGTAAAGGATTTCAGCACCCTAGCCGCACCCTTGAGAGAGACACTGAAAAAGGGAAACGTTTTCAAGCTCAGTCCAGAAGCTATTGAAGCATTCCTGGAAGTCAAACAAGCTTTGACTTCGGCGCCTGTACTAGTCAATCCAGACTTCTCCAAAGAATTCATCATTCTCTGCGACGCATCCGCGACTGGCATCGGATGTGTACTCTGTCAGAGGGACGAGTCCGGGGCGGAGCAGCCTATATACTACTTCTCTTGGAAACTGAACGCTGCACAGAGAAACTATTCGGTGAGAGAGCACGAGTGCTTAGCAGCTCTTGAAGGTATCCAGAAGTTCAGATCTTACGTTGAGGGATACCAATTTCGTGTTATTACAGACCATTCCAGCCTGAAATGGCTGATGACTATGAAGGACCCAACTGGAAGATTAGCGAGGTGGAGTATGCGACTCCAAGGTTTCGATTTTGTGGTGGAGCATAGGAAAGGTACTTTGAATGTTGTACCAGATGCTTTATCAAGAGCATATGAAGATGATGAGTTGACAGTGTCAGCTTTCCTTTCGTGTCTACCACAGGTCGGTACCTCGGAGGTACTCCACATCGATCTTGAGGATCCGTCCTTTAAATCTGAAAGTTATCTGGATATCATCAGTCATATCAGGAAGGAGCAGGAACGGTTACCTGACCTCAAAGTGTCGGAGGGGTACATTTACAAACGCACTAAACATGCGGTTGGTAATCCCTTGGCCGACGACCTAACTTGGCAGTTGTGGGTTCCGTAGGAAATGACGGATTCTCTGATCGCACTGGCTCACAATCCGCCGCGCGCTTCGCATGGTGGGGTGGTGAAGACAATTCACAGATTGAAAGATAGATTTTACTGGCCAGGAATGTTCACCCAGGTCAAACTGTACGTAGATCGGTGTGAAACGTGCAAGACCAGTAAAGCAGCTAACATGACGTTGAGAACAGAAATGGGAAACTGTTTCGAAGTAGAAAGGCCATTTCAGCATTTATATGTTGACTTTCTTGGGCCGTACCCCAGATCGAGAGCTGGTAATGTATATATCGTCATCGTGTTAGATCAACTGACTAAATTTGTAATCATCAAACCACTACGCAAGGCAACAGCCCCGAGCGTGGTCAAATTTCTGAGGGATGAAATTTTCTTGGTTTATGGAGTACCAGAGAGCATTCTCTCTGATAATGGTACACAATTTGTTGGGAAGGAGTTCCAAAAACTCATCGATGTTTTCGGGGTCAAACACTACCGGACGGCAGTGTATGCTCCCCAGTCAAATGCTAGTGAACGAGTCAATCGTTCCATCTTGGCAGCCATACGATCGTATGTCAATCCTCGACAAACTGTCTTCGATCATTAGTGCTTTACGCACGAGAGTACATTCAACTCTTACTATGTCCCCATACGAAGCCCTATACGGACAACGTATGATAGAACATGGAGCAGATTACCGACTTCTAAGAGAGTTGGGTGGACTGAACTGTTCGGAAATAGATTGGCTTCCCAAAGTCGCCAAGATGAATATTATTCACTCGTATTTGAAACAAGCCTTGATAAAAACCCACGAGGCATATGAGAAATCATATAATTTACGGAGTAGGAACATCTCTTTCAAAGTAGGCGATGAAATCTATAAACGCAATCATGTCTTAAGCGATGCAACCAAGCATTTAAGTGTGAAGTTGTGTCCGAAATTTATCAAGGTTCGTGTAAGCCAAGTCATTGGTAACAATTTGTACGAGGTAGAGGATAGGCGAGGACACAGATCAACGTGTCACACCAAGGACTTGAAACGATAAAACTTGGTATTTAATATTATATCCCGGACTTACCGTTTTTTTTTTTTATAACCTGACTTTCCTAAAAATATTGTTCAATGAGATCTTAAAAACATGTTTTCATGCACAACATCCAAATACATTGCAACATGCAAGAGACATAGATTTTCCATATTAAATTTCTAATCTTATGCCCGGCTCGCAGCTGTGCATGAGACTCTTGGTTTAACGCCAGACCATTTACTAGTCTTTTCATATTTCCAGAAAATCTATAGAGCACTCAATAGTTGTGAAATTTACATACGTTGTAAAAATTTTTTTTTGTCTTCGACAGACTAGACGTAAAAGAGTCGCAGTGTCATCTCGATACGACAATGAGAAAACGCACTATCAAAGTTTTTTTTGCGAGAAATATTCCTTTTCTTGGAAATTAGACCAAGTAGACTCGGTCGAAATTCCAAGTTTTGTAGGGAAACATTCTCGCCAATTATTCACAAATAAATAAAGTCCTTGTCACTGGTGCCATCTATGTGCGATACTCAACGTTAACTCGCACTGTGCTGAACGCATCCGATGAGTTCCACCAGAGACAGTTCCACAAAAAGGAAGCCATTTTGGAAATTAGATTCCACCTCGGATTTCAATCCACAGTGTTTCCCCTGCCAAAACCATTTCCAGTATGGTCTGGTCCCCATGACGTCATTAGACGGGAAATTGGATCCCAGGAGACAACTACTCGCTAGTTTTTGCTGAGTTGTGAACACTCAGTTACACCGGAATAGTGGTCACACTAATTAACTTTATAGCGTGTCATGTCAATAACGTCATAACGCATATCAGATACATACAATCGACAGATAGCTGTCAGAAAAACCTAATCATAGCAAATAATCGAAGCGGCCGATTATTTACTTAAATTCGTCGATCTGAATCCATGCTAAGTGTCAGGTTGTCACTTGGAACATTAAAATCGTATTTCTGATTTGCCCAGGAACATGACCTATGTGACTAGACATCGTATGGAATAGACACCAACCATAAGACGACAATGAGTTGAACCCATATTCTGTGTTATAACACATTATAAAAAGCTGAAAAATCTGATACCTACCTTTTTCGTCCAAAACTGTTACGCGCTCTGTCCGAGAAATAAAATAATGACAGAAACTTACCAGATGATACCAAAACAAGCATCATGTCATAACCATCTAAGTCCATGTCATACGAGGTTTCTATTTATCTGAGAATATCTCTTAACTTGAAAAAGTAATAAAATTTTTTTTACTAGAGCTGTCAAGTAGGCAATTTCGTAGAACTGACTAGAATGACAAGCAGTTAGCTACACTGTAATGTCATCACAACTCATCAGTTATGCCACCAGAATATTAGCCACCAACCAGAATTCCGATCTCCTAGTGTATTCGTAACCTCGAGATACATCATAGCATCCAAATACTTACCATAACACATATTATATTACGTGTAGTTCATGTCAGGACAGAAGTAACGTAGTGTGAACCGAGCGTTAACATTCGTTACTTCAGCCCACCTAACTCGCTAGATTAACTGGAACGGCATTCTGGAAAGTGAATATGACTGGAAGTACGGCGCTGTCTGATTGGTGCCAGCTACTGTGGATTGCAAATTCGTCTGCAGATTTCATTTTGAAGTCAGACGCCAGTGATAGAACAACTCCGTTTCAGAACCGAAAAAGTTTCTTGTATGCAGCTGAACCGCGCCCATCTTTTATATTATACCTATCACATCGGATTATCATAATTGCATTAGCAATTAGATAATCACACCCATTTATTAAAATTCGTTCATTATATACACCAGGTAAGTTGATCTTAATCAGAGATTGTTCAAGGAGCAGGAATTTTTTTTTTGCTTCACCGAGAACTTTCTCATGGACGACACATAGCAGCACGTGGTAACCATACCATTTGTTCTCTATCTATAGGAATATCTATCTTGAAGGAGCAAGAGGATTATCATCTCCAATTGGAACAGGGCAGGCGAGGCTGCACCGATTTTCGAGATTTCATCAGTGTTGTGACGACAACAATACAAAACAAAACAAAACAGAATTGCATATCAAAGCAGAAATATGCAAAACTGCACTATGAACGAGTTCAACAGCACCGACCGACGCACGAGCGCGAATGCGAAACTTATTCTATTTTTTTCTTCGTATTCAAAGTTCAGTTGCGTTTATTTGTAAATATTATTATTTTATTTAATCGTAAGCATTAATTTTATATAAAAATAGGCTATTTATTCAAATAAAATTTACTTGCTACTAGAACAGCGAGCCAATAATACCTTCTTTTATTTAGACTTCCCCCCACCAGTGGTAAGGGGTCTTTAAATTGAAACAGTATTAAATCATTGGTCCTTCGAAAGGAAAGAATACAGTGAAGAATATAGCGTTACCACGGCTACAAACATTGGTAGAAAAAAAAAAATAAACTAAGAAAATAAAAGTGCAAAAGCGTTATCAGGGCTATTAACACTGATATCTAAACTAAGAAATTGTGAAAAAAAAAAATAAAAAAAAAACTAAGAACAACGAAATTAAAATGATGGACGAAACTGAAGTTTACATCATCGTCGCTAAGCAGAGAGCACTAGTGGAGGAGCTGGAAGTGCAAATCCGCAACTTTGGAAAAGATAGTGCGTCAAGAAAAACCCAAAAATAGAAAGATGAAAGGATTCAACGCTTGCAAACACTCTGGGAAGAGTTTGAACAAAACCACATAAAAATAACTCCTCATATCAAACAAGACACGCCTTATATGCAAAGGAATACTTTTCAGAAGGTAAAGTCTTTGTATGAAGAACACAAGAAGATTTTGGAAAGCTTTGTTCCAACAATATCTGGATATGAGAAGCTAACTACCCCGAATGTGGCTACAGAAAAAGAAAAACCTGTGCAAAAAATATCTAATACAGAAAAGAGTTCTAATCAAGGAACTTCAAAAGATCAAAATCTTGACAAAGAACAAAATTGTGAAGGCCTCAAAACGGTTCAAACCCAAAGGCTTAAAAAACTGCAACTTAAAATAAGTGCAGTTGTAGACACAATTGAAGAGTTTGAAGAGACATTGGAAAACTACTCAAAACCAATCTACGAATATCAAAAACAAATGCTGATTGAACAGTTAAGGAACCTTACTGAGCTGCACGAAGATTATATTTCCAATGCAGATGAAGAAGATTTAAAGGTTGAATATGTAACCCAAAATCACTACAAAGGAATTAAACAAGACATAAACAGATTCCTTCACCAAATGGCTACAAACCAAGGAGATACCCAGAGACGACAACAAGATGGGAGATACGATTCGAGACTTCCGCAGCTAAAAATTCCAACATTTAAGGGGAATTTTCTGGAATGGAAGTCGTTTTATGATTTGTTTTCAACCATCATCCACGAGAAGAGCAGTCTAAGTACGACTGAAAAAATGGAGTATTTAAAGACCCATTTGGAGGGGGAACCTCTACATCTGATTCAGCATTTCTCATTTTCCAGTGAGAACTACAACAGTGCCTGGGAAATACTGAAGTCCAGGTACAACAACGAAAGAAAAATAGTATCAATACATATTGACAAAATGTTGAAAGGCGGACAACAAGGAAATTCTCCGTCTGCCAATGCAATCAAAAATATGCTAGACGCGATTAAAGAAGGGTTAGCTGCTTTAAACAACATGGGCTTCGATACCTCTTCATGGAGTCCAATAATAGTACACCTCACTACAAAAACTCTTGACACAGAATCGAGAAATTTATTCGAGCAAGGTCTTACAGAGCCTAATAAAATGCCAGTTCTTAAGACACTTTTGGACTTTTTGGAAAGGCGTTATCAGGCCTTGGAAGTACTTTCCCCCGCAAAAAAACCTCACAGATGTATTGAAGAGCCAAGACATGCAGTTCGAAACTTCCACATCGACTCGAAAGTGCTTCATTGCCACATATGCAAGGGTGATCACGCTGTTTACACCTGTCCAAAATTTTTAAATTCTACACTTAAGGAAAGATGGCAACAATGTAAGCAAGCTAAACTGTGCATTAACTGCTTACGCCATGAGAAGCAATTTCAATGTTACAGCAAAAGAAATTGCCAATACTGCAACAAAAAGCATCATTCGCTGCTACACATGGAATGGAAAGAAAGATTTCCTCAAACGAATAAATCGGCAGAACCAGTTCCAAGTGATTTGTCAAAAACGATGAAACAAGTTAACCACGGCGAGCAGAATCAAAACGTTCTTATCGCAACCGCGATATTAAATGTGAACAGTGATGAAAATCTTGGTCGAAGTATAACGATACGAGCACTAATTGATCCTGGCTCACAAGCGTCATTAGTGACTGAGTCTATAGCGCAATCATTAAGACTCAAAAGGCAAAACGTTTGTGTTGAAGTAAGTGGATTAGGCGCAACAAACGCTGGAACCGCAAGGAACAAGGTTAATATTACAATATCTCCACGTTTTACGTCAAAGTTTAAGCTCCAAATAGAGGCTCTTGTGCTTCCCAAACTCACAAGACAACTACCTTCCAAAACAACGAAAAATATTGAAATTGGAAGTTTTGACAAACTAGAGCTTGCTGATCCGTCTTTCAATGTGCCTGGACCCATTGACATGATTATTGGAGCCGATGCGTTTGGTGAAATCATTCTTGATGGCATAAAGAGAGATGCTAGAAATTCACTGATAGCCCAAAATTCACAACTGGGCTGGCTGATATCAGGACGAACATCAACAGAAGTGGCTTCGAATTACAGAGTAACAGGATTTGTGACACAAACAGCAATTGAGCAGCAGCTGGAGAAATTCTGGGAACTAGAAGAAGTAGCTCAACCACGGTACCAAAAGGAAATTGATAAGAAGTGCGAAGAATTCTACAGGGATACACACTACCGAAAAGATAATGGTAGGTATGTCGTAAAAATCCCATTTAACCAAGATACCATGGAAAAACTTCAATTGGGAGACTCGAAGAATAGAGCGATTGCCCGGTTTCGTCAGTTAGAAACACAGTTAAATAAAAACTTGGAATTAAAAGCTGAATATTCGAAAGTGATTAACGAATTTATAGAGCTGGGTCATATGGTCAGCGCTCAGTCAACAAAGAATGACCGAATTTACTACATGCCTCATCATGCTGTGATTAAACCATCGAGTACAACCACAAAACTAAGAGTTGTATTTGATGGCTCAGCTAAATCAACATCAGGAGTAAGTCTAAATGAGTTGATGATGATAGGACCCAAGCTCCAAGATGACATAACAACCATATTGATGCGATGGAGGAAGCACAAATACGTGTTTACTTCGGACATAGAGAAAATGTACCGCCAAATTGATTTACACAAAGATGACCAAAATTATCAACGTATCTTATGGCGAAATTCTTTTGACCAACCCATTAAAGAATATAAGCTTACAACCGTTACTTATGGAACAGCATCAGCACCATACCTAGCAGTTAAAACTCTCCAACAACTAGCTGAAGATGAACAATCCATCTACCCAGTAGCCTCAGACATTGTCAAACATGATTTTTACGTTGACGATGTCATGTCCGGAAGAGATACCATATCAGAGTGCAGAAAAGCTCAGAAAGAACTTGACGAGATGCTAAGAGGAGCAGGTTTTCAACTACGAAAATGGGCTGCAAATGACAAGAAACTACTTCAACATATACCAATTGAGTTACGTAATCAACAGAAAAAAGACGTAATGAAAGACGAAACTATCAAAACGTTGGGCATCCACTGGAATCCCTTAAGTGACACTTTCCAATTCAAAGTGAGCCTCGACACGAGCCTCTCTACGGAAATACTTACAAAACGTAAAACCTTGTCCGAGATAGCCAAACTATATGACCCTCTTGGTTGGTTGGCTCCAGTGACAGTAGGAGCAAAGATTTTAATGCAACTTATCTGGAAATCTGAAGTCGGCTGGGATGAACAACTTCCATTGGAACTACAAAACCATTGGAACAAATTAAAGAAGAACCTTATGGCAGTCGAAGACATCCGAATACCACGATGGTTGGAAACCAGAAAAGATCAGAAAATTGAGCTTCACGGATTTTGTGATGCTTCTGAAGCAGCATACGCAGCAGTAGTTTACTGTAGAGTGCCTATGTCAAATGGTATTTTCGTTACAACTATGTTAACTGCAAAAACAAAGGTAGCACCAATTAGGAAAAACATTCCTCTCCCGAAATTAGAGCTATGTGGAGCTCATCTCTTATCGAAATTACTAGCAGACACAGTACGAACTTTTGGCTCCCAAATTGAAGAAGTATTCGCCTGGACAGATTCAACAATTACCTTAGCTTGGATCAAAAAATGTCCATCGACGTGGAAGACATTCGTTGCAAACCGAGTGTCAGAAATTCAAGAAGCAACCAAACCAAAAAGTTGGAGACATGTAAGATCAGCCGACAACCCAGCAGACTGTGCTTCTCGAGGCTGTTTACCAGAAAATATGAAGAACAACCAACTGTGGTGGAGTGGACCAAAATGGCTAGAAAAAGATTCCTTTTACTGGCCACAACAACAATTTACAAGCATATCAGAGCCCGATATTCCCGAAGCAAGAAAAGTTTTGACGATAGAAGTTCACGCAATCGACAACGTAGCCGAAAGATTTTCTTGTTACAACAAGTTACTAAGAGTAGCTGCCTACTGCAGAAGATTCGCATATAACTGCAAGATTTCAATTGATCACAGAAAATTGGGAATGAACTCCGAAACCGATAAGGTTAACAAAGAAACGAGCCATTTAACTGTCAAGGAGATACACGATTCTCGCAACGGCATCATTCGAGCTATTCAAGAAAGAGTGTTTCCCGAGGAAATAAGATGTCTAAAAGATGGAAATAATCTTAACAAGAAAAGTAAAATTCTGTCATTGAACCCAATATTGAATGAAGATAAAATCCTAGTAGTGGGTGGCCGATTGGGAAATGCAAAAATAACCACTTTTGAAAAACATCCGTTTATTTTACCACACAACGAAAGATTTACAGATCTTCTGGTTGAAAACGCACATAAGCGCACAATGCACGGTGGTATGCGACTAACACTTACAAAAATAAGACAACGTTTTTGGATACTCCAAGCAAAACGAGTTGTACGTCGAATAATCCATCAATGTGTTAGATGTTTTCGTTTTAATGCACAATCAACTTCTCAGCAAATGGGAGTACTACCAGCGGCTAGAGTTACACCTTCTAGGCCCTTTACTCATACAGGCATTGATTATGCGGGTCCCATCCAGGTACTGGTCGCCAAGGGACGAGGAAACAAATCTACAAAGGGCTACATAGCAATATTTGTTTGCTTAGCTACTAAAGCGATTCATATTGAGCTAGTTAGTGATCTAACCTCAGCAGCGTTCCTCGCAGCTTTAAAACGCTTTACATCAAGAAGAGGAATCTGTTCACATTTGTATAGTGACAATGGTACTACGTTCGTTGGAGCCAACAAAGAAATTCAACATCAGATGCAAGAAACAATAAGGCGATCCGAAGAAGATGCTGCATCTAAGCTTGCAATGGATGGAATCCAGTGGCACTTTATACCTCCTGCAGCACCTCACTTTGGTGGACTATGGGAGGCCGGCGTTAAATCAACTAAATATCACCTCAAGCGAGTGATTGGAGACACAACGCTAACATTTGAAGAACTTTCCACGCTTTTGACACAAATAGAAGCCTGTCTTAACTCCCGACCACTAACAGCAATCGAAAATGATGTTGAGGATACAACGATTCTAACTCCTGGACACTTTTTGATTGGAAGTGCTCTGAATGCAGTACCCGAACCTATTATGGACGAAAAAAGAACGTTCAGATCTCGATGGCAGTTAATACAAAAAATCACCCAAGACTTTTGGAAAGTCTGGTCATCGGAATATTTGTCTCAACTACAAACACTTCCCAAGTGGAAGCAAAAACGAGAAAATATGAAAATTGGAGACATCGTACTCATCAAAGAAGACCGGCTTCCACCAACAACCTGGATGATGGGAAAGATTTCAGAAGTTCATCCAGGGAAGGATAACGGGGTTCGAGCTGCAACAGTATTCAGCAACAACAAGCATTTTAAACGACCCATAGCTAAACTATGTAAATTGCCCATCGAAAATGAAGAACATGAAAAGGAAGTAAGACAAGTCAATACATCCACAAATCGCTTACATCAAGTTTTTTGGATGTGCATTTTGTTTGGCTTACTGAATATAGTTAGCTCCACTCCAATCCCCTATGATGTCGAGATAATTCCATTCCAAAGTCATCCTGGAATATACTTCGAAGATGTGGGACAAGCAAATTTAATTTCGAGCTCTTGGAAGACTATTGTGTTCTTTAATTTGACAAACTATTGGCAAGAGTTTGAAACGTACAAAAAACTAGTTTTACAAATGGAAACAATTTGTTCATCTACTGATATAAAAGAATTAAGATCAGTCATGTGTGAAGGTATACTACACCAGTTTCAACACCAAATTCAACAGATACAGCTCAACAACGAAATCCTATTGCACGCAAACGAAGATTCAACTCGAAGACAAAAACGGTCACCGTTTGATTTCATTGGAACAATTACCAATGAATTATTCGGAGTTCTCGACCAAAGATTTGCTAAAAGTTACGAGCAAACAATTGAAGCTGTCAAGGAAAATGAAAAACATCTGTTGCAATTAATGAAGAACCAAACAACAATAGTTGACTCTACTGTCAACATCTTCAAGAAAGAACAAATTGAAAACACGAAGCAAATACAGTTACTTAGTTCCGTAGTATCGAGACTCAAGGAAGAAACCAGCAAATATGAGTACATGAAGACATTTTCTTCAAACGCTCTGAATGGAATACTTATAATGATAAATTATAAGGCAACTCAGACTATATTACTGGATGTTTTACTATCAACCCACACTGGAAGAATTCACCCACTCATACTTTCTGTTCAACAATTTAAGGATGAATTAACAAAAATTCACGAAAATATTCCAAAATCTTTAATGATTCCCGGAGAACGACATCATGAATCGATCCTGCAATTGTACAGAATCCTAAGTGCAAGGGCTAGAGTGACCGATTACAACATAATAATTGAGATAAGCCTCCCGTTGCTGTATAACGAAGAATTCAAGTTGTACAGAGTGTTGCCGGTTCCAACCAAACACAACGGGAACTTCACGAGCATCATTCCGTCGTCCGAATATTTGATGGTTAATCTACAAGTTAATCATTTCTATCCTCTCAACAAGGATGAATTTTCACAATGCAAATTGAGGCCTTCAGACATCTTCTGGTGCACACTTCAACATCCGTTATACACAACTGGCGCTTCTGTTAGTGTCTGTGAAATGAACATAATTCAACACAAGGAAATTATGAACTCATGCTCCACAAAGGACATACCACCAAGGCTATACTGGATTGAGATGTATCAACAGAATTCATGGATTTATAGCACTCCTGAACAAGTAACAGTGAACATCAACTGCGATTTTAATACGGTACCTATCACTCTAAAGGGCAGTGGTTCGTTAAAGTTACCAGCAAGATGCATTATACATGACCAAACCATGACTGTTGTGGGAAAACAAACAATGACAAGCAGAATAAAATCTTCTTTTTTACCAACATTCAACCTTTCTGAGCAGTTAACATCATTTAACTTCAAAAGAGAGCAACAATCTGTCTTACCCACTAACGCTTCATTGGATATTTCTACATTAGAAGCCTCAATTAAGCTGCAAAAAAGTCAGGAATTCATACTTAATGAAATAAACACTCATTGGATTCACCAGTACTCACTGCTTGGAGTGAATGGATTTATAGTAACCATAGGGGTCATCATAGTTAAAATCTTCATCATCAGACGAAGAGCACAACAGCCAACGCCATCAATTAAAGCAACAGCTATACCAATGAGATCCTTCAACAAGCGACGAAACACCCAAACTTCCTTTGAAGACATCGATTTCTGCGTTTCTTCAATCTGAGGGGCCCAGCATGTTGTGACGACAACAATACAAAACAAAACAAAACAGAATTGCATATCAAAGCAGAAATATGCAAAACTGCACTATGAACGAGTTCAACAGCACCGACCGACGCACGAGCGCGAATGCGAAACTTATTCTATTTTTTTCTTCGTATTCAAAGTTCAGTTGCGTTTATTTGTAAATATTATTATTTTATTTAATCGTAAGCATTAATTTTATATAAAAGTAGGCTATTTATTCAAATAAAATTTACTTGCTACTAGAACAGCGAGCCAATAATACCTTCTTTTATTTAGACTTCCCCCCACCAGTGGTAAGGGGTCTTTAAATTGAAACAGTATTAAATCAATCAGTTTCCATTATTCCTCACGAGGAAAGGAACTGACCACGCCATTAAAACGTGAATTTACGGAATAAAACATATTTATATTCATGTGTGTCTAGCCATGTTACCGGAGCGTATATATATAAATACTCCTTAATGTGCGCAATTTGTGCGATATGTTGCAAAGTGGTCACATTCATTTATTTTGATCGGCCACACCCTGACTACTGCCCCGCACGATTCTGCGCTACGCTTAGGACATTGTCCGAATATTAGTCGAGTTACTCACGTGCGTCCGATCGGCGGCGATCCGATCACCGGCCCGTCGACGGCCACGTCTTATTCACTGGGTTTTTTCCCGCTACTTGGAAACCATTTTTCTGCTACCGTGCCACGCGGGCACCCAATCTTCAGTTCAGGCTTCTATGCCCAACAATACCAGTGGAAGTTACAAGTCATCTCATCTTTAGCTTAGGCTTCTATGCCCAACGAATACCAGTGAAATATACTGGGCACCTCATCTTTATCGAAGAAGAAGATTCTTCCACCAGTCTCCAGGGCGTTCGGCGCGTGCGAGTGCACGGATGCCAGTCCTATACGAAACAACAACTCCTATACAGATTCCCTGTTGAAGCTACGTGGGAAGCAGCAGAGCCACTACAGTTGATACTCAGCAGCAGCAGCAGTTCCAGTTTTTATATATATATATCAATATCAGTGTATTTAAGGAATCACAAAGTGTTTATTCTGTGAAATCCATTGTAAGCCAGGTAACAAAAATTATCTAATTTCATTTTTATTCGTGTTCTGCGTGGGAGCAATAAGCTCAAACCAAGCCTCCATACATACTCTTTGGATCCGCATTGAAGATCCACGTCACGAATGTCGCGACGGTTAACGCCTGCGACCATCGCCAGACAACCACGGACGGTGGTTTTAAATCTTTAATTCCTTTGACCATACGTGCTGAACCATAGTGAGAGGACCTCACGCCTCCTCCACTCCACTTGCATGAGCATCTATTATCTTCTTTATGCAAACGCTTATTATATACATTATTTAAGAATATCAAGTATATTTTTTTTTATTATTACTCATCCTATCTATGAAGTGCATTGTTGTCAACAGTGTGTATGAAATGTGAGATAATTATTTCCTTCATTTTTTTTTATTTGATTGAATTGAGCAATAATTTAGATCGCGTCTTCGCAATAATTGTTTTACGTGTTTTTGTGTCGAAATCAGTATTCAAAGTTTTCTTGGTTTCAAACCGATAATATTGTATCGTGGATCCAGAGTTGTAACGTGATTGCAACAGATTCGGCAACACAATCTTTTATTAGTACGCGCTACGCGATTCCTTGACCGTCGATGTGACCAAGGAACAGTATTGGACCGTGCCAATCAAGGTCCTTCAGATACTATATAGCCTCCTATGGCCGTCAGCTTTCGTGGCTGCTAGTTACTTACTTTATACTTACTCGGTCTTCATGCCACAATATTTTTTTTTTTGCTATAGCGTCGGTAGCGACCATTCTTATACGCGTATTAACGCCGCGTCAATTACTAGAATTTTCTTTTCTGCGGTAAATTTATACTTACCTTCACTAACTCTCGCTTTGATATATTCGTTTTTCCTTTTTGTATTGATCTCGTCGTGCTTTTGTTACATTTTGTCCATCGGGTCACAACATTTAACCGTGATAAAATTTTTTTTTTATTCCTTTACACCTCGTATCGTTGATCGGTACGAATATACGAACAGTATACCAATCCTTAACGAAAGGATACGCGCATAGATAAGTTTTTTTTTTTTTACAATAGTTCGTCAACGTTTGCTCTTTAGCCCAAGGGAGCTATATAAAGTGGAGCAATTATATGAATATATAGTGCAGGTAGTGATTTAACATACACATACCTTAAACATTCCACAGGATCTTTCAGAAGTGCACTTCCGGAACGACGCTAAGTGGATATTTGGAGATTTTAACTACCCGATTGGTAGAAATCTCTTATTTAAAAACTATATTACATTGATTTTATTACATTATATTGAACTATACACTATATTAACATTTTTTTGCGATCGATTATATGTCTGAGGCCGAACTGGAATCAGATATATATGGTACCTTTTTGTGATTGTTGACCTATTTGTGTTGCTTTGGGGTGGGAATTTCTGACCTTCAACGTTTTATTTGTCGTGTTTTACTTTAGTCTTGATATTGTCCTATTCGCGTACCAGGTTTAATCTATTTAACTTCGCGGAAGAGAAGCACTTGACTTCGATTCGAATCCAACGGTAGATACGTTCGTTAGTAACTACGTTATCACTGATAGTACGTACCTATGTAGTGCGAATTTTTTTTTATATTGCCGCGGAACAAACCCTGATGGTTTGATACGAATTTTATATAATCTTATACGAATAAAAGATTGCGATTCGGAATATCGTTTTGTGAATGACATAAGTCATCTCCTTTTTTTTTCTATACAAGAACTAAATATTAATATTTCACGTTTCATTCTTCCTTAACTTTTGTATTAGATTATAAGCAAAGATTCAATAATTGTATTGACTTTAGAAGCGCCCAATAAGAAAGCGCAATTTTGATAATTTTTTTAAGTCTTTTGAAAGGAACAGAATTGGAAATAGTTTTATATATATTAATGATAATTGATTGAATATAGAATAAGAAAAGATCCAGTGAGATCCTTTTTCAGAATTAAGTATTACGTTTAGATAAAATTATTACCTTATTGATTTAAGATACATTTTGAAAATTGAATAAATAATCCATAATTATAACGATTTCAGAAAACCCTTGTAGTTAACCTTATTTCTTTGGATATTTTTCTTGAAGATATTATAGAGTTTTTCAGGATGTTTGTTTGAGTTATTTACTAGGGAGGGTGATAACCCTCGAGAACCCTTCGGATGGAATAGGTTGGTGTGTGTTTTTTTCCTTTTGAGGATGTAATATGGTATAACATCGAATAGAGTTAGTTTTCGACGTTAGGTACCATGCTATAGATCGGGTATAGTTTTAGGCAAGCAGTTTTATTGCTTGTTTATTATGTCAGGGGCTGCCCATAATCGTTTATGAGTCATGGGGACTCAAGGGGTCCAGGGTCAGCCAACGGATGAGAACGGAAGAGATGATTTCTGTTATCATTTTGGGTGGGTTGTGAGACTAGGAGGGTCTGTTTAACACCTTAGATCCTCCCTCCCCATATAGTTAGACACCTCTTCTGCCACCTTTTGCATATCACCGTGGCAGCGAAAGGGGCGGAAGTTAATGATATGCCACAGCAGTCACGAACACCTATGACTCGCTTGCATTTAGATTCTTACGTGTCGCGTTCACTGGGATAGTGAAATACTTATAACTGCGAAATCTTTACTTTCGATTTACGATTTCACTCTTTGCTAAGAAGAGGTGCGATCTTGAATCAACTTATATTTTCTAATCAATTCTGACATATCTTTGCTTCAACGGTTATGAGGGCCAATAAGCATATCAACATTAATTATTCGAACTCGCACATCATGAGTTCAACGGTCGGCAGTGAAAAATAAGAGGTAACACCGGTCAGATAGATCCCGAAGCAAGTGCCTACGGCCTGGCTGAGCTAGCTATGGCTATGGTACTGCCGGCCACCGCGACGGTCGATCTCGGCCTCGACCCTACGTTGTCCCATGCCGTTCCTATTGACTGTTCCTCTCGGGTAGTCGATGAGAAAGGGGCGTTGCCGGCGAGGGGTTGCTTCCATCCCATTCACGCTAATATAGATGACGTCAAGTAAACCCAAGCATGCAGACTGGAGTAGAGCCTCCGGAAAGATTTAGGTAATGGTATTGAATTAGCATCGCAAGTTTAGGTACGTCTGTGGGGATTTAAGTAGGGTCCTTGGTTTATAGGTGTAGTCTAATGTGAGAACCAGCTGCGAGCAGAACACCTAGCTTTCGCGTTGGATAGGCGTGAACATGCTGTCAGGTACCCTCTAGGCTGTTCTACGGGTTTTTGTAGTCAGTACCTATGGAAGGCTGGTGTATGGTTCTCGCTTCTGTGATTAGGATGGAGATGAAGTTGAAAGAATGGGAAGAGGAGCAGGAAGAGCAAGGTGCCGTGTTAGCGAAGTGTAAGTATGTCTAATGCAGGGATGCTGAATACACCGATGCACGGGTGGTTGCTGGTGGAGATATCGTTCCTTTGATATAGGAGTCAAGGATAGGTATGGGTGCTTGTTTCTTCCGACTTCCTCTTTGGCTTGTGCTGTTGGTGGGCATGGGTTCGGATCTTAAATATCCATAGGGTGCTTAGGTGAAGAGGCTGGTGTCTTTTGACGGGTGCGTGGAATAATAGGTAGAAGCAATTCTATTTTTTGATTTCATTTACATACTTCTTTAATTAACTTCATTATTTTTACGTTACAACCAAATGGTTTATTTTTGGAATACCAGGTTACAATTTCTTCATATTAGTCCCTGAAATATAAACGTCCAGAGAGTAGTCTCAACGCATAAAGAGACTCCACAGCGCTAAGGAAGTTAATAAGCCCGATATTAACGCTTCCTTTATTCGTGTATAAAGCACAAGATTGTCGTTGTTCAAACCTGACGCGACGTTAGAACGCCCACGGACGGTGGAGCCGAGCTCGTTCAATATATGAAATATCCTGCATCTGCGTACCTTTAAGATAATTTATATTATTCTTTATTTATATATATATGTAGTTATCATACTATCATCATTTAATTACTTGAGAATTTATTTTAAATTATAAAATTGAAATTTAATTAACTTTGTGTAAATTTGTGTTTTGTGTATGTGACCAAGAGATGGAAGTTGATTTTTTTTTTATTGTGAAGTTCTTTTTGAACTCACAGAATACATTGTGTATTCTCATACTCACTGCCTTCACGGCGATACTTTATGTCTTGAATCAAAGATAGACTCCAGGATTACTTTTTTTTTGAAGCTTCCTGGCAATTCCCAAGTTGAATTACACCTGCGGATTGTACTTTCATTTTAGAGTTTTGGATTTTCTAATCGATTCCTCTCAATAATATTTTACGTATTCCATCGATTATAGTACATAGCTATAGATACTCACTGTCCTTCGGGATCATCTTTCTAAAACCTATCTCTTTAAATCTATGCTATCTTGTGTACGTTGAAGATACGTCACCACTTTTTTTTTCATTCTTCGATACTTTTAGTTTTGATTAGCACTGATCTAGTGGATTGTATACTACACCCTAGACACTTTTTTTTTTAACTTTTTTTTTAGTTCTCACTTTTTCTTCACTTCAGCTTTGGCGTTGCTCCGTATCTAGCTGGAAGACTTTTGAAGTCTTACTAGAAGAAATCCTAGAAGGTATTCTTCTTCCTTAACGGAAATTGAAATTCCATCTCATAGACCTACCTCAATTAGTCATATTGCACCTATATGTGTTTATGTTGTTTCTTATCCGTTCGTCTTGTATAGTACCAAATATTGTAACTTACGTTTACAGTACGGTGACGCTATACCGGTCACTTGAAGATAATACATCTTCCTTTATGTATGAAAATTATTTACGGAGTGGAAGTTCACTCTTTATTTTTTCGAGAAAGGAAACGATATTTTACAAGAATAGAGTATATACATGATCTTACATATGGTTAGTGTGGAGTCAATCTTTTAAATAATACTTTCTAACTTTTCAGCGTCTGGTTCCAGAGAGCTCTCCCGATCCATCACGTCTGCTAATTATATTATTTGATATTATATTTGAATATTTATTGATAACCCATATTTTTAATCATTATAATAATCTATCTCTCTTGCTATCTCCCTTGTCTCTTTTCCAAAATATAAACCTTTGGGCTAACGTCCCATGTTTTTTTTATCTTCTTTTGGGGTTTCGTTAGAATTTTCATATCATCGAATAGTGTTTGTACATCTCCAATTGTTAAAATCAGTCTTCGTGTCGTGTTAGTTTTGAATTTAACCGGTTTGTCATTTTTTGATAACAAAGAACTTCAGAATAAAAGACAGTTGAATATAATTTGGAAGTTTTAAAATGATTGTAAAAGTAAATAGGATATATTTATATCTACTTTTTTTTTGAAAACACTCGACTAGAGTTCAAAGCGAGCTAAGACCAATGTTCCTATTTGTACATTTCTCTTAAGCGAGATATTTTTTTTTAAGATAAAAGATAACTATACAAACAAATGGTACGAAGCCAAGAGATGCTTCGCTTATAAATTAGAGCGGTTTACAAATAACGCAATTCGTTGATTAAGAAATACTTCACTTTCCCCTAATTTTTGTTTGATCAAAATATTAACTTGTTAAAGAAGAGTTAGTTTTAGTGATCAGATTAGGATTTGATAAACAATCACTTTTAATTTTGATAAATTAGACATTGGTTAGAACAATTTTATAGTATTAAGAAAAGTTTAATAAAACAAACAACTTTATAACGTTTTGATAAAGAAACTTTATAGCGTTTTTAATGCTGTCGTGCAGACAGTGGATTTTCTGGATATCTAGCAGCTTAAGCTTTATTTCAGATATGGCAGTATTGGCGTTAGTACGTTGGGAGGGGTGGACATACCTCAAGTGTAAATGGAATAATGGAATAACAAATCGTATTGTAGTGAGGTGTAGTGTGGTTTATTTGTCTAATGTTCTGATAATGAATAGGTCGATATAATGATGTAGTGTAGTAGTATAGGCAAGTCTTTTTCTTGTCGTTTATCATATCAGAGTATCCTTAATATTTTACAGAAGCAGCTTTTTATGTCTACTAGGCCCAAATGGATCGATGGTGGAAGATGTTCCGAGTTGATGGAATGTTTCCTCATGGGTGGGTATAGAGGCCTAAGGGGGTAATATCAACATCTTCTCCCCCTCCCCCAATTATAAAAGTGTGAGTAGGTGCTGACCTACTCCACTAGTCAGCAGTATCGTTACTTATTCGCGCTTGATAAGCTGAGTGAGCTTATAGCGCTTCATTCTCTGACATCTAAGAATATCTTTCGTAAAGAGGCTCGCTATTCGTGCGGTTCTCTCATGTGTCTTGTGTAATACTCATTAATTGTATAAGCCTTCCAACACAATTTATCTTTCAAGCCATATTCTCGGCGTTTGTTGATCAGGCCCCCAGCAATGAATATTTTTATTAGATTTTCTAAGTTTTTAACAGCTTAACTTCAGAAGGTTCACACTGGTTAAAAGAGGTAACAACGTTGTCGATCATAAAGCAAGAACACACGACCCATTTGAGCTAGTCATGGGTGTGCGTGCAAACCGGCTGCGATGGTCGATCGCAACCCAAATGTTTCTCCGGTTCGACTTAAGTGGGCCCGTGGTCGTAGAGAGAGTTCTCTATGGGCGAGTCCAGTAGTCAGAACGGAGTTACAGCCTTTCCACTTTGAATTCCCTTAAGGAGTCACATTGGAACTAGTGTCCAAGGCGACCGAACCAGTGTACTCCCAGAAGAGTTTTAGTATGTAGTGAGGTAGTAGTTTTTATTTTGGGTTTTGTTGTGTGATTTAAGTAGGTGAAGTGACAAGCCAACCCATCTAAGGTTTGTTGGTTGAGAGGTTTACGTGACGGTTGAAGCTGAGGTCTTTCAAGTCTAGTCCTCCTATAAAAACGAAGCGGAGTGAGGAGAGGATGAAGAAGATTTTAGAAAGAGACCGAAGAAAGTAAGTATTTAGGAGTTCTGTAAGTGGAGAGTAGAAATTGTGAATTATAAGGGAATGAGTTCGGTTGTTAGGATGGTCAGGTATATCACAGATCTCTGACAGGCATCAGGGAGGTCATAAGCGGTTGCTGTGGTAAATGTCATCCTGTACAAGCGGTTGAAGTCGCTACAAGGCGACAGTAGATTCCATTTTGTAATTCAATTTAAGTTTTACATTGCAGATGGCGTCTGATTAGAGACAGTTTGCAGTCTCTCATTGGATGTTTTGAAATGATGTATATTCAATTTCAAATGTATTTATTTGGAGGTGTCTAACCGTGAGGGGAGGGAGGATCGAAGGTGTTATGTGATCCCCCTGGTCTCTCAACCCACCCAATTCGCAAGTAGAAATCAACTCTCCTACTATACGACCTTGGCTAACCGCATACCTATGAGTCCCCACGACTCAATAACATTTTAGGTAGCCCCTTAATAAGAAAGCAAGCACAAAATATGCCTGCTTTCTACCACTTCCTATCTAAAAATATTGCATCTTTCAAAGATACTACAACACCGAAAAGAAACTAAATCGTTGCACTATGGATACTTCAATTGTACCCCATTCTCTTACACCACCTTGTACCGTCCGAAGGAATTATGAGGGTTACCACCCCCCCTATAAATAGCTTACTCTTCCATTCTAAATGTCTACAAATTCATCAAGAAAACTATATGTCCGAAAGAAATAAACTGAACTTCAAAATTTTCTTTAAACGTTATAAAAATATGGTTTAGTTTATTGAAAATATATCTTAAAATCTAACAAAAGCGTGTCTTATATAATGCCTATTATAAACTTATCCTTAAAGTAACATTACTGAATTGTGAAGATATCTCAAGTTCAAAAAGATACATATGCGATTAAGTTTTTACTATATACATTTATTTGTATTTAAAAGATATGAACTATTTTATTGATCGAAAGTATCGTTAAGACATTCAACTTTATTATAACAACAATTTTTGGAACTCGGTCCTTTAGATAAGTTCATTTAATGCAATGTTTTATCAAAACAAAATATGATACTAGGTCATTGATTGGATACCCAAGTGTAAATAAAAATAAAAATTAAAAATAAAGGCTAATGGTAATCATTTTTAATGTATGAGAATAAGGAAACGAATATCGCGGACCGACGTAAGCATTCATATGATTATACTTACTTACTTAAGGTGGCGCAGACAGTCCATTGTGGACCACGGCCTCAACCAACAATCCTCGCCAGCTAGGCCGGTCCCTAGCAAGTGGCCTCCAGTTGCGCACACCAAGTTGGTTGAGGTCGTTTACCACTTGATCGCGCCACCTTAGATGGGGTCTTCCAGAACTGCGTCGGCCCTCCGGGTTGGAATTGATGACTCGTCGGACAGGAGCGTTTTCGTTTATACGCTCCACATGGGCCAGCCATTTAAGCAGCTGAATTTTCAGCTTCTTAACCAAGTCAATGTCGCTGTATAGCCCGTACAGTTCGCCATTGAATCTTCTCCTCCATACTCCATTGATACATACAGGCCCGAATATCACCCGAAGAATCTTTCTCTCAAAGCACCCCAGCCTGTATTCATCCGATTGTGTCAGTGTCCACGCTTCTGCCCATAATCATATGATTATGTCTATTGTAAATTCATTTGACGCGGCGGTGATAGTGTGACGTTGACTAATACCGAAGAATTCACTTCAAAACTAATAATAGTCGAATGCTACTGAAATGCTTATTAGTTATCACCGAAGAGTATTATAAAAAAAAATTACACCTAATACACGAAACACGAATACGACCTATCCAAAATTATCAAAAAGATTCAATGTAGGATCGACAACAACATGCATCAGGGATCTGCTTAAGGCGTTTCCACCCAAAGCAACAAAAAGGTAGTCAATATAAATCAAAAATAGTTAACTACATACCATATATGATTGTACACAATTCGCGCACAACCATATACTCGATTGTAAATATGATGTTAATATAAAAAGTATATTTCAAAAAGTATTTAAATCAAATATATATTAATAGGTATGAAAGTTTAAAGTACTGAGGAGTTTTAATTACTCAGTCTTTTCTTTCATGGAAATACGGAAGTGCACTCCTGGATTCCCCTGGAAAAAAGTTTATTATGTGGTATAATCTCTAATTAAAAATCCAGTTGGCTTGTACAGTTTAAACAATTTTTATTTTATTTTGCCTAGAACAATGTGGCTGCTGTTTCTTTGTCAGGTTTCAGAGAGAGATTATTCTTTGTCTGGTAAAACATGTTCTATCTTGCTTCAATGTCTCAGTCCCAGTGTACCGCGCACTAGGTGAGCGACACCTAGTCGCGATACCCTGCAACCGAAGCATTAAGGCAGTAACACACTATTTATTATACTACATACTACATAATAATTTTATACTACAACTCGGCCAATCTGATAATTTAATCGACCACGATTAACAAACGAACAAACCTAAATCATAGGTTGCCGTCCGAGAAGGCAGGTGTCGCCCTTATTCAGTCGAACCTTCAGAGTCTCGATTTTTCCAAAGTCGAATATTCCGAGAATCGATAATTCCGTCATATGGCAGCTGTGTGACTTGACAGCCTTCAATGTCACGTATTACATATCTGTCATTGGGTAAAATTTTATAAACAACATAAGGGAACCTGAATTTAGGAATAAGTTTTTTGTTCGTACCGGTTGTTGTGTCTACATTTTTTATTACAACATAATCACCCTGGTCATACGTGCGTGCCGGGCTATTGTTTTGTTCAAAATACTTAGCATTATATTCTTGGATTTTGGTGATTGCCCTCGAAGCCTTTTCCCTGGACAGTTCCAAGTTCCTTTCGGATTGACTTGATTGTTTATAATCAAGAAATTCGGTTAGCTTATCAACTATCACCCCCCTTTGGTTAACCCCGAACAACAACTGACTCGGTGATTTTGTGTAGCCCTGTGTATAGTGTTGTTCAATCCGAATTCTATCTGTGCTAATGTAATAACCCAGTCTGAGTGCTCAAATGGTTCTGAAGCAAGCATACCAGTTAACACTCGATTAACTCGTTCCACTTGCCCATTAGCCTGTGGCGAGTGAACTGCTACTTTCACATGGTCTACATTTTGTTCTATAAGGAACGAACTAAACTCTAGGGACGTGAAGCAGGTTCCCCTATCAGTGATTACCCTTTAAATGCAATTTATCTTTCAATTCAAAAATCTTTACATCCTGATTTTGGTCCGCTCTAAGTTGGAAATCTATGTCTTCAGAATCAATGACGGATATAACGTTGCATCTGCTAAATGCATCCACATGACTCATATTAGCACCACTACGATGTTTAATTTTATAATCATAGTCTTCCAACTCCAGAGCCCAACGTGCAATTCTGTGATTAACATTCTTTTTACTCATTGTCATTGTCAAGGAACTACAATCGGTCACAATAGTGAAGGGAATACCTTGTAAATAAACACGGAATCGGCGTAAAGCCGAGATTATGGCCAAAGTTTCCAATTCAAAACTATGGTATTTAGCTTCGTGTGCGGTAGTGCTCTTGGAAAAAAACGATACTGGGTGCAATTTTTCATCTTCTTGTCGTTGGAGCAAAACTGCACCATAACCCAATGAACTTGCATCACAATGCAGTTCTGTTTCTTTCCTTTGGCTATAAATGGCTAACACAGGTGAGGAAGTCAAACATTAATGAAGAGTCCGAAAAGCATCTTCACATTCGGGGGTGAATCTAAAAGGAACATCTGCCTTTAATAAATCTTGCTATTCTTGAAAACGATTGAACAAATCTACGGAAGTATGAACACAATCCCAAAAATGAGTGCAGTTTTTCGCTATCTTTCGGCACGGGGTATTAAGCGATCGCTCGAACATGAGAATCATTAGGTTGGATGCCATGTTCGGTTACCTTAAATACCAAATAATCAAGTGTCGAATATGCGAATCGACATTTCGAAAGATTAAGCTATAACCCATTTTTTGCTATTCGATACAGAATTTTAGTAAGTATCTCAAGATGTTCAGTGATATTTTTGCTAGCAATTAAGATATCATCCAAATAAACAACTATGTCCCCTCTATCTATAAACTCCCGAAAGGTATGAATTATAAATCTTTGAAAAACACTAGGCGCGTTCTTGAGGCCAAACGGCATTTTAAGAAACTACCATTGGCCATTTGGAGTTACAAAAGAAGTAAATTGAGTGGAATCTGCTGCTTCTTTGACTTGATAAAATCCACTCTTTAAATCCAATAAGGTCATGACCTTCTTCCCCTCCAGATATTCGATGCAATCTTCTATTAAAGGTAGTGGATGACCGTATGTTTATTTAGTGCCCTGTAGTCTACACACATTCTAGTCTCACCAGATTTTTTTTTAACCAAGACTATCGGTGAAACGTATTCAGAATTACTCGGCTGGATAATTTGTTTTTCCAAAAGGTCTTTTATTATTCCATTTATTGTTGCCTTTTCTGAGACTGATAATCTTCGTGGAGCAAAACAAACAGGGTTGTTTGAAGTAAGCCTAATACTCATTTCAAAATAGATAGGTGAGACCAAAGCTTTGTCAAAATTTAAGTAATTTTGAGATATGCTTTTGATATCTCTTAAAATGTCTAAACTAAGATTTGGGTTAACATCTATATGACTTTCTATATAATAATCAATCTCGAAGGAATGGCAATCAAGGAAATCATCACCCGCCCGATCACTGTCTTTTGTATCTGACTTGTCCTCAAGGCAATCACCAGAACCATTTTGCATTTCCCGAAATTCAGAGGCCGGTATGCTTCCACCAAAGATATTACTCTTATTACCCGTATGATAATAATCACTAACTGGTGGTTCGACTGTTTCATTTGAATAAGTGCACATATACAATTGATTGGAATAAAGAGTTTTATTAAAACATATATTATCTTTACATGATTGCTCTGAAGGCGGATTATTATTAGAATTCATTTCGAGTTTTATATTAAAAATTTCAAGAAGATCACGGCCAATAAGCAAGGGTATAGGAGTTACTTCATCTGGAATTATCATAAGAGAAACGGGTTTTATAACACCTTTTATTTTAATATAACAATTGACTGTACCGTAGGTAAAAAGTTTAATGTCTCCTAACCCTTTATACTTCGAATAGGCTAGCGATTCTTGAATGCACACTTCTTCAGGCAGGATGGATTTTTGTATGAAACTAACCGGACTGCCGGTGTCCAAAAGGGAACAACAATTGATTAATTTTGTGGACTTATTCTTATTTATCATAAAGGCGACACCTACCATGTGAACGGTATCCAAACTCCAGGCCAATCCGTCAGTGTCATCATGTGAAGTGTCCTGGTTCACAACTGCAACCTTAGTCTTCATGGCGTTGGGACAGTTCTTGTAGTTATGCCCCTCACCAGCACATCTAAAGCAGGATCCAGCTGGTCGTTGCTCCTTTGGGAATTTGGCGGCGATGTGCCCAAATTTGGAACAGTTAAAACATCTTTTGGACTGTTCACCATTTGGTGCTGAAGTTGAGGGAACTATGCTCCCTCCGGAAGTGGTTGCTTTAGCAGCTATGGGCCTCGGAATTCTTCTTTTTTCGTAACGCGGCAAGAGATTTTTGAGCTCCATGATCGTTTTGGCAGCAAATAGAATAGAGACATTTGCTGGTGAGTCTCTTAATCCATCGATGATGAACTCGATTAGCTCTGCCTCGTCGATTTCAGCATGTGACCCAAGCTTCTGCATGCAGATGACATATCGGAGAAGTGGCTCATTATGACGACGCACCCTTTCACTCAGTTGACGATAGACCTGTTGTATGCTCATCTTATGGTCGAATTCTTTGATGAGTGTTTGCTTCAAAGAGTTCCAGTCGTCAACATGAACTGTGCGAAGCAACATTTTTGCAGTTCCTTGCATGAGACGACGTGCAGAAAGGTACTTACACCGGTCATCGCATCCGAGAGAGTCTGTCACATCTTCGTAATGCATCAGCCATTTGGTGACGCTATAGGGGTCGTCGCCATTGAAGGCAGGAACAGCGTTCTCGATGTCAGAGAAGTCTACTGCGCGTCCTGGTGTAACTGGTGGTGTTATAGATGCCTCCATTTGGTCCACTTCCCTTCTTAGTTCAAGGATTCTTTTGTGACGCTCGAGTCTGGCCAGCTCTTTCTCATCTTCCACAGGCCCAATATCGGAAGTGGCCAGTACCGCAGAAGCGTTCTCCTCAGTAGGAAGTCCGGAAGGTGGAGTTGACTCATCCATTGTAGCAGAAGGTTGTTGGGATGTTGAACTGGCATTCTCATTGGACATTGTGCTTTCATACAATGACCGCAGTTGGGCCAGAGAAGCTGTGTTCGGTGCACTTATCCCAGCACTCCCCAATGCTTCGATGAGTTGTGTCTTCGTGAATTTACTCATGGCAAATTTAAATCCGTAAATATCTTGTTGAAATTGGGTAATCCACACAATAATTATATGTTTTTTTGTGTGTTACCCCACATCTGACGTTGGGGTATAATCTCTAATTAAAAATCCAGTTGGCTTGTACAATTTAAACAATTTTTATTTTATTTTGCCGAGAACAATGTGGCTGCTGTTTCTTTGTCAAGTTTCAGAGAGAGATTATTCTTTGTCTGGTAAAACATGTTCTATCTTGCTTCAATGTCTCAGTCCCAGTGGACCGCGCACTAGGTGAGCGACACCTAGTCGCGATATCCTGCAACCGAAGCATTAAGGCAGTAACACACTATTTATTATACTACATACTACATAATAATTTTATACTACAATTAATTTAAAGGTAATTGTTTTGAATATTGACCAGAGCTATTTGTGGACCAAGTTGTGCTGTTCTTTACCTACAAACACCAATCAAAGGTGACAGTAGGTAGGTGTGAATTCTTATTCAAGGCGTCGAATCTATTCGCTAAAAGCGTGTGGACACGGATATGACGAGTATAATCAACAGTATGGGGCGTACAATAAACGCATATATGTATTTACGCCTAATGTAAAGCGCATGTACTGATATGATTATACTTTGACACACAAAGTTACATTTAATTATTGAAGACGTGAGTAGGATGTAACGTTCGAGTGAAAGTAAGTATAAATTTCAAGATTTCAAATAAAAAGAAAACGGATGAAAATCTGAAAGTGGCGCTGAACATGGGTTCAGGAAGGTCGCTACCGACGCGAAGGTAAGTGTCTCTAAGGACAAGTAAAAAAAAAAAACGTGTAGTAAAAGAAGGTAAAAATGATTCTACCAAAGAAGTCCGTATTTCGAAATTGAAAAAGTGAAAATATACTTCTTGACCGGTTATGAACACAACTCGAATGAGAATTCTTCCTCCTTTAACGCGAAGAGCGCGACTATTTGGTACGTATGCTCGGCACCGTGCCGCTAGATTTGGTTCTGACTAAGGTCGAAGTGAACCGGGAGATACTTTTGTTTTTATTTGGAAATGATTAAGGATTTTAACACGTAAAATATTCGTACCGAAGACGAGTGTAGATAAGCTCAAAGAACTGGATGCTATCACGTTGAAGATTTAAGTGAGGTTCCGGAATACCGATTGGATTAAACCGAGTTTACAAAAAAAAGGTGAAACAATCTTACGCGAATTGATCTCAACACGATTACAGTTAAAGAGATGTCGATGCAAAGTAGATATTGTGTATTTTAGGATTAATATCAACACACAAAAAAAAAGGTAAATTGATAGCACTAGTATTAACACAGCACTACTCAAACTTATAACTACATATCTAACGATAATAATAGTATATATATATGTATCTAAGACTTGAAATAAGTATCTGCATATAGATAGGAGTATGGAATCCCTCTGTTCACTGAACAATTCGGATATGCGTTGGCACCACCGTCCGTGGTCGACAACTATAGCGTTGGCGTTTGACGCTTAAGGTGGAGGCAGGTTCAGCCTCTTCAATTTTAATGAATGTGCAGTGAGTGGAGCTTCTTAGCTCCTCACCAGATTCACAAGAAACAACAATTGAAATGAAAAATGTTACCTGGAATTATCTCTTGGATATTACAGCACCAAAATCGAATCTTATTTTTTTTTTCTTTATATACACACAAAATATCGTTTATCTGGATCTACTGCTACGTGAAGATGATGATTTGTAGTGATGAGTTTTGGTTATTCCCTCGTGGCTTCGATTTTTCCATGAAGATTACAATATAGATGATGGACCGGCATCGGCATTAAGATACCAGCCAGACCTCCAGTTGAATCTTGGAGCGGATTCCTACTGCTTCCGTTGGTGTGGTCAGTCTCTACTGACTCAAGTGTCTGATGAGATATTTTTCAGCTACTGTTGAGCCTAAATGTAGGCGGTGTGTCCTCGAGTGGACGTCGTGGTCGTCGGCGAGCCAAAACGGATCAACGCCAGACGGAAACAACGCGTTCACCTTGCTTCCAATAAGCAAGAGGGTGAATAATGCCAGAAGAATCCTTACTACCATATGTGGGGACAAAACCAAAGTGTCCCCGAGTAAAAGTGCTATTCGAAAAAATAAGATGAGGCCACCAAAAGTACGATGTTGTGCATCAAGAGGCGCAGACTACGCCTATGTGTATTTATAGTATATGTGAGGATATATATATATATAAAAAAATATCCATGCCCACGTGCTTGGGCGTGGCAACGTGTCGTGGGATCTCCCACGGAGTAAAAATTCTTGGGTGAAAGGCCACAGGATTTCGTTCAGGATAATGCTGTTCTACTTCCTCGGTCTATAGGTGATGATTCTCTCAGCTGCCTTCTCAGGATTGGCGGACCTATGGGCACGAAAAATTAAGTCCGCCTTGTGTTCCATCAAAAAAAACTATGTCCTCCCATTTAAAGTAGGAAACTGAATCTCATGACTCTAAATATGAGCTTAATTATAAGGTTCTTACCTCATCCGATATAAAAATACCCAAATTGGGTTGTATCTCCTTTTCGTTACTTGAATAATAACGCGAGACAAGTTCACTGTTCCATTTGGGGTTGACATGTGTCAATTGTGAAGTTGGAAACACATCGAAATTTTCGGATAACACTGATCCTCGAGTATCTTGGAACTGACGCTATCGAATTTAAGCAGTAGACTGAGAATGCCATGTGTAGGGCTAGATTGACAAGTGGGGATAATTAGGTCGGCCGCATCGACTTTTACATCCGCCTTGTTGCCTGACGATTATCTGTCATTATTTTTCTGGTTTTGACATTCTTTACGTCACCTGTAAATCCATTCTCATGTTGCAACTAGTGTGAACTATATGACTAAATTTTTGGTGTGAGCCGAGTACAAATGGAGCAAGTGTGCGTCCGGTTTATTTTTTGTGAAGGGAAGCACCCTTCCATTACTTATTGGAATGTGACCATTCTGGAAACTGACTTTGCCTGGGGAAATTGTGGATTCCGACTTGGAAGTGGAATCTGAATATACAAGATGGATTCCTTTTTGTGGAACCAACTGTCATTGGAACTTATTGAATGCGTTCAGCAAGTCGCGAGTAATACTGATGTCTCGCTGGTAGATGGCAGTAATGACATTTACTCATTGCCAATGACTGGCGAGAAAGTTTTCCCTACAAAACTTGGAATTTCGACTAAGTCCACTTAGTCTAATTTCCAAGAAAAAGGAGAACTTCTCGCAAAATAACTCTCTTGTGTGGGGATTCTCCCACTCGTCGTATCATCGAGACACTGCGACTCTTTTACGTCTAGTCGGTCGAAGACAAAAAAAAAATAAAGCATATTGCCTGATGACGTTTGAGTACTCTAATGGATATCTGAAAATATCGAAGAAAAAGGATAAAAAAAAATTTCCAACCCAAGACTCTCATGCACAGCTGAGAGCCGGGCATACGCTATGGTTAATAGCAGGGTATTAAGTACTGTTAGTACTTGCATGTAAAGTCTGGTAAAAATTTTAAATATTTCAAAAGATCGAAATAGTAAAATAATTGTTAAAGTCTGGAATGTGTTTGTAATTCAAGAGTACTATCTTTTCAAGCCTTTTGTGTGACATGTCGACTTGTGACCTCGCCGGTCTTCAACTTCATATAGATTGTTTCCGATTACTTGACTAACACGAACTTTGATGAATTTCGGACATAATTTTGCGCTCAGATGTTTTGTCGCATCGCTTAGTACTTGATTTCTTTTATAGATCTCATCGCCTACTTTGTACATCACTTTTCTACTCCGAAGATTATAATTCTTCTCGTAGGCTTCATGGGTTCGGATCAAAGCTTGCTTCAGGAACAAGTGAATGATGTTCATCTTAGCGACCTTACGAAGCCAATCTATCTCCGAACAGTTCAGCCCACCCAACTCTCTCAAAAGACGATAGTCCGCCCCGTGCTCTATCATTCGTTGTCCGAATAAGGCTTCGTATGGGGCATTGAGAGTGTTGCATGCACTGTCGTGCGTAGGGCACTACTGATCGAAGACAGATGGGCATTCCAATACGTCTGTCGAGGATTGACATATGACCTAATGGCCGCCAAGATTGAACGGTTCACTCGTTCACTAGCATTAGACTGGGGACCATACACTGCCGTCCGGTAGTGTTTGACCCCGAAAACATCCATGATTTTTTGGAATTCCTTCCCAACGAATTGTGTACCATTATCAGAGAGAATACTCTCCGGCACTCCGTAAATCAGGAACACTTCGTCCTTCAGGAACTTGACCACGCTCGCGGCTGTAGCCTTGCGTAGTGGTTTGATGAAGACAAACTTGGTTAATTGATCTAACACGATTACGATGTATACATTCCCGGGTCTTGACCTAGGGTACGGCCCTAGAAAGTCAACATATAAATGTTGAAACGGCCTATCCACCTCGAAACTGCTTCCCATCTCCGTTCTCAACGTCATGTTAGCTGCCTTACTGGTCTTGCATGTTTCACACCGGTCTACGTACAGTTTGACCTGAGTGTACATACCGGGCCAGTAGAATCTATCTTTCAATCTGCGAACCGTCTTCACCACCCCACCATGCGAAGCACGCGGCAGATTGTGAGCCAATGAGATCAACGTCTCCGTCATCTCCGAGGGGACCCACAACTTCCAAGTTAGATGGTCGGCCAAGGGATTACCAACCGCATGTTTCGTGCGTTTGTAAATGTCCCCTTCCGACACTTTGAGGTCAGTTAACAGCTCCTGTTCCTTCTTGATATGACTGATGATATCAAGATAACCTTCAGACTTAAAGGATGGATCCTCAAGATCGATGTGGAGTACCTCCGAGGCACCGATCTGTGGTAGACATGAAAGGAAAGCTGACACTGTCAACTCATCGTCTTCATACGCTCTTGATAGAGCATCTGGCACGACATTTCTAAGTACCTTTCCTCTGCTCCATCACAAAATCGAAACCTTGGAGCCGCATACTCCACCTCGCTAATCTTCCGGTTGGATCCTTCATGGTTATCGGCCATTTCATTCTGGAATGGTCTGTAATCACACGAAAATGGTATCCCTCAACGTAAGATCTTAACTTCTGGATACCTTCAAAAGCTGCTAAGCACTCGCGCTCTGTCACCGAATAGTTTCTCTGTGCAGCATTCAGTTTCCGAGAGAAGTAGTATATAGGTTGTTCAGGCCCGAATTCGTCACGCTGACAAAGTACACATCTGATGCCAAACGCAGATGCGTCGCAGAGAATGATGAATTCTTTGGAGAAGTCCGGATTGACTAGTACAGGCGCTGAAGTCAAAGCTTGTTTGATTTGCAGGAATGCTTCAATAGCTTCTGGACTGAGCTTGAAGACTTTTCCCTTTTTCAATGTCTCGGTCAAGGGTGCGGCTAGAGTGCTGAAATCTTTAACGAATCGCCGATACCAACCTGCCATACCGAGAAATCGGCGAACTTGAAGAGTTGTGGTTGGCAAAGGGAAGCAAGTGATAGTTGCGATCTTATCTGGATCTGCTTTCAAGCAACCCTGACCGACCTTATAACCGAGATAGTGAAGCTCATCAAAACAAAACTTTGACTTCTCGACTTCTGACGATTACGTCAGTCCTGCATTTGTCAAAGATTTTCCGACTATCTCCAGAGTCTCTAGATGTTCGTCGAAATCCTTCGACACAACCAACAGATCGTCCAAGTATACAAATACTTGATCTCGTAACCCCGATGGGATTACGCGACTCATCAGGTAACTCAAACTTTGTGCCGCATTACATAGACCGAAGGGCATGACCTTAAATAAGTACAGTGGTCGGCCAGGTACCGTAAAAGCGGTCATTTCCCTCGAACTTTGCTCCAGAGGTATCTGCCAAAACGCATCCTTCAGGTCAACGCTAGAAATATAACGTGTCTCTGTCAGACGTGCCAGCAGCGATTCTATATGCGCAATCGGACGAGCATCTTTCTTTGTCACGGAGTTCACCTTCCGAAAGTCCAGACACAATCGGTTCTTACCAGGCTTGCGAACAAGCACAACTGGAGAACTCCATGCGCTGGAACTTTCCTTGATGACTCCTAACGAAAGCATACGGTCTAACTCCGCATACATAAGAGTTTTTATCGCTGGAGATACGGGATAGTACCTTTGCTTTATTGGTAGGGCATCACCCGTGTCTATATAATGCTTCATTAGGTTCGTTTTCCCGAGTCCATGGACTGCGAAAGAGGGAAATCTACGAACAACAGCTTCTAGTCGTTTAGACTCTTCATCATTCAACTTAATCTGGTTTGTGGGTCTTTCCTCTGGCCCGCCGGTCGTAATTCCTGAAAGACCGGCAGTTACATGAGGTGCCATCTGGAACTTCTACCAAAAGTCGACGCCTAAATATAGACGTTGGCTTAACGAAGGCACAATATACAGATCTATATCCTTTGTCACATTTTTATATTGGATCGACGTAGTGATTACCCCTACTATGAATTGCTTGTGTCCATCGGCTGTGGACACGGTAGTCTCTACCTTCCTTACCGTAACATTTTTGTTTTTCAGATAGGGAAGTATATCAGTGCCTAAGCATTTTATACTTGCCCCTGAATCGAGTAGACCTAAGAAGTTATCGCCGAATAAACCGACCGTCACATATGGGCTTGGGTCGTTCGATTCTCGGCCTATTGTTGCTGACGCGATGTTACGGTAAGTAGTCCGCTTCCGATGGAAGCGCTCCCTTATCCGTCTTATTCGTTTGGAAACTTCTGGAAAAGTGACAATTCTCCTACGCACTTCATTGTAATTGTGTTGGGTTGTTCCTCCTCTCGTTTCCCGCTAGACATTTCGGACAAGTTGGACTATAAGCGTCAGCTAAGCCGCAGCGGAAACAAAATACTTTATCAATTGGTTTTGCGCAATTTCGAAAACTGTTGCCAAGAATTTGGCAATTCCAGCATTTCTGCAACTTACGATATCTCTGGATCGCTTCAATATTGGTAGTGGGCAATGAAACAATTAAGTCCTGACAGGGCTCTTCTTCGATTTCATTAACAAATCGCCTGCCAGGTGGACGTTGTGCACTAGGCACGAAACTCGGACGTGTGCTTTCATATTGAGATTGAGCTTTCTCAATAGCTCGACAGTAGTAGGCTAGTTGCCTTAAGCTAGACGAACTATAAGTGATCAGAAGTTCACTCATACGCCTGCGGACATTCGTTTTAATTATCTCTATGAGCTCCTTTTTAGGTCTGGGAACGTGCATCTTGGAGTTCAGGTGCAGAATGGCATCGTAGAAATCGTTGAAAGATTTACCATTCAGCATTTTGCAATCCGACAGTTTCCTGAAGAGCTCCGTGTCAGTCTCCAAACTGCGGTATTGCTCTACCAAAGCAGTTTTCAAAGCATCCCATGAAGTGTGTTTGTTGCCTTTAAGGTACACCAAGTACCATGACTCTACAGACCCTGACACGAAATGGTAAAAATTCATTGCTATCTCATCCCACGGCACACCATAACTGTAACGAATGCAGTCTAGGCGGAACAGGAAATCGTCAACTGACATGTTCCTACCGTCGAATTTCAAACCCCATTTATGGAATTGATGATTTCGGTTTAGTGATGTAACGTTCCACGTTGGTGGTCTGCGTGGCGATGAAGCGGGAGTATCATTAAGATTGAATGCACTTAAACGAGTCATAAACTCGTCTAGATTCGAGCCTAGAGGCATTTGTGCTGGATTAACATCCGGCAAAGGAGGCGCGCTAGCTGGCTCATAGTTGGGTGTGGTTCGATTTGCTAATTCTTCGTTGATTGGCCCGAACGCGGATTGATAATTCCTGGACGTGGTTGGCCCAGGAGGGACATCGAGATTTACGACTCGTGTAGTGTCTGGGTTGGCTAAATTAACTTGCCGTGCGATCCTCTGGGTTGAAGTGGCTTTAGGTGGAGCGGGTGTTTTTGAAGTAGTAGGTTGAGTAGGTTTGAAAGTGCGGCCTTGGAGAAGGTGAGCAACTTGTTCAAGCAAACGAGCATGACTCCTAGCTAGTTCCTCTGCCATAAACTTTCTATCGTTGACTCTATGCAGATCTATAGTAGCAGAAACTACCGGCTGAATGTACGCTGAATGATCAGCTGCATCTTTACGAAGCTGCTCTTCGGCTGCCTCTAACTCCCCCTCGTCCACGTCGATGCTTCTCTCGACAGTGTTATTCTCAACCTGATTGCCTTCTTCGTCGGATTGATCACTGACTAGATCATTCTGGCTACGGCCAGGTTTGGGTTTTGGTGCCATGACGATAAAATCTTTGTACTTTGAGCTGAAAGTACTCTTAACTACTCTCTTACGACCTCGGTCGCTCATTCAACGGACAGATAATATCGGCCGAGTAATTCAAGAGACCAAAAAAAAAAGAAAATCGTCGTAGCCCGTGAGAACTTCCTCGAACGGATACTACTCAAGAAATATAACAATAAAAAGATAAATCAGAGTAAATAAAAAGGAATTTTCAAATATTCTGCGGGCAAGTCCTCTAACAGATATTTGTTATGAAAATTCAGTGTAAATTCGTAAATCCGGTGTATAAAAGATATTCTAGTAGCCCGTGAGAAATCCTCGGACGGACACTACTCATGTAGTAAAACAATACAAAATAAAGGTATGTCAGAGTATGAAAAAGAATTTTAAATATACCGTGAGCAAACCTCAAACGGATATTTGTCAATGTTATTCCAAAAAAAACTTACAAAGAATAATAAGAACTTAAAAGTGCTTAATATTATGTGTAAATCTATGATTTGCCTATCAAAAACCTTATTTCAAATATGCTTTCAGAAACCATAAATTAAACTTGATACTTAGATGTATAAGTAAGTGCTTAAGTTTGTTAGAAAAACTCAGGACTAAAAATCGATACTTAAAAAGATGCTCAAAACTTCGTTTGATATTCAACAACTTAAACTTTGCTTATATACTTAACAATAATGGGCTCTATCCCAAAAATCCAAGAGATTCTAATGGTGGGCTCTACCCCAAAAATATAATTAAATGCGGGCACTATCCCCAAAATTCCAAAAACTGTAAAGGGGCCCTATCCCAAAACATATGTAGGGAACACTTTCTTGCCAGTCACTGGCAAAGCGAATGCCACCGGTGCCATCTATCAACGAATAGATTAATTACTCACAACGTGATGAACGCACCTAAAGGAATCCACCATTATCAGATTCCACAAAAAGAGAATCCAATTTCAAAATGGACTCCACGTCCGAATTGGATTCCACAAACTTCCCCAGGCTACAACAGCTTTCCAGGAAGTTTGCGTTCCCAAGATTTCAGTGGAAGGCAACAATGGAACGATAAACATTTTTTGCACTAGTTCAGATTGTACTCCGTGCACACCGTAAGCTATAGACATAATGTTCACACGGACCAGAGTGCGTAAGCAAGATTATCTACGACATAGTGAATGCTGGACCTAAAATGTGACAGATAGCTAATCGAGCTAAATATTCGATGCGGCCGATTATTTTTCTCGACCTGCCAAACTGCATCTATACACTTATGGCGTCAGTCCGTCACTCACGTTACCTAGTGCCATCCACGTAATGTCAAAAACCCATCGCGAACATAATTCCTGACCTGGTAAGTTTAAGAGCTGTCAGCAACAAAATGTGCAATATGCAACCTATGGTACACTAATTGTCACCAGGCAAGAGAACAGGCCCAATCCCTTTTGTTTTCTGATGTCCATTGATATGTCATGTCATTCACCTGTTTCATCGAACGATTCGATGACAAGTATTTGCCCCACTGTAGCAAATCCCAATGACAAGTTCCTCGGCGACGTCAGTATCAATAAGTCAATACCTATAATTCATAGTTGGCCATCTCTGGTCGGAGTGAGTCACAAGATCCGTACCACAACAGGAGATTCACGTAACGAAATACGTCATTTTATTCTCTTGACAGAAATATTTGCGCCTTCTTGACAGTTCCCCTATTCTTTTGACGGTTTGCAATGACAGAAATAGATCTCTGATAACAATACATGCCTATGATTGCGATTAAAAACATTTTATTTTTGTACTCAGTACAAAGCATAAATTATGGCACCCATCAGTATCCAAAACCTCCCAGTGTATAATTCCATCCAAATCGATCAATTCGACATACTTACGTACAAGTCAACATTCACATTTGGCAAAGTGAGCAAGTGAGCGCTGGCCTTAATGCCTCCTGCCACACGCCACCTGTATTGGCAACAACGAATAACATCATACACTGGAAAGAGGAAATATACTGGAAAACAGGGCGTTGGCTACCTGGAAAGAGGTAGTGTGGATGGTTATATTATCTGTTGACTTCATTTTGAAGAAGTACTTTGAACGAGACGCAACACTTTACCAGAACAAGTTTTTTGGTGCCACAGAGACGCAGCCATTTTGTATACTGTCTGGCAATTAGAAATTTCTGATTGCTCAGACATTGGAGGTTTTCGTAAGAAATCATAAATTATTAATACTAAAGAAAGGTAAGACCATTAGTTTGTAGCAGTCATCGAGGCAAATTAAAGAAATTTGCCACGATGATTGACGAATATTAGTGAAACCATGAGGCGGGCACGCTAACGCGAGCATCTTTTTTCTTGTCTCTCTTCAGGAACATACAATATCTTGAAGGAGCAGATAATGAATCCGAGGGATTAGACAAGGCAGGCGAGGCTGCGCCTTGAGAAAATTTTCCTACAACAAAAACCACTCTCACTCACATAATCGTGAATTTTAATTTTTTTTTTACTCTGCACAAATGCAGATACCCTGTGCGCATTTACGTATCCAATTATATACATAAGCGCATGCTGCGCATTTGCTATGCAAATTGGTCGCCTCATTTCCTTGACAGAAAGGACAATTGTCTCATCCAAACGCACGTGCTGCGACGGGGACAAATCCCAAAAAGTTGTATTTTTTTTGTGGTGTGAATTATTTGCGAGAGAGTGGTTGGCGTTGATCCGCTCGACGGCTCGCCAACGCTCTCGCCAACCTCCAGTGGCAATCCTCGCCTCCACACCATTTCTGGTGAAACTGCTACACGCTGTTCCAATCATCTTTATGGCCCACGGCTAAGCCCATCATACCATATCACTAGGCCCCAACGGCATAGGAAGGAATTTTTGTTCCAACAGTATACTGGACGCCTGGCGCGAGTTTGCTGACTCGGATGCTGGTCCCACAATCTAATATTCCTGCAACTTTAGTGCTCCTGCAACTCTAATAAAGTTTCCTGCACCTATAACACACACTGCATCTGTACCTACCTGTAGCTGAGATATCTTATTTAATTGTTTATATCAATATAATTCCACTCTGGACATACCAGGTAAAAGTTTGTAATTTAAATTAGTATATGTGTGAATGATATTAAGAGCGAAGACAACATACGCTCCATCAAAGCCCACAGGCGGGTTGATAGTAGCCTATTGACGTGCATAGTGTTCTAGCGCCTCTTCCACCACCAACTGGCTGATATATATATATAATTTTACTAAATCTTATTTGTAAGAAGAAAGATAATGATAATCTAATTGTGAATATTATTCAAGTGTGTGCAATTTAGACTCGAAATACGCATATTTATACGAGGGAGAAGAGAACTCCCGTCAGAAAACATCCTTTTTTTGTACTCGTTCAATGTGTTAAAATCGATTTCTTTGAAAAGAAGTAACGTAGTTCGCGATTATAATCGAATATTGTATCTGGAGCCCGTGCTTCCTTATTAATAGCGCGAGACTCTTGGAGAACTAGAACATCCATTCCGTGACTTCGTTTTTGGTCAAGCGTTTCGAACCATTGCCAGAAGCTGGACAAGCTATCGGCATCCAGATTATGTAATCCATTTGTGTTGTCTTTTTGTTTTTTTTTATTACACTTTTTTTATTTTTCACTTCGTCTTTACGACAATATAGTACCGCGTCGGTAGCGACCACCGTTTTTATAAGCGTTTTGACGCCACGTTCTACTTTCACTCGTGTGGATAGTCTTTGAAATATTATCGCGAATTCTTTTAGCGGTTGCAGAACGATACTATCCTATATAAAGTTGTAACGTAGAAATTTTATTCTACAACATTGGAATATTATAGAATAAAATAGAAGTCGAGAATTACCCACGCACAGCGTGAGGCCAGTGAAGAATACGAAAATGTATGTCTCACATTAGGCACCACTTTGATGCGTCAATAATTCTACCTACCAACGAAAGGACGAATATCATGCCATGCATGATGATGATGGTGTTTCGTTGGCACGTTCACCCGGTAGAGGGCACCAAGCAAAGACCAACCTGCAAATGGTCTTATAGGACCCCTACTGCCAGTCCGTGCTTCAACTACAATATTTCCTGGTGGTAGTGGCAAAGCACAGTACCCATACACTCTACTTAATCGAGCACCATGTCCCTGCTAGGAACATCCTCACCATACAAAACCTTGGCCTTCCTTTCTCCATACACAGACTTATCCACCACATAATTCCGGTTCTTTCAAATCTCTATAGCTGATTGTCAGGACCACATGGGTACAGAGATGTAAGAATACACACACGCATACGCTTCAGGACACACCAAAATACAACATATCAGCATACCTACTCATACATTCCCATACCATAGGCACGGAGCGGAAGAGATAAGACCAATATAGCTTCCCACCTACTTCCGTCCGAGCACACAACTTACCATGCCGATCACCTCAGATCTAGATTTGTATCAACCAGAGAAAACCAGATTGCGAGTGGATAATTTATTATTATTTTTATAATTGGTAGCTTCGATGACCTGCAATACCTTAAATCAAATCAACACATACTCAAAACTAAACTCACCAGAGAATTATCCTAAGCTTCTAAAAGTAAACTCATACTGAAGTTCCACGCGGAAACAGACTTTAGTCACCACGAGACCACTACTACACCCAAAAGATCCGAAACCGACCCAATCATCGTAGTGTTCGTGGAAGAGAAGAGGATTCCGGAACCCCTAGACTCGCTAGTCACAAAGGCCTACTGCCTCCATGCGTCATGGGAAATGACGAAAGCAGAATCTCTCATCCACCACGAACTCGGTTGGTATAGAAGAAAAAAAAAAATAGTAAGTCGAATTCTTGTTCCTCAAATCCCCTACCCCGTACTACTCTTCAGTCCACTACACGTACTGGAGGGCATTGACCCGAGAGGCAAATTAAGGTTGTCGCCGATCGACCACCGCGTCGATATGCAGCATTGCCCCGCTTCACTCAAGAGCCGAAGGGAGGTGGATCCTTGCTGTGGGATCGCGACGGTGCTAGAAGTTTTTACCCTGCGTATCTGGATACGGATGTTGACATATCCCTTTCTATCTAAAAGACTAAGGCCTGTGGCACGTGATACATTTGTTCATATTGATGCATGTGTCTCTTTCTCTCAGACCCTCTTAGTCTGAGGCACTCACTAAAGGAGTAATAATATTTCGATTACTGGTGAAGAGAATTAGCCCTGCACTTCCTATGGAGTTCTAAGAAGAAATGTTTCTTTTACCACAAATAACCATGACCACACTAAATAGTTTACATAACGATGATATCTTTAGATGTTAAAAGGTATCTAGAGCTGTCATCAACCTTGTCTCTACCATGCTCTCAAATTTTGTAGAGTGTAGGTACGAAGTGACTGACCTAGTGTCGGGTTGTTTAAGGTGTAAACGACAACCCCTGTCTCATAACCCACCCTTTCCAAAGAAGATCAACTTCCTCTTTGAACCATGGCTTCTTGAAGACAGACAAACAATGTTACTAAGAAGCCCCTAAACATGAATGTAGGTCAAGCCTGACCTACATCACTAAACCTCTAACTATAATGACCCATCAACTAAATAACCGCTTCCGTTTCATGTGAGAGAAAGAGAGGGATTCAACCAACCCCCATCGGACCTCGAACTAACTTACTGCATCAGAACTAAATTTCTCATATTATCTGAAAAAGAATATCTACAAATTTTCATATACCTAAACCAGTGAAAATTGCAACGAAATTTTCTATTCAAATAATCATACAAAAAATTTATTTATATTTGTTCTTAAAAACTAACAGGTTTAAATCCCTATATACTTATATTATATTTTAATGTATAATCTTTTAATTATTTCTCAAACAAAATATTAAATCTTCTAATTCGACCCAATGATAAAAAGAATCGTTATCAATTATAGTACAAACAAAATAAATTTTAACGAATAGGCGGTAGTTATACAAGAATCAATCTCGCTATAACTGAACCTCGAATCAAAGTTAAAAATTTTATGAAAATGTAGTTTTCAAAACTACAATGGTCGATAATTTCTCAAAATTCATAAAAAAAATCAAATGTCTTTTTAATACTAATTATACACGCGTTCGAAATGTGTTCACAAGAATGAAACAATCAAAATCAAAACGAACGAAAACCGATAGGCCACAATGGCTTATAAAAGCTACTAAAAAGTTTCAAAAATTGCGAAATAAAAATTCGCGAAGAAATACCGAATCATTCTATGAAAGCAAATAAAATTCTCAAAAGAATACACGTCGGAAATTAATTCAAACGAGCAACTCAGGTAAGTAGCGTATTTATCTACAATATGCGTGAAGAACGGTACAATAAACCGTCACTTCCGCCTGACCTATTCACACAACAAACACAACAAAGATTACAAATAAAGGTTTATTATTTGGATTGTTCAAAAATAACAAACACTTTGTCAAAACAAAGATAGTATATTAACATATAACGTAAAGTCAATAATCCAAAGCCGACTAAGGGCTGAAGTCAAAAATTATTTCAGGTATAAACACCCGCAAAGGATACACAGCAACCGATAAGGTTAACTATGAATGGCATCATAAAAGAGGTCGATAAGTACCAGTAGAATATACCAAACAAATATTACCATGCCAAGAATGGCAGAAAGTACAATACTAACACAAGTTATAATCGTAAAGTGATACCACAAAGGAAAGTAACATGAATTGCAAACAATTCGAAAACTAATATCTGAAACTTCAAACAATAAGGTTTCACCAAAATACCAAGACATATGGTACGGATAATAAAGGTAAAGTAGTATAAATATAAACTATATCAGAATCGAAAACAAAAAGCAGCCAATATCAGGGAGGGTCGCTGAAAATTAAAAGTTGGATATAAATGCATATACAGTTCGTATATGATATCAATAAAGCAATATAGTTAAATATGTTTTAAAAAGCAATATAGTTATTTAAATCTTAAATACCTAGATGAAGAAGTGCACTGCTCCTATCTTATATTGTATTGTCAAATGTTTAGCTAAATTTATTCAACAAAACTATTTAATTAAATTTATATTGTTGCAACCTTGATATCATTAAGTAACAGGATGCAATTTTCCAGCTATACAGCGGGGTAGGGAGTTTATATCCCTAGCAATGTATTCGATGAATGGCGTGAGGAGTCTTAATGACTCGGGAGTGGGTTGCCAATTGAACACTTGGAAAAACCAAAGTAAGGTAAAAACTAATTCACATAACATTACTACATACAAAGACGAAGACGTTTACTCGATAGTAAACAAGACTATCTGTTTATTTGTATTTCCACAAATTCGAATGAATAATTTTTGTAAATTTACCAGACTATTATTCTTTATAGGAAGTAAATATTATAACGATATATCTTTAACTTATTCTTTTCTTTAAAGTTCAAACCGGTTCTAATTGGATGTACGCTAATATACGCGTTATTTAAAAAAAAAATTCAAAACGATTTCAAAAAAAAAAGGTAAGTACTTCAAAACGGTACGAAGTTTATATATCTCACGAAAATGTTCCTAAATGTATTTCAAAAGATCATCTATTATTTAACTTTAATTATTTCTCAAATCGACGAATTTACTGATTCCATAAACACTAATATAATGACTAAAAATATATATGTATCTTATTAAGAAATCATGTGATACTTAAGTGATTTTCTGGCGCAAAAAAATCCGCTACTCCATATCCTTGATGATGTAATCATTCAATATATATGTCCACTTGGACGTCTGCAACTAAAGATGACTCAATGAGGAACACTAACGAGACTCCAGGTGTAGGGATTATAACGTTGTGCTGATCGGAAAGGAAAGTATCCTGATCCAGTGCAAATCCGCAACAGAGATGGGGCGCGCTTTGTGTGTACACCGCGCGTGGTGTCTCAAGTACAATATTATACCCGATCTGTGGAACGATTGTCCAAACGGACGGATATTACGATGAATTGATCTCAGAGATCTCCTGCTCGCAGTAAACGTATGGAACTTATGTGTATGTGCCCGCAGGTGGGCTTCTTGGCACCGCAGGTGGTGCTTCCGAAATCATACGACAAAGTCGGTGGATATATAGGTTGTGTTCTGCAACCGTGGCGTCAGGACGGTGCAGTATAGGTATCAATAATTCCACGTCGTCGAGGAAAATTAGGCGGAAGGGTGAGGTATGCTATAAGCAATAACACGCCGCTTCCTCGAGGAACAAATCTCCAGACGACGGTGAAAATAGGTGGTATGTGGTGCGTGACTACGTCAGCCGCACGTGGCTTAAGCAGAATATTCCTGTAGGATTTATGGACAACGTCCGTCTCCAGGAACCATACACAAAAAGGCACAACACTTCACTTGATATTATATATTTTGGTGTTTAATTAATCCTTCGGGAGGATGCCGCCGCAGATAACTCAACAACTCAAGTTGATAATTAAGTAAAGATGTAATAGGATATCTCAAAAGTTAAAGATGAATCTGCACGTGGTGCGTCGATGGCCACATGGATTGCCAATGCCAAAACCATTTGCTCTGGCGTTTCCTAAGAGGAAAACCATGCCAAATATCAATTTCTATACAAATTGAAAGTTGTGAAACATACCTTTTATTTCAGCTAAAATCCTTATAAATCCTAAGGATAGGACTTCCAGGGTTATACAATGTATAATAAACGTAACGCCGCGTCGTTGCAAGCCACGCTGTGGTGCCACCGACGCTCAATAAAAAAAAATTTCGCCCAAGAAAATTTCCAAGCACAAAATTTAAAGTGCTAAAATTCGGGAATAACCAGTCAAAAATGTTAAAAATAGTTTTGGATAGATGCACTGAATATATTCAGCCTATCTATCCGCAATAAACTATGTTTTACATACCTTATTTTAGAGAAAAAATCCAATCAGGAAAAAAAAATTGCTGGCTTGCACGAGAAAACTTAAACTTTTCAAAATGTGACTGGTAGGTACGCTGGCCGAATGTGAAATAGAAAGAAATATGATCTCAATCATATTTTTATGGCTGGCCATAGAATTACAAACCATTCACAGTAGTAATAGGGAAATTTCTTTATGGTTAGGGGGTCTGTTCATAGAGTAGTGTCTGTATTATTAGTTTATTTAGCTCACGCATAGATGTCACCACCGTCATGGAACTTGGAAAAAACCAACTAAACAATTGGATTGTGACTTCCAATTTGTCCAACCGACGTGTGTCAACCATTCCATCAAATGCGGGATGCTGGACATGCGTTAGGGGAAAATAAATTCCGCAATAAATATATTTATCATACCAACCCAACTTTATGACAAATCAACTCTGTCACATCATTCCATAGCTGATGAATGTATTGGTTGATCTGTGTCACATTAATACTTTTAATACTCAGAAACTGACCTCGCCAAGGGGAAATCTCAACCAGACAAGCACGTCATCAGAAATGAAATGTCTCAAGATACTTTTTCTCTTCAGTGTGGTATAAGTGTTATACAAACTAATTTCACCACCAAGTCAGTCTGGTGAATAGCACACTGACACTAATACATAGAACTAAATCGAGTTCCAGTTTTGGAACTCACTGACATTAGTGGTGCAAATGTCAGATCGGACATAAAAATCCGGAGGGATAATTTCAGAAGGATCAATTTCAGGATATTTTCTATCAGAGTATGAAGGAACTTATCCGTGAAGGAATTCGTTCTGACAGGCAAAATTTCCTAGAAAGGGAACACTTTTGGCCAGGGAAATTCTCCAAAAATGGGAATTATTCCAAAGCGGAAATCTGTCGCCATGAAATTTGAGCATCGGTAATGTAGGATGAGTGCCATCTAGTGACTGGTGTGAACCTAAAAGTAAGTATAATCATCGCTTTTAAGGCAGTGGTCACACAGGAAAAAAAAAAATTTTGGGGTGAAGTCACACTGACATTACAGTTGTCAAAATATTTTCCCTAAAAAACTTGTGCTTTGGGACAAATCTTATTTGTTCCCACAGCAGAAGGAAAAGGAGAATATTTCCTATATTGCTTCATTAAAAAAAAATATTGTTTGGTTCACTGTGTGAGTAGCACACAGATAGTCTGATATACAAACGAACAAACGATAAACACAAAACGTTAATGGTTCTCCTTGCAAAAAAAAATTGCCGGAAGAAGGAAATAGAACGATAATGGACAAGCACAAGGGTCTCATGCACAGCTGAGCATACGCCGGGCACAACGATAAAAATATCACAGTAGAAAATGTTCGTGAGTGAACATATTGGAGCGTGGAGAGAAGGAAAGTGTAGTCACCACTAACACTGCCTTCACTAACACATGAAAATCTCACACTACTTCTTAAGGTCTTTAGTGTGCACCGTCGATTTAAAGCCTTTGCTATCCACAACCTCATATAAATTGTTACCAATTACTCTTAAAACTCTAACCTTGATAAATTTTGGACTTAGTTTCGCATTGAAATGCTTCGAAGAGTCGCTAAGCACAAAATTCCGCTTATATATTTCATCATCCACATTGTATACCCTTTCGTAATCAGCATGAGCCTAAGCTAATGCTTCTTTCAGATAAGTGTGGAGTATGTTCATCTTTGCAGTTTTGGGTAGCCACTCTATCTCCGAGTTGTTCAAACCTCCTAACTCTCTCAACAGTCGATAGTCCGCCCCATGCTCAATCATTCTCTGACCGAACAGAGCCTCATAGGGGGACATCTTGTGAGTGGAGTGAACGGTTGTGCGAAGTGCACTACTTATGGACGATAGAGGAGCGTCCCAATTCGACTGCTTCGGATTGATATAAGCACGTATAACCGCAAGAATCGAGCGATTCACTCGTTCGCTAGCATTCGCTTGTGGCGAATATACTGCAGTTTTATAGTGTTTAACACCATACGTATTCAACAAAATTTGAAATTCCTTACTAAAAATTGAGTGCCGTTGTCGGAGAGTATACTCTCTGGCACACCATAAACTAAAAACACATTTTCCTGTAAGAACTTAACTACACTTAGGGCTGTAGCTCTCCTTAAAGGTTTGATCAAAACGAATTTGGTTAGTTGATCTATGACTATGAATGAATTTCCGCTTTTCGATTTAGGATAGGGGCCCACAAAATCTACATATAAATGCTGGAAAGATCGATCGACCTCAAAACTATTCCCCATCTCCGTACGAAGCGTCATATTCGAAGCTTTGGTGGTTTTACAAACTTCGCATGAATCAACAAAATGTTTGACCTGAGTGTACATACTCGGCCAATAAAAACGTTGTCTCAACCTATATAGAGTCTTAACTACACCGCCGTGAGAAGATCTTGGAGGGTTGTGAGCTAACTCAATAAGTGATTTCGTCATTTCGGATGGAACCCACAGTTTCCACGTTAAGTCGTCTGCGAGGGGATTACCAATGGAGTGTTTGGTACGTTTGTACACGTATCCCTCGGATACCTTGAGATCTGGTAATCGCTCCTGCTCCTTTTTGATGTGGTTGATGAGATCCAAGTATCCTGCCGACTGGAAAGAGGAATCCTCTAAGTCCAGATGGAGTACCTCCGCGGGGTCGACTCGTGCTAGGCATGAAAGGAACGCTTCTACCGTCAGGTCGTCAGCTTCGTACACTCTTGACAGAGCGTCTGGCACGACATTTAAAGTTCCCTTACGATGCTCTACCACGAAATCGAGTCCTTGGAGACGCATGCTCCACCTGGCCAATCTGCCAGTAGGATCCTTCAAACTCATCAGCCACTTCAAACTGGAGTGGTCTGTGATTACTCGAAAATGATATCCCTCGACATACGATCGAAACGTCTGGATACCAAGTACAGCTGCAAGGCATTCCCGTTCGGTGACGGAGTAATTTCTTTGCGCAGCGTTCAGCTTCTGGGAGAAGTAATAGATTGGGCGTTCAGCCCCATCTTCGTCCCGCTGACAAAGAACACACCCGATACCGGACGCGGATGCATCACACAAAATCACGAATTCCTTTGAAAAGTCAGGGTTAACTAGAACCGGAGCTGTCTTCAACGCCTGTTTGATGGATTCAAAGGCTTCTAGAGCCTTCTGGTTAAGCTCGAACGCTTTACCTTTCTTCAGTACATCTGTCAAAGGAGAGGCAAGCGTTGAAAAATCTTTAACGAATCTCCGGTACCATCCCGCCATTCCTAAGAACCGTCTTACTTGACGAGTTGTGGTAGGTAGCGGAAATTCATTAATTCCTGCAATTTTGTCTGGGTCAGCTTTCAAACAGCCTTGCCCAACCTTATAACCTAGATAATGAAGCTCATCGAAACAGAACTTGGACTTCTCCACGTTGATCGTCAGTCCTGCTCTAGTCAATTCCTGACTTTTTCGCCTCAATATCGCCAAGTGTTCGTCGAATGTTTCTGACACGACCAAAAGGTCATCGAGATAAACGAACACTAGATCCCGCAAATCTGTCGGAATTACCTTAGACATAAGATAACTCAGACTCTGTGGCGCATTACACAAACCGAATGGCATGACCTTGAAATGGTATAAAGGCCTACCAGGTACTGTAAAAGCAGTCTTTTCCCTTGATGTTTTCTCCAACGGTATCTGCCAGAATGCGTCTTTCAAATCCACACTAGAAATATAGCGAGTTTTTGAAAGGCGTGCTAACAGACCCTCAATATGGGCAATTGGTCTCGCATCCTTCTTTGTTACCGAGTTCACCTTCCGAAAGTCTAGGCATAGGCGGTTCTTCCCAGGCTTGCGCACTAGCACTACTGGAGAGGACCATGCACTAGAGCTTTCTTCGATGACCCTCAAAGACAACACACGATCCAATTCCTCATACATCATTGCTTGTACCGCAGGAGAAACAGGATAGTATCTTTGCTTACTTGGTATAGCATCACCCGTATCGTACCAGTGTCGTTTTCATGAGCCCTTTGCTCGCAAAAGAAGGAAAACCACGAATCACATCACGAAGTTGAGTGGACTCTTCGTGACTGAGCTTCACTTGGTTTGTGGAGTTTCCATCCGATGGAAAATCCGATATGGAAGAAATCAAATGAGGTGCCAGTCCAAATTTACGCCAGAAGTCGACGCCTAAATATAAACGCTGAGAAAGTGTTGGCACGACGTAAAAATCCATGCTAAACAGCATGCCATTGTACTGGACATCAGTAGTGAACATTCCCCTAATTTGCTGCTGTTTCTCGTCGGCAGCAGACACCGTAGACTCGACGTTCCTAACCTTAACGTTCTTCGCTTTTAAATAGTCTACACAATCTGTACCCAAGCAACTTATGCTCGCACCGGAATCCAAGAGACCAAGAAATTTGTCTCCCAACATCTCCACATTCACATATGGACGGGGATCATTGGATTCCTTGCCTAATCTAGCGGCAGCAACGTTACGGTAGGTTGTCCGCTTTAATTGAAAACGATCTCGTATTCTACGAATGCGTTTAGAAATTTCAGGAAATGTCACTACTCTCTTCCTAACCTCATAATAGTTAAGTAGCCTTTCATGAAATGGTTTCTTATATAATAATTCAGATTTATTTTTATCTTCAGGTAAATTCAAAAATGTTTTTGGTTGGGTATCAGTCAAAAATTCGTTAGGGTTTCGTTTTAAAATGGTAATTTGAGGAGTGTCAAGCAAAGGTTCTTCCTTCCTGGTGCTTTTATCGAGCGCATCCCCCCGGATGGTGGATTTGCTCGCTTTTGGTTTCCCGCACATCTAGGACAATTAGGACTATAGACATTTGGTAAACCACATCGAAAACAGAAAATAATTTGCCTAGGATCTGCACAATCGCGGAACCCATGGCCCACGGTTTGGCATTTCCAGCATTTCATCAGTTCAGGGTGGAATGAATCCACCTGCTCAGGCAGTGCAACTGCTAATTCATCTACAGGAGTTTCCTCATCCAACGCGTTGATGAAACGTCTGGGTGGGTGAGGTTGTTTGTACGAATTTTGTACGAAAGGTTGTCGCGGGTTGTCAGAACTACCGAAGAATTTTTCTATTGTGTGACATTTATAAGCTAACTCTTGTATACTGTAAGTGCTAAAGGATATCAACGACTGACCTAGTTGTGGTTTCACATTAGCTTTAATGATTTCTATCATTTCCCTGTCATTCTTGGGGATACGCAAGTTGGAGTTCATATGCATCATAGCATCGAAGAAGTCATTGAAAGACTCACCCGATTGTTGCTTACGATCATACAACCTGCGAGACAATTCCGTGTCCGTTTCGAGGCTACGAAATTGCTCAATTAACGCTAGTTGTAGCGTTCTCCAGGACGCGTGCAGATTTTGCTTGCGGTACCTCCAGTACCACTGTTCAGCAGGTCCAGATAAAAATTGATGGAAACCACCAGACACTTCTTCCCATGAAAAGCGATAACTAGCTCTAATAAGCACCCTGAACCATGTTCGAAGGATGTACCGGAGGGGTACTTGAACTAGCTCCAGGAGGAACGGGTTGTGGTGCAGGTTGTGTAGCCAATGAAGGCGCAACCGGCACGAAGCTTACGGAATCACCAGCCACAGTTCTGGCTGAGGTATTGACAGACCTACCTTGAGGAGTAGGCATGTCGACGTAGGGAATAACTGCGGAATTCGGAGGCCGACTAACTTGAATAGCCGGGGTTGCCTGTGAAACTGGTGGAAGGTTGACATTATCATCAACGTAAATGTTACTAATATTAGCATTATTCGCATAATTCACGTTTCGATTATTAGCGTTATTCTCCCTACTATGTAACAATTCAGTTACATGTCTTAACAAAATGGCTTGGCTTTCAGCCAGGAGTCGAGAAAGTTCTTCAACAAAAAATTTCCTGTCATCCATCCGGTGTAAATCTACCGTAGCCGAGATCATCTCCTGCATATGGGCAGATTGATTGGCCGCTTGTTGAGCTCTTCTTTGCTCGTCAGGAGTCAAAGGTGAGCCAAAAGGTTGCCCTTCATTCGCTGGTGCGCGAGCGGGTGGGCTTGAATGATCCGAGCCTAAACCAGAGTGGTGGGCTGAAAGTACGGAATCATCCTGAGGATTAGCGGGTGCAGCTCATGACATTTCGTCAACTACACGTGTGTGGTACTCCGGGTTGTAAGGACCAGGATTAAAGAATTTCCTAGCAGAGCCGGGCATTAGGCTGTGCTACGAAAATTACACAAAACAAAGTAAGTCTTAAAATCTATAAAAAGTGGTGGTGTACAGTGATTCGTTCACTAATTAACACCAAGCAAAAATTCAAATATTTATCGGAAGGTAATGTCCAAAACTTATTGAATATTGTTATTTGGAGAGAAGTTGATAATATCAAACTTCCTACAAAACTTCAAAAATCTTAAAAATAAAGTAGTGAAAGTAAACTTATGTTGGTCTAAGGTAAACTTCTTCCTTAGACTTCGCAAAAATTGAGTTCCGAAACGAACGTATCGAAAATCAAGCTCAATTAAAAAAAAATTTAATTATACTTAAACACGTAAGATAAGCTAAATACTCATAAACTTCAAAACTGAATATCTATAACTTAATCTTCAAGAAAATACTTAATCAGATCTAAATCTTCACCAAAACTTATTAAAGCTCTTTGTAAACTAATGAACCTTCTCCTAGTTCAAGTTTTCAAAGACTATAATCTCAAACTAAATTCAAGACAAATATAAGATAATTTTTAACTAAATAATACTAAAGTTAAACTCAAAACTAAAGCGTTTCGATGACCCGTGAAACACGCAGAATTTCACGACCTCACCAAACGAAGATACTAAACTCAAAAATGTGGAACCTTCAGGATTATGTCTTCCCTATTTTCCGAACTGTAATACTCAAAAACTCAAAGATGGAATCTTCAGGATTACGTCTTCCTTATCTTCCGAAAAATACTCAAAAAGTGCAACACTGCAAATACTCAAAAAGGGTGCAACACTGCAAAAATCTTAAAAATACTCAAAAAAATGCAACACTGCAAAATCTCAAAAATACTCAATAATATACTTAAAGTTCCATAATACTAAACTGTCTTATCATCAAAATACGGTCCGGGGGCTGGAAAGAATATCCCCCCATAAACATGAACGGAAAGTGGAAGTATTGCGCCTAGCGACTAACTTCCCAAAAAAAAACTAACAAAAACTTTAAAAATAATTAGTGGATGTGGACTAACTATTGGGTCACAAAATGTAACATCAATCAATGAAAAAATTGGAAATTCAATCAGTTATCAGGAGTCTCATTACGCTACAGCAGACGTGCGTTAGGAACGAGTTCACCAACCACCGGTTAGCGCTTCATGAGAGTTCCATCAACTTAACGAGCTCCGACAAAACCATAACTGAATGAAAACATTATCATATATTTGGGCTTGTAATTTTATTCAATACAAAAACTTGTGAGATTCGAAAATAAGCACTAAAGGTGAGTGAGTGGATTCTCTTGGAGTGTTGATAGCTCCTGCAACAGACGTGCATCGGGAACTTGTTCACCAACCACCGGTCAAAAGATCTAACAACAACAACCTCGAGGAATTCAAATTTCTACTAAACTCAAAAGAAAAAAGTTTCAGTACTCTCGCAACAGACGACCAGACTCAAAATAAATGTCTAAATCCTGGACAATAAAGTTACCGAAAACCTTATTCAAAAGCAAAACAGAAGGTAAAGTACTACGAATGAATCCTATGCAACAGACGAAGACTAGGAACTTGATCACCAATCTCCCGGACAAGAAGGCATCCAAATCATAGACTTGATGTCAATCCTCCAGCAGAATAACTCTACCAAAAGCAAAACTAAACTCAGAAAAGAAATTTTTCCACCAAAAGAAAATTTGCTCGAACACCAAAAAAAAATTTCTAACATCAAAACTTCAAAAAACTAAACTTCTCCATAATCAAAGTAAACATCAAAACAAAGTATGGGGTAAGTGCTCCAGGCCCCACACGTTGAGCGCCATTCTGTAACGTAGAAAGTGAAGAAATTCTAAAGGATCTAATCACAGAGTGGGGCCCGTGAAGCATTCAAAAATCATGCCCCACGTTGGGCGCCATTCTGTTACGTAGAAATTTTACTCTACAACATTGGAATATTATAGAATAAAATAGAAGTCGAGAATTACCCACGCACAGAGTGAGGCCAGTGAAGAATACGAAAATGTATGTCTCACATTAGGCACCACTCTGATGCGTCAATAATTCTACCTACCAACGAAAGGACGAATATCCTCTCGCTAGGCCATGCATGATGATGATGTTGTTTCGTTGGCACGTTCACCTGGTAGAGGGCACCAAGCAAAGACCAACCTACAAATGGTCTTATAGGACCCCTACTGCCAGTCCGTGCTTCAACTACAATATTTCCTGGTGGTAGTAGCAAAGCACAGTACCCATACACTCTACTTAATCGAGCACCATTTCCCTGCTAGGAACATCCTCACCATACAAAACCTTGGCCTTCCTTTCTCCATACACAGACTTATCCACCACAGCATTCCGGTTCTTTCAAATCTCTATAGCTGATTGTCAGGACCACATGGGTACAGAGATGTAAGAATACACACACGCATACGCTTCAGGACACACCAAAATACAACATATCCGCATACCTACCCATACATTCCCATACCATAGGCACGGAGCGGAAGAGATAAGACCATCAATATAGCTTCCCACCTACTTCCGTCCGAGCACACAACTTACCATGCCGATCACATCAGATCTAGATTTGTATCAACCAGAGGAAACCAGATTGCGAGTGGATAATTTATTATTATTCTTATAATTGGTAGCTTCGATGACCTGCAATACATAAAATCAAATCAACACATACTCAAAACTAAACTCAATAGAAAATTATCCTAAACTTCTAAAAGTAAACTCATACCGAAGATCCACGCGGAAACAGACTTTAGTCACCACGAGACCACTACTGCACTCAAAACATCCGAAGCCGACCCAATCATCTTAGTGTTCGTGGAAGAGAAAAGGATTCCGGAACCCCTAGTCCTCGCTAGTCATAAAGGCCTACTGCCTCCATGCGTCATGGGAAATGACGAAAGCAGAATCTCTCATCCACCACGAACTCGGTTGGTATAGAAGAAAAAAAAAATAGTAAGTCGAATTCTTGTTCCTCAATTCCCCTACCCCGTACTACTCTTCAGTCCACTACACGTACTGGAGGGCATTGACCCGAGAGGCAAATTGAGGTTGTCGCCGATCGACCACCGCGTCGATATGCGGCATTGCCCCGCTTCACTCAAGAGCCGAAGGGAGGTGGATCCTTGCTGTGGGATCGCGACGGTGCTACAAGTTTTTACCCTGCATATCTGGATACGGATGTTGGCATATCCCTTTCTATCTAAAAGACTAAGGCCTGTGGCACGTGATACATTTGTTCATATTGATGCATGTGTCTCTTTCTCTCAGACCCTCTAAGTCTGAGGCACTCACTAAAGGAGTAATAATATTTCGATTACTGGTGAAGAGAATTAGCCCTGCACTTCCTATGGAGTTCTAAGTAGAAATGTTTCTTTTACCACAAATAACCATGACCACACTAAATAGTTTACATAACGATGATATCTTTAGATGTTAAAAGATATCTAGAGCTGTCATCAACCTTGTCTCTACCATGCTCTCAAATTTTGTAGAGTGTAGGTACGAAGTGACTGACCTAGTTTCGGGTTGTTTAAGGTGTAAACGACAACCCCTGTCTCATAACCCACCCTTTCCAAAGAAGATCAACTCCCGCTTTGAACCATGGCTTCTTGAAGACAGACAAACAATGTTACTAAGAAGCCCCTAAACATGAATGTCAAGCCTGACCTACATCACTAAACCTCTAACTATAATGACCCATCAACTAAATAACCGCTTCCGTTTCATGTGAGAGAAAGAGAGGGATTCAACCAACCCCCATCGGACCTCGAACTAACTTACTGCATCAGAACTAAATTTCTCATATTATCTGAAAAAGAATATCTACAAATTTTCATATAAACCAGTGAAAACTGCAACGAAATTTTCTATTCAAATAATCATACAAAAATTTTATTTATATTTGTTCTTAAAAACCAACAGGTTTAAATCCCTATATACTTATATTATATTTTAATGTATATACTTTTTATTATCTCTAAAAAAAAATATTAAATCTTCTAATTCGACCGAATGATAAAAAGAATCGTTATCAATTATAGTACAAACAAAATAAATTTTAACGAATAGGCGGTAGTTATACAAGAATCAATCTCGCTATAACTGAACCTCGAATCAAAGTTAAAAATTTTATGAAAATGTAGTTTTCAAAACTACAATGGTCGATAATTTCTCAAAATTCATAAAAAAAATCAAATGTCTTTTTAATACTAATTATACACGCGTTCGAAATGTGTTCACAAGAATGAAACAATCAAAATCAAAACGAACGAAAACCGATAGGCCACAATGGCTTATAAAAGCTACTAAAAAGTTTCAAAAATTGCGAAATAAAAATTCGCGAAGAAATACCGAATCATTCTATGAAAGCAAATAAAATTCTCAAAAGAATACACGTCGGAAATTAATTCTAACGAGCAACTCAGGTAAGTAGCGTATTTATCTACAATATGCTTGAAGAACGGTACAATAAACCGTCACTTCCGCCTGACCTATTCACACAACAAACACAACAAAGATTACAAATAAAGGTTTATTATTTGGATTGTTCAAAAATAACAAACACTTTGTCAAAACAAAGATAGTATATTAACATATAACGTAAAGTCAATAATCCAAAGCCGACTAAGGGCTGAAGTCAAAAATTATTTCAGGTATAAACACCCGCAAAGGATACACAGCAACCGATAAGGTTAACTATGAATGGCATCATAAAAGAGGTCGATAAGTACCAGTAGAATATACCAAACAAATATTACCATGCCAAGAATGGCAGAAAGTACAATACTAACACAAGTTATAATCGTAAAGTGATACCACAAAGGAAAGTAACATGAATTGCAAACAATTCGAAAACTAATATCTGAAACTTCAAACAATAAGGTTTCACCAAAATACCAAGACGTATGGTACGGATAATAAAGGTAAAGTAGTATAAATATAAACTATATCAGAATCGAAAACAAAAAGCAGCCAATATCAGGGAGGGTCGCTGAAAATTAAAAGTTGGATATAAATGCATATACAGTTCGTATATGATATCAATAAAGCAATATAGTTAAATATGTTTTAAAAAGCAATATAGTTATTTAAATCTTAAATACCTAGATGAAGAAGTGCACTGCTCCTATCTTATATTGTATTGTCAAATGTTTAGCTAAATTTATTCAACAAAACTATTTAATTAAATTTATATTGTTGCAACCTTGATATCATTAAGTAACAGGATGCAATTTTCCAGCTATACAGCGGGTTAGGGAGTTTATATCCCTAGCAATGTATTCGATGAATGGCGTGAGGAGTCTTAATGACTCGGGAGTGGGTTGCCAATTGAACACTTGGAAAAACCAAAGTAAGGTAAAAACTAATTCACATAACATTACTACATACAAAGACGAAGACGTTTACTCGATAGTAAACAAGACTATCTGTTTATTTGTATTTCCACAAATTCGAATGAATAATTTTTGTAAATTTACCAGACTATTATTCTTTATAGGAAGTAAATATTATAACGATATATCTTTAACTTATTCTTTTCTTTAAAGTTCAAACCGGTTCTAATTGGATGTACGTTAATATACGCGTTATTTAAAAAAAAAAAATCAAAACGATTTCAAAAAAAAAAGGTAAGTACTTCAAAACGGTACGAAGTTTATATATCTCACGAAAATGTTCCTAAATGTATTTCAAAAGATCATCTATTATTTAACTTTAATTATTTCTCAAATCGACCAATTTACTGATTCCATAAACACTAATATAATGACTAAAAATATATATATCTAAATAAGAAATCATGCGATACTTAAGTGATTTTCTGGCGCAAAAAAATCCGCTACTCCATATCCTTGATGATGTAATCATTCATTATATATGTCCACTTGGACGTCTGCAACTAAAGATGACTCAATGAGGAACACTAACGAGACTCCAGGTGTAGGGATTATAACGTTGTGCTGATCGGAAACGAAAGTATCCTGATCCAGTGCAAATCCGCAACAGAGCTGGGGCGCGCTTTGTGTGAACACCGCGCGTGGTGTCTAAAGTACAATATTATACCCGATCTGTGGAACGATTGTCCAAACAGACGGATATTACGATGAATTGATCTCAGAGATCTCCTGCACTTAGTAAACGTATGGAACTTATGTGTATGTGCCCGCAGGTAGGCTTCTTGGCACCGCAGGATGTGCTTCCGAAATCATACGACAAAGTCGGTGGATATATAGGTTGTGTTCTGCAACCGTGGCGTCAGAACGGTGCAGTATAGGTTTCAATAATTTCACGTCGTCGAGAAAAAGTAGGCGGAAGGGTGAGGTATGCTAACAGCAATAACACGCCGCTTCCTCGAGGAACAAATCTCCAGACGACGGTGAAAATAGGTGGTATGTGGTGCGGGACTACGTCAGCCGCACGTGGCTTAAGCAGAATATTCCTGTAGGATTTATGGACAACGTCCGTCTCCAGGAACCATACACAAAAAGGCACAACACTTCACTTGATATTATATATTTTGGTGTTTAATTAATCCTTCGGGAGGATGCCGCCGCAGATAACTCAACAACTCAAGTTGATAATTTAGTAAAGATGTAATAGGATATCTCAAAAGTTAAAGATGAATCTGCACGTGGTGCGTCGATGGCCACATGGATTGCCAATGCCAAAACCATTTGCTCTGGCGTTTCCTAAGAGGAAAACCATGCCAAATATCAATTTCTATACAAATTGAAAGTTGTGAAACATACCTTTTATTTCAGCTAAAATCCTTATAAATCCTAAGGATAGGACTTCCAGGGTTATACAATGTATAATAAACGTAACGCCGCGTCGTTGCAAACCACGCTGTGGTGCCACCGACGCTCAATAAAAAAAAATTTCGCCCAAGAAAATTTCCAAGCATAAAATTAAACTATGTTTTACATACCTTATTTTAGAGAAAAATTCCAATCAGGAAAAAAAAAATTGCTGGCTTGCACGAGAAAACTTAAACTTTTCAAAATGTGACTGGTAGGTAGGCTGGCCGAATGTGAAATAGAAAGAAATATGATCTCAATCATATTTCTATGGCTGGCCATAGAGTTACAAACCATTCACAGTAGTAATAGGGAAATTTCTCTATGATTAGGGGGTCTGTTCATAGAGTAGTGTCTGTATTATTAGTTTATTTAGCTCACGCATAGATGTCAAGACCGTCATGCAACTTGGAAAAAACCAACTAAACAATTATATTGTGACTTCCAATTTGTCCAACTGACGTGTGTCAACCATTCCATCAAATGCGGGATGCTGGACATGCGTTAGGGGAAAATAAATTCCGCAATAAATATATTTATCATACCAACACAACTTTATGACAAATCAACTCTGTCACATCATTCCATAGCTGATAAATGTGTTGGTTGATCTGTGTCACATTAATACTTTTAATACTCAGAAACTGACCTCGCCAAGGGGAAATCTCAACCAGACAAGTACGTCATCAGAAATGAAATGTCTCAAGATACTTTTTCTCTTCAGTGTGGTATAAGTTTTATACAAACTAATTTCACCACCAAGTCGTTCTGGTGAATAGCACACTGACACTAAACATAGAACTAAATCGAGTTCCAGTTTTGGAACTCACTGACATTAGTGGTGCAAATGTCAGATCGGACATAAAAATCCGGAGGGATAATTTCAAAAGGATCAATTTCAGGATATTTTCTATCAGAGTATGAAGGAACTTATCCGTGAAGGAATTCGTTCTGACAGGCAAAATTTCCTAGAAAGGGAACACTTTTGGCCAGGGAAATTCTCCAAAAATCGGAATTATTCCAAAGCGGAAATCTGTCGCCATGAAATTTGAGCATCTTTAATGTAGGATGAGCGCCATCTAGTGACTGGTGTGAACCTAAAAGTAAGTATAATCATCGCTTTTAAGGCAGTGATCACACAGCAAAAAAAAAATTCGGGGTGAAGTCACACTGACATTACAGTTGTCAAAATATTTTCCCTACAAAGTATTGATGTAACCAGACGCGAGTCGTGTTGCGGTTTGTACTTGGTTTTTCGTTTACCATTGCTTATGTCCCCCATCGTTTGAGACAGAATAAGTACCCTATTAAAGGTACAAGATTATTAACTTCAAGGCAACGTTCATAATTAACCACATATAGAGCAAGTCTTGAGTAGCAATCCATGACAATATTATTTGAACTTTTAATTTTTGATTCCACAGGTTGTTCCGGAAGTGCACTTCGGTTACAGCGTAATTGAATGATTTTAATATTACTACCCCATTGGTAGTAGGTATTACAAAAAAAAATATTGCATATTCTTTTAAACATATTGACATATTTGCATTATTTAATTTGACATATATATACAATTTACTCCATTGCTTGAACTGAACGCGAATTGTGTTCATTCTTGCATGGTACTTATCTATAATTGGGTCAATTGTGATTTTTTTTTATTGTCTTACCAGGTTTATACGTCTTCAAAATCCCTTTTTGCCTTTGTATACTCACCTGTAATAAGGATTTCAGTACTCAGATTAGTTTGTCCATTCGTGTTTTATGTTAACATTCCAGGTATTCGATAATGAAATACCTTCCATCTGATAACTTTGTTATTTTACCATCTTAATTTGTCGGAACATCTCAGCGGTGATATTTTAACGCCGCGGTTGATAAAAACAATATTTTCATTTTGTTCTATTTTGTTTTATCTTCAAAAAAAAAATTTTATAATCCGTCCGCAAATAGAATACGGATCATAAGAGCGATTGAGTTTCTTTTTCCTACGATAATAGAAGTTCTTGAAAAAGGAACCGATCTCGAATTGCAATAAATGCATATAGTAGATTAGTCAGTAAGATACCTTAGTATATAATTGTCAATGAATTTCTTTCTTTGAATATATATAGATATATTTGATAGGTATAAATTAATCATTTATTTAAGAAATATATACAGTCAAGTTCAATTTTTTTTTTAGCAACTTAACGAATAGATTATGCTTTAGAGAGGTTTAATTATCATAATTCAACTTACCTTTTTTTTCGATTATTTCTCATGTTAGACTTAAGATACTTAGCAATAAATAAGATCTCATTTATAACGAATTTTGAATTTATCTGCCTTTGAATTTATTCGCAATTTGGAATTTTTCTTATGAAGGTCCTAGTAGATTCACAGGATGATTGAGTAAGATTGAAGAAGGTGGTAACCCTCACACTTATTCGCTTTAAACAAGGTGACGCACATGGAACAATGCTCATAGGGAGTATTGTTTTCTTTTTTCTGGAACGATGATGTAGTTAGAGTCTAGTGTCATGTTTCGGTACTAGAGTTGAGATAGGTTAGTTATTGGAGCAAGCATATTTCTGCCTGCTTGTTTCATCTGGGGCTGTCCAACAGTAATGTTGAGCCGTAGGGACTCACAGGTACGCGGTCAGCCAAGGTCATAATCGAGAGAGTTGGTTTTCGTTTATGAATTGGGTGGGTTGAGAGACCAAGGGGGATCGATCTACACCTATGATCCTCCCTCCCTACAACGTAAGTCACCTCTTCCACATTCTGAGATACACCGTGGCAGCAGATTGATAGGATGGTGATAAGATAGCCACGCAGCCATGATCATCTATGGTTTGCTATTACACACGTACTTACGAGTTGCGTTCGAGGTGTTAGTTTAATAATTCCGTCCGGATTCTTTCTCTCTGAACTATGACCACTCATTTCTTTACAATTAATTCTTCATAGTCTTGTCGACCTTGGTTATGAGGGCCCTAAAGCATTTAAAATTACTTATTCGAACTCGCACACCATGAGTTCACCGGTCGGCAGTGAAAAATAGAGGTAACACCGGTCAAGTAGATCCCGGAGCAAGTGCCCACGGCCTGGCTGAGCTGGTCATGGCTATGGTATTGCCGGCCACAGCGACGGTCGATCTCGACCACGGTTCTACGTTGTCGCATGCCGTTCTTACCGACTGTTCTTTGCGGACAGTTGATGAGAAAGGGGGCGTTGCCGGCATAGGATCGCTTCCGTCCCTTCAATGCAGAATATAGGTAGCTATAGCTAGTGCAGTAGATGCGATCTGAAGCGAAGTCTTCGGAAATGTAATTGTCGGTCGTATTTTAGGCATTTCAATACTAGTTATGAGTGAGGGATCTGAGTAGAGTCCATGGTTTTAGGTGTAGGCTACAACATGATACAGCTGCAAGAATTACACCAATTACTTGTAACGGATAGGCGCGGATATGCTGGCAGGTACCCTCTAGGCTGTTCCACGGCGTTTTGTGGTCAGCACCTATGGTATGCTGCTAGATGGTTCGTGCTTCTGTGATGGGGATGGAGATGGAATTTTGAAGAATGGGAAGAGGAGCAGGGAGAACAAGGTGCAATGTAAGCGCAGTGTAAGTATATCTGTAAAAGCATGCTGGATACACCGATACTTGGCAGTTGATGATGGAGAGGTTGTTCCTTGGTATAGGAGTCAAGGACTTATAGGGGTTCTTGTCTCTTCCGGCTTCCTCTTCAGTTTGGGTTGTTGAGGGGCATTGGTTTGAATCTCGGACAGGTGGTGTAGATGTTATTATTCTTCAATTAAAATTTCATTTATTTTTACGTTACATATGGCGCCCAACGTGGGGCCCGAATTAGCTGATGAGGACAAGATTATAATTGATTTGAGTTAGGTCGATTCTGAGTGACATAGTTAGAAGTTAAGAATTTTTGAGATTTTTTTTATTTTTCAGTTTTGAGATAAAGTTATTTGTTCATTGTTCAGGTTTCTTAGATGGAGGAATACTATCGAGTCTTGTGGTGTAGGCACAATTTTGTCCAGTGGTTTAGTGAATTCTTTCCTGAGTCAGTCTGTTGCATTAGGTCTACCTACTTTATTCTACCTCTGGTCACATAGGTTTGTTTTCGATCTCTGTCCGGATAGAGCAGTTGTTTTGCTCGATTGTCAGTTGCTGAGGTGTTGACATGATCCATAAGTGATGTCTGAGTTTCCGGTCGTAGGAGAGTAGATTGAGCAGGTCTTCTGACCGGTGGTTAGTGCATTTTGCCTGACGCACGTCAGCTGCAGAAGCTGGTCACTCGCTCGAATACGACCCATTTTGTTTCAACTACAATTCAACTTATCTTCGATAATTATTATACTACCTTGATTGTTTTAGAAATTTTCAGTCGTTATTAATAGATGTTAGGAAGTGATGGTACGCGACGAGACATGAAGCGCTAACCGGTAGTTGGTGTTTTATACCCGATGTACGTCTGTAGTAGCGTAATGTCGCCGTCGCATACTTGAACAACCTTTCGTTTAGAAGTAATTGCTTGTTTTCGGGCAATAGAACGCCGTATGTATTAAGTCTACACACACTAACGATTTTTTTTTTTTGATTAACAATTTTTTTTTTTGGTATTTGAATCGGTCATGTTGCACAACCGATACAAGTGCACCTTGTTCCATGGAGGAAAGGGTTACCCTCTGCCGAATTTTTTTTGTATGAAAAGCGAATTTATATATTTAGATATTTTTGAGTTACGTATCCAGTTGGGACGTAACTTCTTAATTGGACGTGTAGTTTTTAAGATTTTTGGGATAGAGCCCACCGTTTAGCAGTTTTGGGATAGTGCCCGTATTCAGAATTTACAGTTTACAGTTTATAAATTTTTGGGGTAGAGCCCGCCGTTATTGAGTCTAGTTCAGTAAGACTAGTTTATTTTTTTTTTTGATTATTCAGATTTAAATTAGGATCTAGAACATTAACTAAGTATCAATACCTTTTTTTGAATTTTTCTTTCGTAAATTAAAAACATATTCTGTGAGGATATAATTAGGTATTCATTTGAACTTTTCGTTGCGAAACTGATAGAGTTTTGAATTAATGCTTTCAATAGACGAAATTATTTAGACATATACTTATCTTTAATATTAAGCACTTATAGATTTAAGTTCCCTTTGATAACGTTCTTTATTTAAATTACTTGATCGACAAATATTCGTTAGAGGTTTCTTGCTCACGGTGTATTTGAATTTTTTTTACTATCAAATTTTGACTTACCTTATTTATTGTTGTATTACTCGAGTGGTATCCGTTCTAGGAGTTTCTCACGGGCTACATAAATTATCCTTTTGATCTTTCGAATTACTCGGTTGTTATTTTCCGTCTGTGAATGAGCAACTCAGGTCGCAAAAGAGCTACCAGAAGTACTTATGTACAAAGTATAAAGACTTCGTAGGCACGGCTCCAACGGCTCCAAAACCGAAACCCGGCCGTGGCCAGAACGATATCGTTGAAAATCACTCCGATGACGAAGGCAGTCAAGCCGAGAGTCAAGCAGGAGATAATACCGTTGATAAAAGTGTCATAGTAGACGACGATGAATAAGAGAGGGCCGAAGAACAGCTTCGCAAAGATGCAGCTGATCACTCAGCCTACATTCAGCAGGTAGTTTCTGCTACCATTGATCTTCACAGAGTCAACGATAGACAATTTATGGCAGAGGAGTTAGCCAAAAGTCATGCACATCTGCTTGAGCAAGTTGCACAGCTACTCCAAAACCGTACCGTTAGGCCTACTCAGCCTGCTCCTACTTCGAAAACGCCTGTTCCTCCAACCGCAACTTCAACGCAAAAAGTTACGCGACAAGTTAACTCAGCCAACCCAGACACTACACGTGTCGTGAACTTAAATGCCCCTTCTGGACCAACCACGTGCAGAAATTTTCTGTCCGCGTATAGACCGATCAATGAAGATGAGGCAAACAGAATTACACCTCATTACGAGCCAACTAGAGTGCCACCTTTGCCGGAAGTTAATCCAGCCCAAATGCCTCTAGGCTCGAATCTAGATGAATTCATGACGCGGTTAAACGCGTTCAATTTTGACGATGAGCCCGCCGCTTCGCCACCTAGGCCACCTCCCTCAAACGCTACTTCTATGAACTGTGTTCATCCATTCTACAAGTGGGGATTACAATTCGATGGCAGGAACATGTCGGTCGATGACTTCCTGTTCCGCCTCGATTGTGTTCGATGCAGTTATGGAGTGCCGCGCCGTGGTATGATATTACCACGAACTTTTACCATTTCGTGTCAGGCTTCGTAGAGTCATGGTACTGGGTGTACCTGAAAAGCAACAAGCACACTACGTGGGAAGAGTTGAAAACTGCTTTGGTAGAACAATACCGCAGTTTGGAGACTGACACAGAGCTCTTCAGGAAATTGTCTGATCGCAAGATGTTGAATGGTGAGACATTCAATGATTTTTACGATGCCATTCTGCACCTGAATTCCAGGATGCGGGTTCCCAGACCAGAAAAGGAGCTCATAGAAATTTTTAAAACAAATGTCCGTAGGCGTATGAGTGAACTCCTCATTACCTACAGTCTGTCCAGTTTAAGGCAACAAGCCTATTATTGTCGAACTATCGAGAAAGCTCAATCTCAATACGAGAACTTACGTCCGAGTTTCGTGCCCAACGCACAACGTCCACCTGCAAGGCGATTTATCAATGAAATCGCAGAAGAACCTTGTCAGGACTTAACCGTGGCATTGCCCACTACGAGTATTGAAGCGATCCAGAGTGATCGTAAACTGCAGAAATGTTGGAATTGCCAAGTTCTTGGCCATAGCTTTTGCGATTGTGCGAAACCGATTGATAAAGTATTTTGCTTCCGCTGCGGATTGGCTGATGCTTATAGCCCGACTTGTCCGAAATGTCTAGCGGGAAACGAGAGGGAGAACAACCCATCAACCGGGGTTGTTCGCTCCGATTAGACACACCCGGAGTTCAGATGTCCAAGCCGACAAAGCCTCTTGAACTTCCGAAAGTTACAATTTTAAAACCACACAAGAACGATATTGAATTACCAGAAAATATTAACAATGATTGTAGAACAATCCCTATTTTTAGTAAGGAAACCCAACCCAATACAAATTTGAATTTTAATGATAAGCTACCAGAACCATTATACCGAAAACCATTCCATGAACGATTACGCAATTATAATGAAGTGCGTAAGCGAATTGGTACTTACCCAGAAATGTCCAAACAAATACGACGGACAAGGGAGCGCTTCCATCGGAAGCGGACTACTTATCGTTACATCGCTTCAGCAACCATAGGCCGAGAATCGAATGACCCACGTCCATATGTGACGGTCAGTCTATTCGGCGATAATTTCTTAGGTCTGCTCGATTCAGGAGCAAGTATTAGTTGCTTAGGCACCAACATACTTCCCTATTTGAAGGAGAAAAATGTAACGATAAAGAAGGTAGAGACTACCGTGTCCACGGCCGATGGACACAAGCAATCCATAGTAGGAGTGATCACTACGTTGATCCAGTATAAGGGAGTAACAAAAGATATCGATCTTTATATTGTGCCATCCTTAAACCAACGTCTGTACCAAGGCGTTAACTTTTGGCAAAAATTCCAAATTGCACCTCATATAATTGCGGGTCTTTCAGGAATTACGACCGGCGGGCCAGAAGAGAGACCCACCAGCCAAATAAAGTTAAATGATGAAGAGTCTAAACGACTAGAAACTGTTATTCGTAGATTTCCTTCTTTCGCAGTCCATGGACTCGGGAAGACAAATCTAGTGCAGCATTATATAGACACGGGTGATGCCGTACCTATAAAGCAAAGCTACTATCCCGTATCTCCGGCAATACAAACTCTCATGTACGCGGAATTGGACCGCATGCTTTCCTTGGGAGTTATCGAGGAAAGTTCCAGCGCATGGAGTTCCCTAGTGGTGCTTGTCCGCAAACCTGGTAACAACCGATTGTGTCTGGACTTTCGGAAGGTGAACTCCGTAACTAAGAAAGATGTTCTCCCAATTGCGCATACAGAGGGGCTGCTGGCACGTCTGACAGAGACACGTAATATCTCTAGCGTGGATCTGAAGGATGCGCTTTGGCAGATACGGCTGGAGCAAAGTTCGAGGGAAAAGACCGCTTTTACGGTACCTGGCCGACCACTGTACCAATTTAAGGTCATGCCCTTCGGTCTATGTAATGCGGCACAAAGTTTGAGTTACCTGATGAGTCGCGTAATCCCATCGGGATTACGAGATCAAGTCTTTGTATACTTAGATGATCTATTGGTTGTGTCGAAGGATTTCGACGAACACATACAGACTCTGGAAATAGTCGGAAAGTGTTTGACGGATGCAGGTCTGACGATAAACGTCGAGAAGTCGAAGTTTTGTTTTGATGAGCTTCACTATCTCGGTTATAAGGTCGGTCAGGGTTGCTTGAAAGCTGACCCTGACAAGATTTCAGCGATTACTAGCTTTCCGTTACCAACCACAACTCGCCAAGTTCGCCGATTTCTCGGTATGGAAGGTTGGTATCGACGGTTTGTGAAGGATTTCAGCACCTTAGCCGCACCCTTGACCGAGACACTGAAAAAGGGAAAAGCCTTCAAACTCAGTCCAGAAGCTATTGAGGCATTTATGCAAATCAAGCAAGCTTTGACTTCAGCGCCTGTATTGGTCAATCCGGACTTCTCCAAAGAATTCATCATTCTCTGCGACGCATCTGCGAATGGCATCGGATGTGTACTCTATCAGCGGGACGAATCCGGGGCAGAGCAGCCTATATACTACTTCTCCCGGAAACTGAATGCTGCATAGAGAAACTATTTCGTGACAGAGCGCGAGTGCTTAGCAGCTTTTGAGGGTATCCAAAAGTTTAGATCTTACGTTGAGGGATACCATTTTCGTGTTATTACAGACCATTCCAGCCTGAAATGGCTGATGACGATGAAAGACCCAACTGGAAGATAAGCGAGGTGGAGTATGCGACTCCAAGGCTTTGATTTTGTGGTGGAGCATAGAAAGGGAACATTGAATGTCGTGCCAGACGCTCTATCTAGAGCTTATGAAGACGATGATTTGACAGTGTCAGCTTTCCTTTCATGCCTACCGCAGATCGCACCCGCGGAGGTACTCCACATCGATCTTGAGGATCCGTCCTTTAAATCCGAAAGTTATCTTGATATTATCAGTCATATCAGGAAGGAACAGGAACGGTTACCTCACCTCAAAGTGTCGGAAGGGTATGTGTACAAACGCACTAAACATGCGGTTGGTAATCCCTTGGCCGACGATCTAACTTGGAAGTTGTGGGTTCCATCGGAGATGACGGAATCTCTGATCTCACTGGCTCACAATCCGCCGCGCGCTTCGCACGGTGGGGTGATGAAAACAATTTATAGGTAACGAGACAGATTCTATTGGCCAGGTATGTTCACGCAGGTCAAATCATATGTAGACCGATGTGAGACGTGTAAGACTAGTAAAGCGGCCAACATGATATTGCGAACAGAAATGGGAAACAGTTTTGAAGTAGACAGACCATTTCAGCATTTATATGTCCACTTTCTCGGGCCGTACCCTAGGCCAAGATCTGGTAATGTTTACATTGTGATCGTGCTCGACCAGCTGACTAAATTCGTTTTCATCAAACCACTACGCAAGGCAACAGCCGCGAGCGTGGTCAAATTCCTGAAAGATGACGTTTTTCTTATTAACGGGGTACCAGAGAGCATTCTTTCTGATAATGGCACACAATTTGTTGGGAAGGAGTTCCAAAAACTCATTGATGTTTTCGGGGTCAAACATTACCGAACGGCAGTGTATGCTCCCCAGTCAAATGCTAGTGAGCGTGTCAATGGTTCAATATTGGCGGCTATACGGTCATATGTCAATCCTCGACAGACGCATTGGGATGCCCATCTGTCTTCGATCAGTAGTGCCTTACATTCAACGGTACATTCAACTCTATCGATGTCCCAGCCTTATTTGGGCAACGCATGATAGAACATGGGGCAGATTATCGTTTGTTGAGAGAGTTGGGTGGGCTGAACTGTTCGGAGATAGATTGGCTTCCCAAAGTCCCCAAAATGAACATCATTCATTCGTATTTAAAACAAGCCTTGATAAAAACTCATAAGGCATATGAGAAAACGTACAGTCTACGGAGTAGGCACATAACATTTAAAATAGGTGATGAGATCTATAAAAGAAATCATTTAAAAGCGACGCAACAAAACATCTGAGTGCGAAATTATGCCCTAAGTTTATTAAAGTTCGTGTAAGCTAAGTGTGTGGTAACAACTTATATGAAGTGGAAGATAGTCGATCAAGTACTCGTCGTGTGCGGTCGCGTTGCTTCTGTGCGCGTGTGTCAGCCAAAAATAATCAAAAAAAAAAAACCAAAACCGAATTCATATACCACATACAATACATAGTTCAATTAAATTAAAATGAGAAATTAAATTCAGCCCTTTACGTTACCCAAAATTAGAAAAAAAAAAAATAAACAAGTGAAAAATAAAAAGAAGAAAAAAATACACCAAACCTCGCTCATTCGCAGCACAGCATCCAACAATACCCATCGTCTCCACCCACGCCACCCATAACTGTTGCTTTCTATGCAATGCAAGCCTCTTGTGAGGCTTATAGCAAGAGGTTTTGCATTGGATGGTGAGCAGCATTTTATGTATATTTCTTTCGTGTTTTTTGTCTATATTAATTCCCGTTTGCAAATTGTTTTATGGGCATAACACCTAGGACAGTTTGTTTATAATTGGAATTAATATGGGCCTATACTGCACGGCTGAAATTAGTTTCGTCAAAGTTGAATCTTTTGTGCTTAGTTTTTCAAAATGGTAAGTGATTTTTGTGTTGTATATTCAAATGTTCGTGGGCTAAGAAAGAATTTCTTTTCTGTGTACGCCCATACTGTGCAATACAATCCAGCTGTTTTGGCATTAAGTGAAACCCAGGTTGGACAGAATACTGATTTATAAGAATTTTGTTTGTTTGGATATAACTTAGTGCCATTACTTTTTTCCCACCATGGTCTTGTCGTTTATGTTAGGAATGATATTGCTTGCCAGAGCCTTCCCCAATATGGGGATTTTCTGTGGCTCAAATTCACTGTCCGCAAGCATATCATTCATTACTGTTTTCTTTACATGAGTCCGAATCTTGACAGCATCTCTACTTGTGATGAGTTAGATGTTTTGTCAGATTCAATTTCCCGAATTGTTTCCCATTGTCCTCACACTGAAGTCGTGATTACGGGCGACTTCAATGTACACAATTCAAGTTGGCTCCGCTATTCTGGCCAGACAACACTCGAAGGAAGGTATACCGAGATCTTTGCTGAGTATAACCATCTAACCCAGCTTGTCGATGAGCCTACTCGTATACCGGATGTTGATGGGCATTCCGCCCATACTCTTGACTTGTTCCTTACTTCCCATCCTGATAAATATACTATTCAAGTAACTTCTCCATTTGGCACCTCGGACCAATGTGTCATTTCAGCTAATTTTTCGATCTCCAACCATCCAGTTAAAGAAAAAATTCCCACTAGGACCGTTTGGCAATACGAGAAAGCCAACTGGGACGGTCTGAATAATTTCTTTCGCAACTTTAACTGGTCATTATGCTTCCTCGATAATGGCATTGATGCCAGTGCTGAAATGATTACAGAAGTGATTTTTCTTGGAATGAGAACTTTTGTCCCTCACAGAACAAAACGTATCAAACCAAAAGAAAAGTCTTGGTTTTCCGAAGAGTGTAAAGAAGCTATCAAGTTGAAAGAAGTAAGCTTCCGATCCTACAAAGCCAACCCAACCGAGGAAAATCGGAAGAAACACAGACAAGTTAGGAACTCGTGCAACTCCGTTATACACAAAACGAAATTTTTACATGACTAGAAGTTACGGCAAAAAATTCTGCAATGTCCCAAAGGCAGTAAAAACTTCTGGTCATTTGTAAAAAAAGTCAAGAACTCAACGTCATCATCAGTTCCAACGCTCATCGTCGACGATAAACCTATTGTCAGCTCTTCAGAGAAGGCGAATATGCTCGCAGCTCATTTTGCTGCAAGTTCTACGTTGCCTGCAAGCAACAATGCCCCTCCTGTACTTGAGAACGTTATTTTTTCTATGGGACAGATATTTTTCCGCACTCGTACAGTAGCAAGAGTACTTCAAGATCTTGATATACACAAATCCGCTCGCCCGGATGGTATACCCCCGATTCCTCTGAAGAGGTGTTCTTCATCACTGGCAAAACCACTGCGTAAGCTTTTCCATCGCTCCTATCGTTCAGGAATCTTTCCTAGTAGATGGAAAACAGCATTTGTCCAGCCCGTCCCAAAAAAAGGTGACTCCTCCTCTCCCTCCTCCTACCGACCAATTGCACTTACGTCCCTTCTTTCCAAGGTCATGGAAACGCTGATAAATCGTCAGCTCAAGAAATATCTCGAAGATCGTGAGCTTTTAAATGACCGGCAATACGGCTTTCGCAGCAATCGTTCCACTGGTGATCTGATGGCATAGCTCACTGAACAGTGGAACAAATCTGTGCATCGCTTTGGCGAAAGCAAGATTATTGCGCTTGATATTTCAAAGGCATTTAAAAGAGTTTGGCATGAAGCTCTTTTATCGAAAATGCGTGCATTTGGTATCGATGATACTCTTATTCGTTGGATTAGAAGCTATCTTGTGGACCGATCAATACAAGTTGTATTAGACGGTTTCAAGTCTGATCTCCACAAAATAAGTGCTGGTGTGCCCCAGTGCTCCGCTCTGTCTCCGACTCTCTTTCTCATTTTTATAAATGATCTCTTGTCTGTGACTTCTAATCGTTTAAGCTAAACATACCCCCTATGCCATTATCCATGAATGGTACTTGCATCGAGGAGGCTGAAAAGCTATCAGTACTCGGTATGTGTATCAGTAACAATCTTCGTTGGAATGATCATATACTTGAGATTGCCAAGAATGCTGCAAGATGCTTAGGCTTTCTTAATAGATGCAAGAAGTTTTTCACCCCTTCTGATCTGGCTACAATATACAAAGCGTTTATACGCCCTAAACTCGAGTATAACTCCCATCTCTGGGCAGGTGCTTCTCAAACTTTTCTTCACCTGCTCGACAGAGTTCAGAAAAAAGCGTTAAAATTGATAGGAGAGAGAAGCATTATGGAAACATTTCCGTCACTCGAACATCGTCGAAATATCTCATGTCTTTCCTTATTTTACAGATCCTTTTACAAAAAATGCTCACTCGGGGTAGCCAGCTGCGTTCCACCCTTAAACATTTCCCCCGTAATACTCGTCTTGCTAGGAACGCTTATCAGTTTACACTAGAGCCCAATTTCAGACGTACCGTGAAATATAGAGATTCTTTCTTTAGCCGTACAACACGAATGTGGAATGGATTGCCTGGCACAATTTTTCCTTGCCATTTTGATCTTCAAACATTCAAGATCAATGTTCATCGACACCTCCTTTCCCTTTCTTCCTAACTTCCTATCGCTCGCACTGTGACTTATCATTAAAACGGCTATAACAAACCCCTTGAGCGCGTGTGCATTATAAAAAAAAAAAAAAAAACACAAATCAACGTGTCATACAAAATATTTAAAGAGATAGCTTTCTTTTGAACCACCTGATTTACAACCACATCCCAGACTTACAAATAAATAACCTGACTTTCCTTAATTTTAATCGATTGAGTCATTAAATTGTTAATCTGATTTTACCATGATTTTCAATTGACAAACCTTAGGCAGATTTACAGATGAAGTGTTCAAATGTGCCAAAGTACTCAAAGAGGAACAGATTTCGCATTAAGTAATTATTTTTGTTTGCCCGGCTCTCAGCTGTGCATGAGACTCTTGGTTGGGATTTCAAGATTTCACTTCTATATTTCAGATAACCAATAGAGTACACCGATGACGTCAGAACTACACATCGTGTGAGGTTCCTTTTTTTTGTCTTCGACCGACTAGACGTAAAAGAGTCGCAGTGTCATTACGATACGACCAGCGAGAAGAACAGAAGTGCTTATTCCTATTTGCGAGAAGTTATCCTTTTTCTTGGAAATTAGACTAAGTCAACTTAGTCGAAATTCCAAGCTTTGTAGGGAAAACTTTCTCGCCAGTCACTGGCAAAGCGAATGCAACCGGTGCCATCTATCGACGAGTAGATTAATTACTCACAACGTGCTGAACGCACCTAAATGAATCCACCATTATCAAATTCCACAAAAAGAGAATCCAATTTCAAAATGGACTCCACGTCCGAATTGGATTCCACAAACTTCCCCAGGCTACAACAGCTTTCCAGGAAGTTTGCGTTCCCAAGATTTCAGTGGAAAGCCACAATGGAACGATAAACATTTTTTGCACTAGTTCAGATTGTACTCCGTGCACACCGTAAGCTATAGACATAATGTTCACACTGACCAGAGATCGTAAGCAAGATTATCTACGACATAGTGAATGCCGATTATTTTTCTCGACCTGCCAAACTGCATCTATACACTTATGGCGTCAGTCCGTCACTCACGTTACCTAGTGTCATCCACGTAATGTCAAAAACCCATCGCGAACATAATTCCTGACCTGGTAAGTTTAAGAGCTGTCAGCAACAAAATGTGCAATATGCAACCTATGGTACACTAATTGTCACCAGGCAAGAGAACAGGCCCAATCCCTTTTGTTTTCTGATGTCCATTGATATGTCATGTCATTCACCTGTTTCATCGAACGATTCGATGACAAGTATTTGCCCCACTGTAGCAAATCCCAATGACAAGTTCCTCGGCGACGTCAGTATCAATAAGTCGATACCTATAATTCATAGTTGGCTATCTCTGGTCGGAGTGAGTCACAAAATCCGTACCACAACAGGAGATCCACGTAACGAAATACGTCATTTTATTCTCTTGACAGAAATATTTGCGCCTTCTTGACAGTTCCCCTATTCTTTTGACGGTTTGCAATGACAGAAATAGATCTCTGATAACAATACATGCCTATGATTGCTATTAAAAACATTTTATTTTTGTACTCAGTACAAAGCATAAATTATGTCACCCATCAGTATACAAAACCTCCCAGTGTATAATTCCATCCAAATCGATCAATTCGACATACTTACGTACAAGTCAACATTCACATTTGGCAAAGTGAGCAAGTGAGCGCTGGCCTTATTTCCTCCTGCCACACGCCACCTGTATTGGCAACAACGAATAACATCATACACTGGAAAGAGGAAATATACTGGAAAACAGGGTGTTGGCTAAGTGGAAAGAGGTAGTGTGGATGGTAATATTATCTGTAGACTTCATTTTGAAGAAGTACTTTGAACGAGACGCAACACTTTACCAGAACAAATTTTTTGGTGCCACAGAGACGCAGCCATTTTGTATCCTGTCTGGCAATTAGAAATTTCTGATTGCTCAGACATTGGAGGTTTTCGTAAGAAATCATAAATTATTAATACTAATGAAAGGTAAGACCATTAGTTTGTAGCAGTCATCGAGGCAAATTAAAGAAATTTGCCACGATGATTGACGAATATTAGTGAAACCATGAGGCGGGCACGCTAACGCGAGCATCTTTTTTCTTGTCTCTCTTCAGGAACATACAATATCTTGAAGGAGCAGATGATGAAGCCGAGGGATTAGACAAGGCAGGCGAGGCTGCGCCTTGAGAAAATTTTCCTACAACAAAAACCACTCTCACTCACATAATCGTGAATTTTAATTTTTTTTTTACTCTGCACAAATGCAGATATCCTGTGCGCATTTACGTATCCAATTATATACATAAGCGCATGCTTATGGACATACCAGGTAAAAGTTTGTAATTTAAATTAGTATATGTATGCATGATATTAAGAGCGAAGACAACATACCGCTCCATCAAAGCCCACAGGCGGGTTGATAGTAGCCTATTGACGTGCATAGTGTTCTAGCGCACGAAGCGTTCGACAACGGACGGTGGTTTACGTAGTCAACAGTTTTTTTTTATTATTAACTTTTATTTTTCACTTGGTGAGAGGACCTAACGCCTCCTCCACCACCCACTGGCTGATATATATATAATTTTACTATATCTTATTTGTAAGAAGAAAGATAATGATAATATAATTGTGAATATTATTCAAGTGTGTGCAATTTAGACTCGAAATACGCATATTTATACGAGGGAGAAGAGAACTCCCGTCAGAAAACATCCTTTTTTTGTACTCGTTCAATGTGTTAAGATCGATTTCTTTGAAAAGAAGTAACGTAGTTCGCGATTATAATCGAATATTGTATCTGGAGCCCGTGCTTCCTCATTAATAGCGCGAGACTCTTGGAGAACTAGAACATCCATTCCGTGACTTCGTTTTTGGTCAAGCGTTTCGAACCATTGCCAGAAGCTGGACAAGCTATTGGCATCCAAAATATGTAATCCCTTTGTGTGTTTTCTTTTTGTTTTTTTTTATTACACTTTTTTTATTTTTCACTTCGTCTTTACGACAATATAGTACCGCGTCGGTAGCGACCACCGTTTTTATTAATGTTTTGACGCCACGTTCTTCATTCACTCGTGTGGATAGTCTTTTGAAATATTATCGCGAATTCTTTTAGCGGTTGCAGAACGATACTATCCTATATAAAGTATTGATGTAACCAGACGCGAGTCGTGTTGCGGTTTGTACTTGGTTTTTCGTTTACCATTGCTTATGTGCCCCATCATTTGAGACAGAATAAGTACCCTATTAAAGGTACAAGATTATTAACTTCAAGGCAACGTTCATAATTAACCACATATAGAGCAAGTCTTGAGTAGCAATCCATGCAAGAGGTTGCCAAATATATATATCGGAGAGTAGAGTAGATGACAATATTATTTGAAATTTTAATTTTTGATTCCACAGGTTATTCTGGAAGTGCACTTCAGTTACAGCGTAATTGAATGATTTAAATAATACTACCCCATTGGTAGTAGGTATTACAAAAAAAAATATTGCATGTTCTTTTAAACATATTTACATCTTTGCATTATTTAATTTGATATATATATACAATTTACTCGATTGCTTGAACTGAGCGCGAATTGTGTTCATTCTTGCATGGTACTTATCTATAATTGGGTCAATTTTGATTTTTTTTTATTGTCTTAACGGGTTTATACGTCTTCAAAATCCCTTTTTGCCTTTGTATACTCACCTGTAATAAGGATTTCAGTACTCAGATCAGTTTGTCCATTCGTGTTTTATGTTAACATTACAGGTATTCGATAATGAAATACCTTCCATCTGATAACTTTGATATTTTGCCATCTTAATTTGTCGGAACATCTCAGCGGTGAGATTTTAACGCAACGGTTGATAAAAACAATATTTTCATTTTGTTCTATTTTTTTTTATCTTCGAAAAAAAAATTTTATAATCCGTCCGCAAATAGAATACGGATCATAAGAGCGATTGAGTTTCTTTTTCCTACGATAATAGAAGTTCTTGAAAATAGAACCAATCTCGAATTGCAATAAATGCATATAGTAGATTAGTCAGTAAGATACCTTAGTATATAATTGTCAATGAATTTCTTTCTTTGAATATAGCTATATAGAAGTATTTGATAGGTATAAATTAATCATTTTTATTTAAGAAATATATACAGTCAATTTCAATTTTTTTTTTAGCAACTTAACGAATAGATTATGCTTTAGAGAGGTTTAATTATCATAATTCAACTTACCTTTTTTTTCGATTATTTCTCATGTTAGACTTAAGATACTTAGCAATAAATAAGATCTCATTTATAACGAATTTTGAATTTATCTGCCTTTGAATTTATTCGGAATTTGGAATTTTTCTTATGAAGGTCCTAGTAGATTCACAGGATGATTGAGTAAGATATCAATAGGGAGGGTGGTAACCCTCACACTTCTTCGCTTGAAACAAGGTGACGCACATGGAACAATGCTCATAGGGAGTATTGTTTTCTTTTTTCTGGAACGATGATGTAGTTAGAGTCTAGTGTCATGTTTCGGTACTAGAGTTGAGATAGGTTAGTTATTAGAGCAAGCATATTTCTTCTTGCTTGTTTCATCTGGGGCTGCCCAACAGTAATGTTGAGCCGTAGGGACTCACAGGTACGCGGTCAGCCAAGGTGATAATGGAGAGAGTTGGTTTTCGTTTATGAATTGGGTGGGTTGAGAGACCAAGGGGGATCGATCTACACCTATGATCCTCCCTCACTACAACGTTAGTCACCTCTTCCACATTCTGAGATACACCGTGGCAGCAGATTGATAAGAAGGTGATAAGATAGCCACGCAGGCATGATCATCTATGGTTTGCTATCACACACGTACTTACGAGTTGCGTTCGAGGTGTTAGTTTAATAATTCCGTCCGGATTCTTTTCCTCTGAACTATGACCACTCATGTTAAGAGGTGCGATTTATAATCTTCGTTTCTTTACAATTAATTCTTCATAGTCTTGTCGACATTGGTCCTTAAGCATTTTAAAATTACTTATTCGAACTCGCACACCATGAGTTCACCGGTCGGCAGTGAAAAATAGAGGTAACACCGGTCAAGTAGATCCCGGAGCAAGTGCCCACGGCCTGGCTGAGCTGGTCATGGCTATGGTATTGCCGGCCACAGCGACGGTCGATCTCGACCACGGTTCTACGTTGTCGCATGCCGTTCTTACCGACTGTTCTTTGCGGACAGTTGATGAGAAAGGGGGCGTTGCCGGCATAGGATCGCTTCCGTCCCTTCAATGCAGAATATAGGTAGCTATAGCTAGTGCAGTAGATGCGATCTGAAGCGAAGTCTTCGGAAATGTAATTGTCGGTCGTATTTTAGGCATTTCAATACTAGTTATGAGTGAGGGATCTGAGTAGAGTCCATGGTTTTAGGTGTAGGCTACAACATGATACAGCTGCAAGAATTACACCAATTACTTGTAACGGATAGGCGCGGATATGCTGGCAGGTACCCTCTAGGCTGTTCCACGGCGTTTTGTGGTCAGCACCTATGGTATGCTGCTAGATGGTTCGTGCTTCTGTGATGGGGATGGAGATGGAATTTTGAAGAATGGGAAGAGGAGCAGGGAGAACAAGGTGCAATGTAAGCGCAGTGTAAGTATATCTGTAAAAGCATGCTGGATACACCGATACTTGGCAGTTGATGATGGAGAGGTTGTTCCTTGGTATAGGAGTCAAGGACTTATAGGGGTTCTTGTCTCTTCCGGCTTCCTCTTCAGTTTGGGTTGTTGAGGGGCATTGGTTTGAATCTCGGATATTCATAGAATATTTGGTTGAGGAAAGTGGTGTCCATTGACAGGTGGTGTAGATGTTATTATTCTTCAATTAAAATTTCATTTATTTTTACGTTACATATGGCGCCCAACGTGGGGCCCGAATTAGCTGATGAGGACAAGATTATAATTGATTTGAGTTAGGTCGATTCTGAGTGACATAGTTAGAAGTTAAGAATTTTTGAGATTTTTTTTTATTTTTCAGTTTTGAGATAAAGTTATTTGTTCATTGTTCAGGTTTCTTAGATGGAGGAATACTATCGAGTCTTGTGGTGTAGGCACAATTTTGTCCAGTGGTTTAGTGAATTCTTTCCTGAGTCAGTCTGTTGCATTAGGTCTACCTACTTTATTCTACCTCTGGTCACATAGGTTTGTTTTCGATCTCTGTCCGGATAGAGCAGTTGTTTTGCTCGATTGTCAGTTGCTGAGGTGTTGACATGATCCATAAGTGATGTCTGAGTTTCCGGTCGTAGGAGAGTAGATTGAGCAGGTCTTCTGACCGGTGGTTAGTGCATTTTGCCTGACGCACGTCAGCTGCAGAAGCTGGTCACTCGCTCGAATACGACCCATTTTGTTTCAACTACAATTCAACTTATCTTCGATAATTATTATACTACCTTGATTGTTTTAGAAATTTTCAGTCGTTATTAATAGATGTTAGGAAGTGATGGTACGCGACGAGACATGAAGCGCTAACCGGTAGTTGGTGTTTTATACCCGATGTACGTCTGTAGTAGCGTAATGTCGCCGTCGCATACTTGAACAACCTTTCGTTTAGAAGTAATTGCTTGTTTTCGGGCAATAGAACGCCGTATGTATTAAGTCTACACACACTAACGATTTTTTTTTTTTTGATTAACAATTTTTTTTTTTGGTATTTGAATCGGTCATGTTGCACAACCGATACAAGTGCACCTTGTTCCATGGAGGAAAGGGTTACCCTCTGCCGAATTTTTTTTGTATGAAAAGCGAATTTATATATTTAGATATTTTTGAGTTACGTATCCAGTTGGGACGTAACTTCTTAATTGGACGTGTAGTTTTTAAGATTTTTGGGATAGAGCCCACCGTTTAGCAGTTTTGGGATAGTGCCCGTATTCAGAATTTACAGTTTACAGTTTATAAATTTTTGGGGTAGAGCCCGCCGTTATTGAGTCTAGTTCAGTAAGACTAGTTTATTTTTTTTTTTTTGATTATTCAGATTTAAATTAGGATCTAGAACATTAACTAAGTATCAATACCTTTTTTTGAATTTTTCTTTCGTAAATTAAAAACATATTCTGTGAGGATATAATTAGGTATTCATTTGAACTTTTCGTTGCGAAACTGATAGAGTTTTGAATTAATGCTTTCAATAGACGAAATTATTTAGACATATACTTATCTTTAATATTAAGCACTTATAGATTTAAGTTCCCTTTGATAACGTTCTTTATTTAAATTACTTGATCGACAAATATTCGTTAGAGGTTTCTTGCTCACGGTGTATTTGAATTTTTTTTACTATCAAATTTTGACTTACCTTATTTATTGTTGTATTACTCGAGTGGTATCCGTTCTAGGAGTTTCTCACGGGCTACATAAATTATCCTTTTGATCTTTCGAATTACTCGGTTGTTATTTTCCGTCTGTGAATGAGCAACTCAGGTCGCAAAAGAGCTACCAGAAGTACTTATGTACAAAGTATAAAGACTTCGTAGGCACGGCTCCAACGGCTCCAAAACCGAAACCCGGCCGTGGCCAGAACGATATCGTTGAAAATCACTCCGATGACGAAGGCAGTCAAGCCGAGAGTCAAGCAGGAGATAATACCGTTGATAAAAGTGTCATAGTAGACGACGATGAATAAGAGAGGGCCGAAGAACAGCTTCGCAAAGATGCAGCTGATCACTCAGCCTACATTCAGCAGGTAGTTTCTGCTACCATTGATCTTCACAGAGTCAACGATAGACAATTTATGGCAGAGGAGTTAGCCAAAAGTCATGCACATCTGCTTGAGCAAGTTGCACAGCTACTCCAAAACCGTACCGTTAGGCCTACTCAGCCTGCTCCTACTTCGAAAACGCCTGTTCCTCCAACCGCAACTTCAACGCAAAAAGTTACGCGACAAGTTAACTCAGCCAACCCAGACACTACACGTGTCGTGAACTTAAATGCCCCTTCTGGACCAACCACGTGCAGAAATTTTCTGTCCGCGTATAGACCGATCAATGAAGATGAGGCAAACAGAATTACACCTCATTACGAGCCAACTAGAGTGCCACCTTTGCCGGAAGTTAATCCAGCCCAAATGCCTCTAGGCTCGAATCTAGATGAATTCATGACGCGGTTAAACGCGTTCAATTTTGACGATGAGTCCGCCGCTTCGCCACCTAGGCCACCTCCCTCAAACGCTACTTCTATGAACTGTGTTCATCCATTCTACAAGTGGGGATTAAAATTCGATGGCAGGAACATGTCGGTCGATGACTTCCTGTTCCGCCTCGATTGTGTTCGATGCAGTTATGGAGTGCCGTGGTATGATATTACCACGAACTTTTACCATTTCGTGTCAGGCTTCGTAGAGTCATGGTACTGGGTGTACCTGAAAAGCAACAAGCACACTACGTGGGAAGAGTTGAAAACTGCTTTGGTAGAACAATACCGCAGTTTGGAGACTGACACAGAGCTCTTCAGGAAATTGTCTGATCGCAAGATGTTGAATGGTGAGACATTCAATGATTTTTACGATGCCATTCTGCACCTGAATTCCAGGATGCGGGTTCCCAGACCAGAAAAGGAGCTCATAGAAATTTTTAAAACAAATGTCCGTAGGCGTATGAGTGAACTCCTCATTACCTACAGTCTGTCCAGTTTAAGGCAACAAGCCTATTATTGTCGAACTATCGAGAAAGCTCAATCTCAATACGAGAACTTACGTCCGAGTTTCGTGCCCAACGCACAACGTCCACCTGCAAGGCGATTTATCAATGAAATCGCAGAAGAACCTTGTCAGGACTTAACCGTGGCATTGCCCACTACGAGTATTGAAGCTATCCAGAGTGATCGTAGACTGCAGAAATGTTGGAATTGCCAAGTTCTTGGCCATAGCTTTTGCGATTGTGCGAAACCGATTGATAAAGTATTTTGCTTCCGCTGCGGATTGGCTGATGCTTATAGCCCGACTTGTCCGAAATGTCTAGCGGGAAACGAGAGGGAGAACAACCCATCAACCGGGGTTGTTCGCTCCGATTAGACACACCCGGAGTTCAGATGTCCAAGCCGACAAAGCCTCTTGAACTTCCGAAAGTTACAATTTTAAAACCACACAAGAACGATATTGAATTACCAGAAAATATTAACAATGATTGTAGAACAATCCCTATTTTTAGTAAGGAAACCCAACCCAATACAAATTTGAATTTTAATGATAAGCTACCAGAACCATTATACCGAAAACCATTCCATGAACGATTACGCAATTATAATGAAGTGCGTAAGCGAATTGGTACTTACCCAGAAATGTCCAAACAAATACGACGGACAAGGGAGCGCTTCCATCGGAAGCGGACTACTTATCGTTACATCGCTTCAGCAACCATAGGCCGAGAATCGAATGACCCACGTCCATATGTGACGGTCAGTCTATTCGGCGATAATTTCTTAGGTCTGCTCGATTCAGGAGCAAGTATTAGTTGCTTAGGCACCAACATACTTCCCTATTTGAAGGAGAAAAATGTAACGATAAAGAAGGTAGAGACTACCGTGTCCACGGCCGATGGACACAAGCAATCCATAGTAGGAGTGATCACTACGTTGATCCAGTATAAGGGAGTAACAAAAGATATCGATCTTTATATTGTGCCATCCTTAAATCAACGTCACGGGTGATGCCGTACCTATAAAGCAAAGCTACTATCCCGTATCTCCGGCAATACAAACTCTCATGAACGCGGAATTGGACCGCATGCTTTCCTTGGGAGTTATCGAGGAAAGTTCCAGCGCATGGAGTTCCCTAGTGGTGCTTGTCCGCAAACCTGGTAACAACCGATTGTGTCTGGACTTTCGGAAGGTGAACTCCGTAACTAAGAAAGATGTTCTCCCAATTGCGCATACAGAGGGGCTGCTGGCACGTCTGACAGAGACACGTTATATCTCTAGCGTGGATCTGAAGGATGCGTTTTGGCAGATACGGCTGGAGCAAAGTTCGAGGGAAAAGACCGCTTTTACGGTACCTGGCCGACCACTGTACCAATTTAAGGTCATGCCCTTCGGTCTATGTAATGCGGCACAAAGTTTGAGTTACCTGATGAGTCGCGTAATCCCATCGGGATTACGAGATCAAGTCTTTGTATACTTAGATGATCTATTGGTTGTGTCGAAGGATTTCGACGAACACATACAGACTCTGGAAATAGTCGGAAAGTGTTTGACGGATGCAGGTCTGACGATAAACGTCGAGAAGTCGAAGTTTTGTTTTGATGAGCTTCACTATCTCGGTTATAAGGTCGGTCAGGGTTGCTTGAAAGCTGACCCTGACAAGATTTCAGCGATTACTAGCTTTCCGTTACCAACCACAACTCGCCAAGTTCGCCGATTTCTCGGTATGGAAGGTTGGTATCGACGGTTTGTGAAGGATTTCAGCACCTTAGCCGCACCCTTGACCGAGACACTGAAAAAGGGAAAAGCCTTCAAACTCAGTCCAGAAGCTATTGAGGCATTTATGCAAATCAAGCAAGCTTTGACTTCAGCGCCTGTATTGGTCAATCCGGACTTCTCCAAAGAATTCATCATTCTCTGCGACGCATCTGCGACTGGCATCGGATGTGTACTCTATCAGCGGGACGAATCCGGGGCAGAGCAGCCTATATACTACTTCTCCCGGAAACTGAATGCTGCATAGAGAAACTATTTCGTGACAGAGCGCGAGTGCTTAGCAGCTTTTGAGGGTATCCAAAAGTTTAGATCTTACGTTGAGGGATACCATTTTCGTGTTATTACAGACCATTCCAGCCTGAAATGGCTGATGACGATGAAAGACCCAACTGGAAGATAAGCGAGGTGGAGTATGCGACTCCAAGGCTTTGATTTTGTGGTGGAGCATAGAAAGGGAACATTGAATGTCGTGCCAGACGCTCTATCTAGAGCTTATGAAGACGATGATTTGACAGTGTCAGCTTTCCTTTCATGTCTACCGCAGATCGCACCCGCGGAGGTACTCCACATCGATCTTGAGGATCCGTCCTTTAAATCCGAAAGTTATCTTGATATTATCAGTCATATCAGGAAGGAACAGGAACGGTTACCTCACCTCAAAGTGTCGGAAGGGTATGTGTACAAACGCACTAAACATGCGGTTGGTAATCCCTTGGCCGACGATCTAACTTGGAAGTTGTGGGTTCCATCGGAGATGACGGAATCTCTGATCTCACTGGCTCACAATCCGCCGCGCGCTTCGCACGGTGGGGTGATGAAAACAATTTATAGGTAACGAGACAGATTCTATTGGCCAGGTATGTTCACGCAGGTCAAATCATATGTAGACCGATGTGAGACGTGTAAGACTAGTAAAGCGGCCAACATGATATTGCGAACAGAAATGGGAAACAGTTTTGAAGTAGACAGACCATTTCAGCATTTATATGTCCACTTTCTCGGGCCGTACCCTAGGCCAAGATCTGGTAATGTTTACATTGTGATCGTGCTCGACCAGCTGACTAAATTCGTTTTCATCAAACCACTACGCAAGGCAACAGCCGCGAGCGTGGTCAAATTCCTGAAAGATGACGTTTTTCTTATTAACGGGGTACCAGAGAGCATTCTTTCTGATAATGGCACACAATTTGTTGGGAAGGAGTTCCAAAAACTCATTGATGTTTTCGGGGTCAAACATTACCGAACGGCAGTGTATGCTCCCCAGTCAAATGCTAGTGAGCGTGTCAATGGTTCAATATTGGCGGCTATACGGTCATATGTCAATCCTCGACAGACGCATTGGGATGCCCATCTGTCTTCGATCAGTAGTGCCTTACATTCAACGGTACATTCAACTCTATCGATGTCCCAGCCTTATTTGGGCAACGCATGATAGAACATGGGGCAGATTATCGTTTGTTGAGAGAGTTGGGTGGGCTGAACTGTTCGGAGATAGATTGGCTTCCCAAAGTCCCCAAAATGAACATTATTCATTCGTATTTAAAACAAGCCTTGATAAAAACTCATAAGGCATATGAGAAAACGTACAATCTACGGAGTAGGCACATAACATTTAAAATATGTGATGAGATCTATAAAAGAAATCATTTGAAAGCGACGCAACAAAACATCTGAGTGCGAAATTATGCCCTAAGTTTATTAAAGTTCGTGTAAGCTAAGTGTGTGGTAACAACTTATATGAAGTGGAAGATAGTCGATCAAGTACTCGTCGTGTGCGGTCGCGTTGCTTCTGTGCGCGTGTGTCAGCCAAAAATAATCAAAAAAAAAAAAAACCAAAACCGAATTCATATACCACATACAATACATAGTTCAATTAAATTAAAATGAGAAATTAAATTCAGCCCTTTACGTTACCCAAAATTAGAAAAAAAAAAAATAAACAAGTGAAAAATAAAAAGAAGAAAAAAATACACCAAACCTCGCTCATTCGCAGCACAGCATCCAACAATACCCATCGTCTCCACCCGCGCCACCCATAACTGTTGCTTTCTATGCAATGCAAGCCTCTTGTGAGGCTTATAGCAAGAGGTTTTGCATTGGATGGTGAGCAGCATTTTATGTATATTTCTTTCGTGTTTTTTGTCTATATTAATTCCCGTTTGCAAATTGTTTTATGGGCATAACACCTAGGACAGTTTGTTTATAATTGGAATTAATATGGGCCTATACTGCACGGCTGAAATTAGTTTCGTCAAAGTTGAATCTTTTGTGCTTAGTTTTTCAAAATGGTAAGTGATTTTTGTGTTGTATATTCAAATGTTCGTGGGCTAAGAAAGAATTTCTTTTCTGTGTACGCCCATACTGTGCAATACAATCCAGCTGTTTTGGCATTAAGTGAAACCCAGGTTGGACAGAATACTGATTTATAAGAATTTTGTTTGTTTGGATATAACTTAGTGCCATTACTTTTTTCCCACCATGGTCTTGTCGTTTATGTTAGGAATGATATTGCTTGCCAGAGCCTTCCCCAATATGGGCATTGTTCTAATACGAACTTTAATTTTCTGTGGCTCAAATTCACTGTCCGCAAGCATATCATTCATTACTGTTTTCTTTACATGAGTCCGAATCTTGACAGCATCTCTACTTGTGATGAGTTAGATGTTTTGTCAGATTCAATTTCCCGAATTGTTTCCCATTGTCCTCACACTGAAGTCGTGATTACGGGCGACTTCAATGTACACAATTCAAGTTGGCTCCGCTATTCTGGCCAGACAACACTCGAAGGAAGGTATACCGAGATCTTTGCTGAGTATAACCATCTAACCCAGCTTGTCGATGAGCCTACTCGTATACCGGATGTTGATGGGCATTCCGCCCATACTCTTGACTTGTTCCTTACTTCCCATCCTGATAAATATACTATTCAAGTAACTTCTCCATTTGGCACCTCGGACCAATGTGTCCTTTCAGCTAATTTTTCGATCTCCAACCATCCAGTTAAAGAAAAAATTCCCACTAGGACCGTTTGGCAATACGAGAAAGCCAACTGGGACGGTCTGAATAATTTCTTTCGCAACTTTAACTGGTCATTATGCTTCCTCGATAATGGCATTGATGCCAGTGCTGAAATGATTACAGAAGTGATTTTTCTTGGAATGAGAACTTTTGTCCCTCACAGAACAAAACGTATCAAACCAAAAGAAAAGTCTTGGTTTTCCGAAGAGTGTAAAGAAGCTATCAAGTTGAAAGAAGTAAGCTTCCGATCCTACAAAGCCAACCCAACCGAGGAAAATCGGAAGAAACACAGACAAGTTAGGAACTCGTGCAACTCCGTTATACACAAAACGAAATTTTTACATGACTAGAAGTTACGGCAAAAAATTCTGCAATGTCCCAAAGGCAGTAAAAACTTCTGGTCATTTGTAAAAAAAGTCAAGAACTCAACGTCATCATCAGTTCCAACGCTCATCGTCGACGATAAACCTATTGTCAGCTCTTCAGAGAAGGCGAATATACTCGCAGCTCATTTTGCTGCAAGTTCTACGTTGCCTGCAAGCAACAATGCCCCTCCTGTACTTGAGAACGTTATTTTTTCTATGGGACAGATATTTTTCCGCACTCGTACAGTAGCAAGAGTACTTCAAGATCTTGATATACACAAATCCGCTCGCCCGGATGGTATACCCCCGATTCCTCTGAAGAGGTGTTCTTCATCACTGGCAAAACCACTGCGTAAGCTTTTCCATCGCTCCTATCGTTCAGGAATCTTTCCTAGTAGATGGAAAACAGCATTTGTCCAGCCCGTCCCAAAAAAAGGTGACTCCTCCTCTCCCTCCTCCTACCGACCAATTGCACTTACGTCCCTTCTTTCCAAGGTCATGGAAACGCTGATAAATCGTGAGCTTTTAAATGACCGGCAATACGGCTTTCGCAGCAATCGTTCCACTGGTGATCTGATGGCATATCTCACTGAACAGTGGAACAAATCTGTGCATCGCTTTGGCGAAAGCAAGATTATTGCGCTTGATATTTCAAAGGCATTTAAAAGAGTTTGGCATGAAGCTCTTTTATCGAAAATGCGTGCATTTGGTATCGATGATACTCTTATTCGTTGGATTAGAAGCTATCTTGTGGACCGATCAATACAAGTTGTATTAGACGGTTTCAAGTCTGATCTCCACAAAATAAGTGCTGGTGTGCCCCAGTGCTCCGCTCTGTCTCCGACTCTCTTTCTCATTTTTATAAATGATCTCTTGTCTGTGACTTCTAATCGTTTAAGCTAAACATACCCCCTATGCCATTATCCATGAATGGTACTTGCATCGAGGAGGCTGAAAAGCTATCAGTACTCGGTATGTGTATCAGTGACAATCTTCGTTGGAATGATCATATACTTGAGATTGCCAAGAATGCTGCAAGATGCTTAGGCTTTCTTAATAGATGCAAGAAGTTTTTCACCCCTTCTGATCTGGCTACAATATACAAAGCGTTTATACGCCCTAAACTCGAGTATAACTCCCATCTCTGGGCAGGTGCTTCTCAAACTTTTCTTCACCTGCTCGACAGAGTTCAGAAAAAAGCGTTAAAATTGATAGGAGAGAGAAGCATTATGGAAACATTTCCGTCACTCGAACATCGTCGAAATATCTCATGTCTTTCCTTATTTTACAGATCCTTTTACAAAAAATGCTCACTCGGGGTAGCCAGCTGCGTTCCACCCTTAAACATTTCCCCCGTAATACTCGTCTTGCTAGGAACGCTTATCAGTTTACACTAGAGCCCAATTTCAGACGTACCGTGAAATATAGAGATTCTTTCTTTAGCCGTACAACACGAATGTGGAATGGATTGCCTGGCACAATTTTTCCTTGCCATTTTGATCTTCAAACATTCAAGATCAATGTTCATCGACACCTCCTTTCCCTTTCTTCCTAACTCTTCCTATCGCTCGCACTGTGACTTATCATTAAAACGGCTATAACAAACCCCTTGAGCGCGTGTGCATTATAAAAAAAAAAAAAAAACACAAATCAACGTGTCATACAAAATATTTAAAGAGATAGCTTTCTTTTGAACCACCTGATTTACAACCACATCCCAGACTTACAAATAAATAACCTGACTTTCCTTAATTTTAATCGATTGAGTCATTAAATTGTTAATCTGATTTTACCATGATTTTCAATTGACAAACCTTAGGCAGATTTACAGATGAAGTGTTCAAATGTGCCAAAGTACTCAAAGAGGAACAGATTTCGCATTAAGTAATTATTTTTGTTTGCCCGGCTCTCAGCTGTGCATGAGACTCTTGGTTGGGATTTCAAGATTTCACTTCTATATTTCAGATAACCAATAGAGTACACCGATGACGTCAGAACTACACATCGTGTGAGGTTCCTTTTTTTTTGTCTTCGACCGACTAGACGTAAAAGAGTCGCAGTGTCATTACGATACGACCAGCGAGAAGAACAGAAGTGCTTATTCCTATTTGCGAGAAGTTATCCTTTTTCTTGGAAATTAGACTAAGTCAACTTAGTCGAAATTCCAAGCTTTGTAGGGAAAACTTTCTCGCCAGTCACTGGCAAAGCGAATGCAACCGGTGCCATCTATCGACGAGTAGATTAATTACTCACAACGTGCTGAACGCACCTAAATGAATCCACCATTATCAAATTCCACAAAAAGAGAATCCAATTTCAAAATGGACTCCACGTCCGAATTGGATTCCACAAACTTCCCCAGGCTACAACAGCTTTCCAGGAAGTTTGCGTTCCCAAGATTTCAGTGGAAAGCCACAATGGAACGATAAACATTTTTTGCACTAGTTCAGATTGTACTCCGTGCACACCGTAAGCTATAGACATAATGTTCACACTGACCAGAGATCGTAAGCAAGATTATCTACGACATAGTGAATGCCGATTATTTTTCTCGACCTGCCAAACTGCATCTATACACTTATGGCGTCAGTCCGTCACTCACGTTACCTAGTGTCATCCACGTAATGTCAAAAACCCATCGCGAACATAATTCCTGACCTGGTAAGTTTAAGAGCTGTCAGCAACAAAATGTGCAATATGCAACCTATGGTACACTAATTGTCACCAGGCAAGAGAACAGGCCCAATCCCTTTTGTTTTCTGATGTCCATTGATATGTCATGTCATTCACCTGTTTCATCGAACGATTCGATGACAAGTATTTGCCCCACTGTAGCAAATCCCAATGACAAGTTCCTCGGCGACGTCAGTATCAATAAGTCGATACCTATAATTCATAGTTGGCTATCTCTGGTCGGAGTGAGTCACAAAATCCGTACCACAACAGGAGATCCACGTAACGAAATACGTCATTTTATTCTCTTGACAGAAATATTTGCGCCTTCTTGACAGTTCCCCTATTCTTTTGACGGTTTGCAATGACAAAAATAGATCTCTGATAACAATACATGCCTATGATTGCTATTAAAAACATTTTATTTTTGTACTCAGTACAAAGCATAAATTATGTCACCCATCAGTATACAAAACCTCCCAGTGTATAATTCCATCCAAATCGATCAATTCGACATACTTACGTACAAGTCAACATTCACATTTGGCAAAGTGAGCAAGTGAGCGCTGGCCTTATTGCCTCCTGCCACACGCCACCTGTATTGGCAACAACGAATAACATCATACACTGGAAAGAGGAAATATACTGGAAAACAGGGTGTTGGCTACCTGGAAAGAGGTAGTGTGGATGGTAATATTATCTGTAGACTTCATTTTGAAGAAGTACTTTGAACGAGACGCAACACTTTACCAGAACAAATTTTTTGGTGCCACAGAGACGCAGCCATTTTGTATCCTGTCTGGCAATTAGAAATTTCTGATTGCTCAGACATTGGAGGTTTTCGTAAGAAATCATAAATTATTAATACTAATGAAAGGTAAGACCATTAGTTTGTAGCAGTCATCGAGGCAAATTAAAGAAATTTGCCACGATGATTGACGAATATTAGTGAAACCATGAGGCGGGCACGCTAACGCGAGCATCTTTTTTCTTGTCTCTCTTCAGGAACATACAATATCTTGAAGGAGCAGATGATGAATCCGAGGGATTAGACAAGGCAGGCGAGAAAATTTTCCTACAACAAAAACCACTCTCACTCACATAATCGTGAATTTTAATTTTTTTTTTACTCTGCACAAATGCAGATATCCTGTGCGCATTTACGTATCCAATTATATACATAAGCGCATGCTTATGGACATACCAGGTAAAAGTTTGTAATTTAAATTAGTATATGTATGCATGATATTAAGAGCGAAGACAACATACCGCTCCATCAAAGCCCACAGGCGGGTTGATAGTAGCCTATTGACGTGCATAGTGTTCTAGCGCACGAAGCGTTCGACAACGGACGGTGGTTTACGTAGTCAACAGTTTTTTTTTATTATTAACTTTTATTTTTCACTTGGTGAGAGGACCTAACGCCTCCTCCACCACCCACTGGCTGATATATATATAATTTTACTATATCTTATTTGTAAGAAGAAAGATAATGATAATCTAATTGTGAATATTATTCAAGTGTGTGCAATTTAGACTCGAAATACGCATATTTATACGAGGGAGAAGAGAACTCCCGTCAGAAAACATCCTTTTTTTGTACTCGTTCAATGTGTTAAGATCGATTTCTTTGAAAAGAAGTAACGTAGTTCGCGATTATAATCGAATATTGTATCTGGAGCCCGTGCTTCCTCATTAATAGCGCGAGACTCTTGGAGAACTAGAACATCCATTCCGTGACTTCGTTTTTGGTCAAGCGTTTCGAACCATTGCCAGAAGCTGGACAAGCTATTGGCATCCAAAATATGTAATCCCTTTGTGTGTTTTCTTTTTGTTTTTTTTTATTACACTTTTTTTATTTTTCACTTCGTCTTTACGACAATATAGTACCGCGTCGGTAGCGACCACCGTTTTTATTAATGTTTTGACGCCACGTTCTTCATTCACTCGTGTGGATAGTCTTTTGAAATATTATCGCGAATTCTTTTAGCGGTTGCAGAACGATACTATCCTATATAAAGTATTGATGTAACCAGACGCGAGTCGTGTTGCGGTTTGTACTTGGTTTTTCGTTTACCATTGCTTATGTGCCCCATCATTTGAGACAGAATAAGTACCCTATTAAAGGTACAAGATTATTAACTTCAAGGCAACGTTCATAATTAACCACATATAGAGCAAGTCTTGAGTAGCAATCCATGCAAGAGGTTGCCAAATATATATATCGGAGAGTAGAGTAGATGACAATATTATTTGAAATTTTAATTTTTGATTCCACAGGTTATTCTGGAAGTGCACTTCAGTTACAGCGTAATTGAATGATTTAAATAATACTACCCCATTGGTAGTAGGTATTACAAAAAAAAATATTGCATGTTCTCTTAAACATATTTACATCTTTGCATTATTTAATTTGATATATATATACAATTTACTCGATTGCTTGAACTGAGCGCGAATTGTGTTCATTCTTGCATGGTACTTATCTATAATTGGGTCAATTTTGATTTTTTTTTATTGTCTTAACGGGTTTATACGTCTTCAAAATCCCTTTTTGCCTTTGTATACTCACCTGTAATAAGGATTTCAGTACTCAGATTAGTTTGTCCATTCGTGTTTTATGTTAACATTACAGGTATTCGATAATGAAATACCTTCCATCTGATAACTTTGATATTTTGCCATCTTAATTTGTCGGAACATCTCAGCGGTGAGATTTTAACGCAACGGTTGATAAAAACAATATTTTCATTTTGTTCTATTTTTTTTTATCTTCGAAAAAAAATTTTATAATCCGTCCGCAAATAGAATACGGATCATAAGAGCGATTGAGTTTCTTTTTCCTACGATAATAGAAGTTCTTGAAAATAGAACCAATCTCGAATTGCAATAAATGCATATAGTAGATTAGTCAGTAAGATACCTTAGTATATAATTGTCAATGAATTTCTTTCTTTGAATATAGCTATATAGAAGTATTTGATAGGTATAAATTAATCATTTTTATTTAAGAAATATATACAGTCAAGTTCAATTTTTTTTTAGCAACTTAACGAATAGATTATGCTTTAGAGAGGTTTAATTATCATAATTCAACTTACCTTTTTTTTCGATTATTTCTTATGTTAGACTTAAGATACTTAGCAATAAATAAGATCTCATTTATAACGAATTTTGAATTTATCTGCCTTTGAATTTATTCGGAATTTGGAATTTTTCTTATGAAGGTCCTAGTAGATTCACAGGATGATTGAGTAAGATATCAATAGGGAGGGTGGTAACCCTCACACTTCTTCGCTTGAAACAAGGTGACGCACATGGAACAATGCTCATAGGGAGTATTGTTTTCTTTTTTCTGGAACGATGATGTAGTTAGAGTCTAGTGTCATGTTTCGGTACTAGAGTTGAGATAGGTAAGTTATTAGAGCAAGCATATTTCTTCTTGCTTGTTTCATCTGGGGCTGCCCAACAGTAATGTTGAGCCGTAGGGACTCACAGGTACGCGGTCAGCCAAGGTGATAATGGAGAGAGTTGGTTTTCGTTTATGAATTGGGTGGGTTGAGAGACCAAGGGGGATCGATCTACACCTATGATCCTCCCTCACTACAACGTAAGTCACCTCTTCCACATTCTGAGATACACCGTGGCAGCAGATTGATAAGAAGGTGATAAGATAGCCACGCAGGCATGATCATCTATGGTTTGCTATCACACACGTACTTACGAGTTGCGTTCGAGGTGTTAGTTTAATAATTCCGTCCGGATTCTTTTCCTCTGAACTATGACCACTCATGTTAAGAGGTGCGATTTATAATCTTCGTTTCTTTACAATTAATTCTTCATAGTCTTGTCGACATTGGTCCTTAAGCATTTTAAAATTACTTATTCGAACTCGCACACCATGAGTTCACCGGTCGGCAGTGAAAAATAGAGGTAACACCGGTCAAGTAGATCCCGGAGCAAGTGCCCACGGCCTGGCTGAGCTGGTCATGGCTATGGTATTGCCGGCCACAGCGACGGTCGATCTCGACCACGGTTCTACGTTGTCGCATGCCGTTCTTACCGACTGTTCTTTGCGGACAGTTGATGAGAAAGGGGGCGTTGCCGGCATAGGATCGCTTCCGTCCCTTCAATGCAGAATATAGGTAGCTATAGCTAGTGCAGTAGATGCGATCTGAAGCGAAGTCTTCGGAAATGTAATTGTCGGTCGTATTTTAGGCATTTCAATACTAGTTATGAGTGAGGGATCTGAGTAGAGTCCATGGTTTTAGGTGTAGGCTACAACATGATACAGCTGCAAGAATTACACCAATTACTTGTAACGGATAGGCGCGGATATGCTGGCAGGTACCCTCTAGGCTGTTCCACGGCGTTTTGTGGTCAGCACCTATGGTATGCTGCTAGATGGTTCGTGCTTCTGTGATGGGGATGGAGATGGAATTTTGAAGAATGGGAAGAGGAGCAGGGAGAACAAGGTGCAATGTAAGCGCAGTGTAAGTATATCTGTAAAAGCATGCTGGATACACCGATACTTGGCAGTTGATGATGGAGAGGTTGTTCCTTGGTATAGGAGTCAAGGACTTATAGGGGTGCTTGTCTCTTCCGGCTTCCTCTTCGGTTTGGGTTGTTGAGGGGCATTGGTTTGAATCTCGGATATTCATAGAATATTTGGATGAGGAAATTGGTGTCCATTGACAGGTGGTGTTATTATTCTTCAATGAAAATTTCATTTATTTTTACGTTACACTTACACGACAATCAAGAAGTTACGTCCCAACTTGAATGACGGAATACTCAAAAAAAAACCAGATACCTTAACTGAAGTATGTCTCCAAAATAGCTAAATACGTAAATAAGTTTGTCATAAAAGATTCGGGAGATGGCAACCCCACCCCCCCCCTTCTTCGGAACAAGGTGTGTACGATCGGTTCTGCAACGTAACCAACGCAAAAAAAACTGTAATTAAAAGAAACTAGTGTGTGTAGACTTGGTACATTACGGCGTTCTATTATATGAGGAAAGACAGGTTCCTCGAAACGAAAAGTTGTTCGGGTATGCGAAGGCGACATTACGCTACTGCTGACGTACATCTGGTATAAAACTCCAACTACCGGTTAGCGCTTCATGTCCCATCACGTACTGTTACTTCCTAACATCCATCAAAACTGACTATAACCTTCAAATACAAATTGGTTTATAAAACAATAAGAAGAAACGAGCTGCGTTGTGGTTGAAGCAAATTGGGTCGTAGTTGAGCGAGTGACCAGCTTCTGCAGCTGACATGCGTCGGGCAAAAAGCACCAACCACCGGTCAGAAGACCTGCTCATTCTACTCTCATACGACCGGAATCTTAGACATCACCATTTGGACATATCAACACCTCACCTACTGACGACCAAGCAAAACAAAACTGCTCAATCCGGACAGAGATCGAAGACATACCGAAGTGACAAGAGGTAGAGGGAAGAAGGTAGACCTAATGCAACAGACTGACTCAGGAAGAATTCAACAAATCACTGGACAAAATAGTGCCCATTCTGCTCACCCCAATGGTATTCCTCTGTCTAAAAACCATAATCATCTAACAACTGACTTGAATTCGAAAACTGAAAAATCTCAAAAAAAAAAAATCTAAAAGTTTACAAAAATTCCTAACTTTTTTCACATCACTCTGGATCGACCTAACTTTCATCAATCCTAATCTTATCTTCGTCAACTAATTCGAGCCCCACGTTGGGCGCCATCTGTAACGTAAATTATAATGAAATTTAAAGAAGAATTTATACACCACCTGTACCTGTCAATGGACACCAATCACTTCACCCAAAATATCCTATGAATATCCGAGATTCGAACCCATGCCCACCAACAACACAAGCCAAAGAGGAAGCCGGAAGAAACAAGCACCCCTATCTATCCATGACTCCTATATCAAGGAACAGCATCTCCATCATCAACCGCCCATGTATCGGTGTATCCAGCATCCCTGCAATAGACATAGTTACACTTCGCTAACACGGCACCTTGCTCTCCCTGCTCCTCTTCCCTTTCTTCAAACATCATCTCCATCCCCATCATAGAAGCTCGAGCCATCCAGCAACGCACCATAGGTCCTGACTACAAAACACCGTACAACAGCCTAGAGGGTACCTACCAGCATGCCCGCGCCTATCCACTACAAGTTATAGATGTTCTTCTTGCAGTTGTATCGTGTCGTAGCCTACACCAAAAAAAACAATGGAATCTTCTCAAACCCCCATGCTCACAACTAGATTCGAAATGCTGAAATTAGAATCAATACTTTTTCCAGAGACTCCACTCCAGATCGCATTCACTTATCTAACTGTGGCTACCTACTCTTGTTGTTGAAGGGACGGAAGCGATCCTTTGCCGGCAAAGCCCCCTTTCTCGTCGGCTGCTCGGTGAGAGCAGTCGGCAAGAACGGCATGCGACAACGTAGAACCGTGGTTGAGATCGACCGTCGCGGTGGCCGGCAGTACCTTAGCCATGACTAGCTCAGCCAGGCCGTGGGTACTTGCTTCGGGATCTACTTAACCGGTGTTACCTCTTTTTTTTTCCACCGACTGTTGAGCTCAAGATGGGCGAGCTCGAATAAAAATGTTGAAATGCTTAAGGGCCCTCATAATTTTTAAAGATAAGACTGATAAGAATCGAACGAGAAGAAAGGTTGATTCATGATCGCACCTCTTGTAATTCACCGAGAGTGGACTCTGCTACCACGATGCTATGCAGACGGTGGAAGATGTGTAGAGAAAACTTTGTCACCGCAACTACAGGTGACACCTTGCGGTAATTTCAAGTAACATTATATGTCTACTCTATATAATAACATTTCCCTCCGAAAATCGGGAAGTTTCAAAAATTTTCGAAAATCCTTTTATAACACGTTCTTGCCACTAGATGACGGAATTTGGGAAGTATTTGTCCAGATCCCGAATATTGTGTTCGTAGTGTCGAACTCAGCCCGTAATGAAAAATCCTAAGAGGGAAATATTTCTATAGGCTCAGACGCATTCATTCTAGCATATTCTATTGACTACATGATTTTGCGCGATAGGATTATGGCTGCCAGACACTTCCGGCATTTTCGTTTTTCCTCTGTGGTTATCGTCCGCACAATAAGACGCTTCTTTCCATCTCTCTCCTACGCACCTTCTGTTTTCTTCTGGAATTCCACTGGAAGAAGTACAAAATGCATGTCCCATGCATGAGTGAAAACCCGTTCCGAACAAATATATAATTAGTGTCAGTTTGACGTACTTTTTTTATTTTGACAGGCAATGTCAGTTGACATGTGGAGTACATAAATAGTATAGATAAAATCTTAGTTACCTGTCAAAACCATTTTTAGTTAACTTTTGACAACCCCTGATCAGAACTCATTACAACATCGAGATTGTCAGTTGAGTATAACAATATTTTGGTTGTCAATGAACTTGAAAATACGAATTAACGTCATATCCACAACCGCAACTGAGGTAGTAATCAAATGTGCCAATTTTGAATCAATATTCAGAAGAAAATACGTCAAACGTCAAAATTTGACGTGTACAAAAAAAGTGGCATACTGTTGAGAAAATGACACCAAGTTACTTAATATCCGCCATTATACGTTATAGGACCGAAATAAATTGACAGAACATAATAGGTTTCGTGATTTGACATGTTTTATTCCTTTTTATATCTGTAAGTGTGAAGTAGCTTTATTTTGCTACCAGACACTAAACGCACTTCACAATGTTAACAAAACAGAACGCTAACCCCATTGTTAACTATAAAGAACGCGGTAATATCTTACCATTGGAAACCAGACAGAGGCGTGGCTTCGAAGAATTGTCTGTGTCTCCATCATTACATTTTTAACCCTCAACCGAATCACTTCACTTAAAAGTTTCAGTAAGAATTTTCTAGTATTTCTTTTACGCAGCAGAATTTAACTTTTTTATATTTCATTAAAAATATATATTGCTCGCGTGTGCTATAAATAATACTTTTCATCAAAAGATTGATGAAATCATTTTGCGTAAAGCAAATTATTGGTATCCTGGACAAGGAATTCGCCCTTTATTAAGGTAGGCAAAATAATTTTTTTTTTCATGTCGGCCATATTGTATGTGCCCGACAAGAATTTTTAATTTTCGTGGACACATTTTCTTTGTTCACGAGGGATGTGCCACAATTTATTCCTATTAAAACTAGTGATATTAAGATTATTCTTCTTATTCACTAGGGTTTCGGTCTGAAGCAAGGAGTTGGTCCAGAACTGTAATTTATATACCTATGACAATCTGAGTCATGGTGGAGAAGAACATGCTCATTTCAGATAGCATGAATCCTGTTGGAATACAGCAGTAAGTCCTGATTAAGCACTCATCGTCCAACTTTAATCGACTATACGGTTGAAGTGAAGTAGGAGCGCATCAGTTACGTTGCGAGTCCGAAGCATTTACCGTCCACGAGGGACTCATCAGAATTTCGTTGGCGAGGCACATGTTTTTCTGGTCAAAGACGCAGAACCACATGGCCGTACATTTTGCGGTATTTCTATATGGAATCACCTACACCATCGTCATCCCTGCGTATGATTTTCAATAAAAAAGAAAGAAACCACAATTTTGGAATACCAGGTAACAATTTCTTTATATTAATCCCTGAAATATAAACGTCCAGAGAGTAGTCTCAACGCATAAAGAGACTACACAGCGCTAAGGAAATTAATAAGCCCGATATTAACGCTTCCTTTATTCGTGTATAAAGCACAAGCTTGTCGTTGTTCAAACCTGACGCGACGTTAGAACGCCCGCGGACGGTGGAGCCGAGCTCGTACAATATATGAAATATCCTGCATCTGCGTTACTTTAAGATAATTTATATTATTCTTTATTTATATATATATGTAGTTATCATACTATCATCATTTAATTAATTACCTGAGAATTTATTTTAAATTATAAAAGTGAAATTTAATTAACTTTGTGTAAATTTGTGTTTTGTGTATGTGACCAAGAGAAGGAAGTTGAAGTTTTTATTTATTGTGAAGTTCTTTTTGAACTCACAGAATACATAGTGTATGCCCATACTCACTGCCTTCACGGCGATACTTTATGTCTTGAATCAAAGATAGACTCCAGGATTACTTTTTTTTTGAAGCTTCCTGGCAATTCCCAAGTTGAATTACACCTGCGGATTGTACTTTCATTTTAGAGTTTTGGATTTTCTAATCGATTCCTCTCAATAATACTTTACGTATTCCATCGATTAAAGTACATAGCTATAGATACTCACTGTCCTTCGGGATCATCTTTCTAAAACCTATCTCTTTAAATCTATGCTATCTTGTGTACGTATCTTCACGACACCACTTTTTTTTCATTCTTCGATACTTTTAGTTTTGATTAGCACTGATCTAGTGGATTGAATACTACACCCTAGACACTTTTTTTTGAACTTTTTTTTTAGTTCTCACTTTTTTTTCACTTCAGCTTTGGCGTTGCTCCGTATCTAGCTGGAAGACTTTTGAAGTCTTACTAGAAGAAATCCTAGAAGGTATTCTTCTTCTTATTGTTATTATTGTACTCTTTGTACTAGAATGTCAGCTTATTAGACTTGACCATTCTTTATTCTGTCAATTGAATTTTTTTTTTTGAACAACAACAACAACTTAAAGGCGCTACCACCAATTGTTCTTTTGGCTGGAGATATAGCTATTTCGTGCTTTGCCACTTTTGCACTCATCAGTCTCCTTTATATTGTGGTGCTGAGCTTTAATCCAATTTTATTTGAAAAACTTTTTATGCACACCATAGGATTCGAACCCACGCATATCAGATTTGCTCAGTCTTTGCAGTCGTATGCACTACGCATTCCACTGCTTTAGACCACTGACGTCATAGGTCGAGATGTGTTATTTGTTTATCAAATGCATTTGGAGCATCAGCATTTTTATAAGCGCCTGTAAGTATGTTGTCTTGTTCCGCCTCCATTTTTCTCCATACCTTATTTCGATAGACTACAATTCGTAGTACGTATCAAAGGGGGAGCGGTTGGAAGATCGGCAACGAACCTAGATTATTAAGTTATTATTGTTATTATTGTACTCTTTGTACTAGAATGTCAGCTTATTAGACTTGACCATTCTTTATTCTGTCAATTGAATTTTTTGAACAACAACAACAACTTAAAGGCGCTACCACCAATTGTTCTTTTGGCTGGAGATATAGCTATTTCGTGCTTTGCCACTTTTGCACTCATCAGTCTCCTTTATATTGTGGTGCTGAGCTTTAATCCAATTTTATTTGAAAAACTTTTTATGCACACTACAGGATTCGAACCCACGCATATCAGATTTGCTCAGTCTTTGCAGTCGTATGCACTACGCATTCCACTGCTTTAGACCACTGACGTCATAGGTCGAGATGTGTTATTTGTTTATCAAATGCATTTGGAGCATCAGCATTTTTATAAGCGCCTGTAAGTATGTTGTCTTGTTCCGCCTCCATTTTTCTCTATACCTTATTTCGATAGACTACAATTCGTAGTACGTATCAAAGGGGGAGCGGTTGGAAGATCGGCAACGAACCTAGATTATTAAGTTATTATTGTTATTATTGTACTCTTTGTACTAGAATGTCAGCTTATTAGACTTGACCATTCATTATTCTGTCAATTGAATTTTTTGAACAACAACAACAACTTAAAGGCGCTACCACCGCTCCCCCTTTGATACGTACTACGAATTGTAGTCTATCGAAATAAGGTATGGAAAAAAATGGAGGCGGAACAAGACAACATACTTACAGGCGCTTATAAAAATGCTGATGCTCCAAATGCATTTGATAAACAAATAACACATCTCGACCTATGACGTCAGTGGTCTAAAGCAGTGGAATGCGTAGTGCATACGACTGCAAAGACTGAGCAAATCTGATATGCGTGGGTTCGAATCCTATGGTGTGCATAAAAAGACAAGACAACATACTTACAGGCGCTTATAAAAATGCTGATGCTCCAAATGCATTTGATAAACAAATAACACATCTCGACCTATGACGTCAGTGGTCTAAAGCAGTGGAATGCGTAGTGCATACGACTGCAAAGACTGAGCAAATCTGATATGCGTGGGTTCGAATCCTATGGTGTGCATAAAAAGTTTTTCAAATAAAATTGGATTAAAGCTCAGCACCACAATATAAACGGTATTCTTCTTCCTTAACGGAAATTGAAGGTCCATCTAATAGACCTACCTCAATTAGTCATATTGCCCCTATATGTGTTTATGTGGTGTCTTATCCGTTCGTCTTGGATAGTACCTGTATCGAATCGCATGAGTTCTGGCAACTCTGCATTCGATGGTTATATGTATAAGAAGGTAAATTAAACGTATATAAAACTTAACGAAAGAGTGCTTGTTCTGCGAACAAACACGAATGAGAAGTTAGTTATTAGCAGGAACTTGATCGTGACGGAATAAAATAGTGGTTTTTTGATATAATTTTTTCCACTTTAAATTTGTTGTGTTTTCATTTCTTATATTTTGAAGATGGTTTTACAGTCTGCTACGATACATTTGGTCAGTGTCGAGCTGGATGATACCAGTGACGGGAAGGTACGACGGGAAAAATTTAATAATTTTCATAAATAGAAAAAAAACGGACGGTAAAAAGTGTTTTGTTGTCTGGCACATGACGGGAGGAAGAAGAAGGTAAAAAGATCTTAAGCGAATGACGTAAGTTCTATAGCAGAAGGAAGGTAAGAGTTTTAGAAAAAAAACAACATAAACGAGAAGGAAGATCAAATAATTTTTAATTACCGAAAGATTTCGCCTGCCTGCGTAACAACGCAACAGCCAACAAGAGCATACATACATGCACACTTAATGCTATATACATTGGAAAAAGAACCTAGTTCGATTAAATCCAAAAACCACAGTCCGCTGCGGAAAAATTTCGTTCGTCTATGTGGCAAACAAGACATGTGTTTACATTTTGTATGAATTTATATGCATACAGGTACGAAAGAAAATATGTTCACCTTTGCTCATATTCGATTTTTCAAACGACAGATTCCGTTCGCTTCGTTAAAACGTAGCAGAAGGCAAACACACATGCGCATTTTAATATAAACGAAAGAATGCGATGGATTGTACATACACAATATACAAAACTAATTGACAACATGGAAGGAAATATTGTCTTGCTCTGTCTGAACGACAATACTAAAGGAACGATCGAGACTGTTCCCCTCTTGCTTTGTACGAAAGAACTTTATTTTTTCATACCATGCGACGGCGCGATGGATATTGTATATACATATACAACACACAAGACCAGTTTAATAACATAGAAGGAAATTATCGTCTCACCCTGTCTGAACGACATCAAAACAAAATAACGAAAAGAACAATCGAGAAGGTTCCCCTCTTGCTTTATGTGTATCAAGAATTACAATCATACATACACAAGCATCGAAAGAAACATTATACCATGTAACGATATTAGGTGGAAGGAGAAGGAAAACCATGTACATTTAAATCCTATGCGCAGCATACGAAATGGAAGGGCATGAAGCGAAAGAGAATATTGAAAAGTGTTGCTGCACCGTATAAAATATCCAAAATATAAATATCCCAAGAACAATTTGATAGATTTTATTTCCTAATAAAATTACAAAATTAGATACACACTTAGGAATCTTAATTTAAACTTACAATTGGTATTCTTAATGATACGAATGAGCAACAAAAATTCAACAACTTTAATCCAGAATCCTTAAACAATTTAAATCTAAGAATTAATGTTAATTAATTTTAATTTATCTTAGTACAAGAAATACTGAAATACCTCTGATAAAATCTTCAAAGATTTTACAAAAAAGCGCGAGATTCTAACTTATAGGTTGGGTTTACTCAAAATGACTAATCAAAAAAATACTTAAACGTAGGTACTCTTTTGATAAAAAGAGACGAAAGTAGAAATTAGAAATTAGTACAAACTAACAAGTTGCCACTTTATATAAAAAAGTAATTTTAGTTTAGTTAGAGATATAAGAGGCTGGCTGACATTCCGGGGGCCGTCTGAGCACTAGGGTCAAGACAAAATATCAAGCACAGCAAGCCGACTAACTGATCTCCTGGGTTTTATGTTTCCACTCGATAAACGCACGTCACAAGTTCGTACCACTCCATCAGGGCTTGGATACGTCTTAACCACTTCCCCCATTTTCCATGATGATCTAATATCATTTGGCTCCACTAAGATGACGATACTCCCTTCAACGACTGGTTTAATGTCTTTATACCACTAAGATCGTCTTGTTATTTCGGGTAAATATTCCAAATACCAACGTTTAGTGAATTCTGCCATTAAATGTTGCGACCTTCGACTATATAATTTACTATTAATGTCGCTGTCGTAAAAAATTCCGGGGGCCGTAACATCTTTCTGATCATCACCCAAGAGCATAGAATTTGGTGAAAGTGGTTTTGGATCGTCAGGGTCGACAGGAATGTGTGTAAGAGGTCGACGGTTGATTTGACCCTGGGCTTCAATGAGAGCATTTCGAAGAACATCTTCTCTTGGTACAACTCCTCGTAGAATAAAATCAACAGTAATTTTAGTAGACTGAATAAGCCTCTCCCACGCACCACCCATCCATGGTGAATAGGCGGGAATGAATCGCCAAACTATACCTTCATATTTCGCTGAGTATTCACAAAGAGCTGATTCCATCTCTTTGACATCCTTTTCCAGAAGGTTTCTCGTACCGACAAAGTTGAGCCCATTGTCACTATATAAAAACTTAGTAACAACTCGGTTGATTAAGAACCGGCGGAGTGCCATAGTACATTGATCCAATGAAAGGTCATTCAGAAGCTCAATTTGAACGGCCCTGAATGTTAGGCAGGTGAAGATCATTCCATATCTCTTTACGGTTCCCCTTCCAAATTTTACAATCAGCGGACCAAAGCAATCTACGCCAACGTGCGTAAATGGCCTTGACTCAAAAGATAATCGAGCGACTGGAAGTTGTCCCATCAACGGCATTTGCGGTTTAGCTCTGATAAGTTTACACATATTGCAGCGGGTTTTGATTCTTAGAACTGAAACCCTGGCACTGATAATCCATGCTCTCTCCCGTATATCCGAAATGATCCCCGCTGTACCAATGTGAAAATTGCGATCATGATGGTATTGCACAAATATGTCGACTAGAGGGTGATTTTTTGGCAGAATCGCAGGATTTCGAGAAGCGTATGAAATTAGCGCCTTTTGAGCTCTCGAGCTCATGCGAATAGTGCCTTCAGTATCCAGGAACGGAGATAAACTGTGTAGTGAGCTTCCGTTTTCCACCGTCTTGTTCTCACTAAGACGTCTTAAATCAGATAAAAAAGCATCTTGTTGAATCTTTCTAAACAACCAATCTTCTGCACGATGATATTCAGAAGGAGTGACGAAAGATTCTCTCTCTATAACCCTCTTAAAATAAAGGTCCTGAGCACGAAGTAAAAATGCAATAACCCTTACTGAAGAGCCCCAATTCGCTTGAAACCTTGGTTTTAACTCATCGTAAACGAGAAAAGAAATCCTTGACGTGCTGGAATGAACCATAACATTAGTATCTGCTTCGCCGGAGATTGTTTCTAAGTTGTCAGATTGGCTTGATTTAATGGGCCACATCTCAAAGGGTTCCTTTAGGAAATCGGGACCTTTAAACCACCTAGATTCGAAATTTCCCATACAAGGATCACTCCATTTCGTGCCATCATCGGCAACATTGTCTGCAGAACTGATGTGAAACCATTGTCGAGGTGTACTAGAGTCCAAGATCTCTCCGATTCTTACGGAAACAAACATAGGAAACTTGTACTCTGCAGAACTGATCCAGTAGAGAACTGTTTTTGAGTCCGAGAGGAAGATAACTTCTCGAATCAAAATAGAATGAGAAGCCTTAATAGTTAAAGCTAGGCGGGCACCCAGAACTGCAGCTTGCAATTCCAAACGTGGAACCGATAACTTCTTCAAAGGCGCAACCTTAGCTTTTGCCATAACCAAAGCAACTTCAACAGCATCATTTCTTTGAAAACGGAAGTATGCGACTGCGGCGAAAGCCTTTTCTGAAGCACCTACAAAGACTATAAGACTGGGACTGGAATCGCTAGGAGACCATGAAACATACAGGCGCGGAATTTTCAGTTTCTCGATACCCGTCAGCTCCTTGATAAACTCTAGCCATTGTTCTTTTAGAAACTTCGATATTGGTTCGTCCCAGTTAGAACCTTCTCGCCAAACTTCTTGCAGAATTATCCGGCCTCGAATAATATAATTTGAGATGAGTCCCAATGGATCAAAAATACGCATGATAGCTTTAAGGATTTCACGTTTAGAAATTGAAGTCTCTGTAGTTAACATCTTCTTTAACAAACCATCATTTGACAAACTATAAGTAAGAAGATCAGAATTAGGGTGCCAATACAAGCCTAAAATTTTTGTAATGTGACTGTCAGAATCATTTGGATCCATACTGATCAATTTAGCATTTACATTTCTCTCTGGAACTTGCTTCAAAAAATCCAAACTATTTGACTGGACGACTACCAGATCAAAACTCATCGACTTGCAAATCTGAATGGCATCTTTTGTAACTGATAGAGCTTCTTCCACGGTGTCATGGCTATTGAAGTAATCGTCAACATAAGTCCGGTTGACTAAACCATCTACAGCATCCGGAAATTCATCTTTGAACTTGTTAGCATGGAAGTTCTTAACAAATTGGGCACACACAGGAGAGCACCTAGGGCCAAACATCATCACCTCCATGATGTAAACTGTGGGTAACTTGGTTGTATCTCCATTCCTCCAGAGAATGCGTTGACATTGCTGATCTTCAGGTTTTATTCGAATCTGATGAAACATTTCCTTTACGTCAGCATTCACTGCTATCTTGCGTTCCCGGAGCTTGAAAATACCGGCATGAAGAGACACTTTGTTGTCAGGACCTTTTAGCAAATGCGAATTTAGAGAGACACCACACACCTCCGCGGCAACGTCAGCAACATCTCTGGGTTTTGGCGGGCTCTTATTCGGGTTTACAACGATGAAAGTTGGCGCGTACCAAACTCGTGGCCAGACTTCTTTAAGCTCCTCTGGTGAGGCAATCCTGGCATACCCCTTTGACAACAGATTTTGCATATGATTGTTCTTCCATTCTAGAAGGTGTGGTTTTTTCTTCAATGACCTCTCCAACGAAACAAGTCGACTAAACGCCATCGAAAAACTATCAGGCAACTTGACATCGTCAGCATCCCAGAGCAAACCAATCTCATAACGGTTATTGACATACTTGATCGTACTCTCCATGATGCTCAGAGCTCAACTGGTTTGCTTACTAACCAAATCACCCTTGTAATGTTTAAAATCAAAACCGATTAAATAAAATCATAAGACAAAAGACAAGTTTTCGATACGATGGCTTTTATTCGACTGACTCTTTATAACAGAAAAACCTTAAAGATCATATTGGTACATAATACATATAAAGTCTAATACATAGTAGAATACGAACGGTGAAGAATCATCCGATTGTAGGATGATAGATTACCGTAACCATTAGGTTACATATTACATTATATACATGGATTTTGATTCTTTTAGTACTTGAACAGGGTGTTCATTAGATGATATTTTAGAAGTTAATATTATTTCAAAATAGAAGAATGAATCTCTTACAACTCGATCATCCTGACTGAAAAATCGTCCCCGATTTTCTGTATTTATTAGCAATAATGCTCACATTTTGTTTGACTGCATTATAAAACAAATATAATGAATTCGCTGGAACTATTAGTAACGAAATTACTATATCTTAGGTATTATTGAAATTTGTTGTTTAAATTGAAATCAAATTAGATTGACATAAAACAATACATCTCTTAGAATTACATACATTCATGTACATACATACCTATTATGAAAATTTAATTGTCTTTCGGAAATACTTATAATTTAAAATATGAAAATGAAAATTGAATATCAAAAAGTGCAATGAGATTTAGGCGGTTGCATACGGTTTCATGTTCTCTGGGCAAGCTACACCTTCATATGGAACTCGCGAAATTTGCAAGTTCTCAATATCTTTTATCAAATATCTGTCGTTTGGAAAGACTTTAATAACTTCAAAAGGACCTTTATACTTCGCTAAAAGTTTTTTGTTTATACCAGGAGTATTGACAACATTTTTTATCATTACATAATCTCCAATTTTATATGTATGTGGTTCCTTATGACGCTTATCAAAATATAATTTATTTACCTCCTGACTTTGAACAGTGTTTTCATTCGCTTTCTGCCTCACGGATTCCAAATTCCTCCCACCCCCAACGATTATATTTTGCTCTAGATACTCTCGAATTTGGTCATTGACCAGGCCTTTTTGTGGAACCCCAAAAAGTAATATACTTGGACTGAACCCCGTGCTTTTATTTTCGATGTTATTAAGGGCGAATTCAATTTTAGTTAGATGTTTGGTCCAGTCACCCGGTTCCATTTCACTTTCCTTAGATAGCATTGTTGTTAAACTTCGGTTGATGCGCTCTACCTGTCCGTTGGACTGAGGTGAACTGGTAGCTATCTTAATATGCTGAATGCTATATTCATTGCAGAAAACAGAAAAATCTTCGGAGGTGAAACAGCTACCTCTATCCGAAACAATACGTGACGGCTTACTATAAACTGCAAAATATGTTTCCAAACATTTAATTACTTCCTTCGTACTGGTGCTTTTAACTGCGTACAGTTTCGTAAATTTAGAGAAGCCATCGATAACTAAAAATATATGCTTTTTAGTGTTTCGCACAGAGGAAGGTAACGGACCATAATGGTCAACATGAATTGTCTCAAACGGTTTGTCTCCCTTGGGGATGCTATGCAAGACACCCTCCTTTTTGCCAGTTGGTGGTGAGAAGTGAATGCATTTTAAACAATTTTGTATGTAATTTTTAATTTTCATTTTCATACATGGAAACCAGTATGTTTTTCTCAAAAAGTTATAGCACTTCTCGACACCAACATGACATAAAGCATCGTGATGCGTTTGGATAATATCTCTCTCCATCTGCGAAGGAACATAAAAGTATACTTTGTTGTTTATCTTTCGATACACTAGCCCATTAACTAACTCGTAAGAAGAGCTTTCCCTTTTTTCTAACATTTCTACCAATCGCTTAATTGTTGAATCTCTTTGTTGGGATGCAGCAAGTGCGTGTTCAAAAGAATCAGACTCGATTATAAGAATGTTGTGCGACCGGCTAAGAGCATCAACGTGCTTCATTCTATTGCCGTCTCTATGGTCTATGCTGTAATCATAATCTTGCAGTTCCAACGCCCAGCGCGAGATTCTTGGATTAAGCATTTTCTTACTAAGCGTTAAAGTCAGTGATTTACAGTCAGTTATAATTTTGAAGCGTATACCAGTCAGATAAATTCTGAATCTTCTGAGAGCATAAATTATGGCTAGGGTTTCCAACTCATATGAGTGGTATTTGGATTCTTGAGGTGTAGCACGTTTCGAAAAAAAGAAAATAGGATGGAAAAGTTTATCATTTTGTCGTTGCAATAAGACTGCTCCAAAACCCAAATTGCTAGCATCACAGTGCAACTCTGTTTCTGCTAAGGCGTTATAAATGCAAAGTATCGGAGAATTAAGCAGTTTTTGTTTAAGCTCTTGAAAAACCGATTGTTCTTTTTCACCAAAAATGAACGGTACATCTTTTTTTAAAAGATCATACAAAGGTTTCGAAAAAGTTGAAAAATCCTGTATGAATTTTCGAAAATAGGAACACAAACCTAAAAAAGAATGTAGACATTTAACATTTTTAGGTGTTGGAAAATCTGAAACTGCTTTTAAACCATCGTTATTCGGGCCTATCCCATCAGCAGATACTTCATACCCTAAATATGTTATTTTTTCAAATACAAACAAACACTTATCAAATCTGAGTTGCAAATTATTTTTTAACACTACGTCTATGACTTCTTTCAAAATAACAAAATGTTCTTCTTTTTTTTCTGTTGCAATTAACAAGTCATCGATGTAAACCAACAGTTTACCAGAACTTATATGACCCTTGAAAATTGAATTTATGTAGCGCTGAAAGACCATAGGAGCATTCTTTAGCCCAAAGGGCATTCGCAGGTACTCAAATTGGCCTAATGGTGTTGTGAAAGATGTGTATTTCACCGAATCCTTTGACATTCTGACATGATGAAAGGCACTCTTTAAATCTAAGAGCGAAAAGTATCTTTTTCCACGGAGCCTGTCTAAATGATCTTCTATCAAAGGAATCGGGAAATTGTCCTTCAGCGTAACTTTGTTCAATTGACGAAAGTCAATACAAAGTCGCAATTCACCCGTTTTCTTTTTGCTCAAAACGATTGGCGATGCAAACGGCGAGTTACTTTCACGAATTATTTTTCTCTTAACCAAATCGTCTAAAATAGTTTGTAATTGTAACTTATGAGCAAATGGCAAACGCCTTGGCGAACAATTGAAAACACTGTTAGGGTCAGTTAACATGATTCTCATTTCGAAATTTGAATTATCATTTAAAAAATTATCTTTTATGTCAATACTCCCGGTTACTATATTTTTAACTTTAATTTTTTCTTCGTAGCTCAAGTTTTCATTGATTTTTAAACAAATTGATTCATCGCGATCATCACACACGTCAATATTCAATATTTCAGAAACATTCACATCAATTTCTTTTTCTTTAAAATCATCTTGATCGAGAATAAGTTTCGAAAATTAATTAAAGCAAAAACTCAAGTTCAATTATCATACATAAGGTAGTTTAATACTTTTATTAATTTTTATACTCGTCAAGCAATAATTACAAAGAAAATATCGACAACTTTCTAACAAGAGATGTTTCCTCGGCGGTGGTTGCTATCACAAGAGACAGATAATTAGAATTTAAAAATCAAGGTACTAATGTAGCTGCGATAAGAAAGTACCGCACGAATCCACAGCAGCACAAGTGAATCAAAAACGATGATCCGTTATTGACACTACAAGTGCAGAGGGAACCCGCTAGCTAACGTATTCCAAAGGGCTTGCGCTGTAGGAAGCAATGCAAATATAATGTTTTAAGACAAGTAGGTATGTAGGTATGACTTGTTAAATCAGCAAAGAGAACATCTTTTGTTTAACGGAAAAAACCAATATAAAGACGCTATATAGGGTAAGTTGTCGATGTACATAATATTGCAAAGAAATTAAATAAATTTAATTTGAGAATTAATGAAGTTAAACGCAAGAAAATTAATGAAATAAATTGGATTAAACAAAAAACAATAACAAAGAAATTAAACAGATTAAATGAAAAATCTTAACAAAATCATAAATAAGTGATTTTAAACATTTTAAACATTTTGAACAAATGCATTTCTCAACATGCCGCCTCCCCTGAAGGGCACTTCAGGAAATTGGTAACAAAGCCAGTTTGGTAATGGGTCTTTTGAACAGCCCGGCCTTAGTGCGAAGAGTTACTACCCGAGTATGTCCATCTTGACCTGAATGTAGCTTTTCGATGCGACCCAAAGCCCATTGAGAAGGGGGTAAATTAGGCTCTTTCACAACAACAAGATCACCTTGTTTGAAGTCACGGGTAATCTTTTTCCATTTAGGCCTTTGCTGCAGCGATGTTATGTAGTCTATTTGCCACTTCTTCCAAAAGCCTTGTAGCATGTTTTGTATTAGTTCCCAACGTCCCAATCGATTTATTGGAACTTCCAAGTAGCAAGGTTCTGGTATTGCAGTGTATGGGCGACCTACAAGGAAATGAGAAGGGGTTAATGGGTTCAAATCAGTATCGGATATTGCATTTAAAGGTCGGGAATTCAACAAAGCTTCTATTTGGGCAAGCAAAGTGCCCATTTCTTCAAAAGTAAGTATGTTGTTTCCGATGATGCGATGAAGATGCTGCTTAACACATTTGATGCCCGACTCCCAGAGTCCTCCAAAATGCGGGGCATGGGGTGGTATAAACTGCCATTCAATGTTCTCTGCAGCCAAAGTTGTGGACACTAATTCATTGTGCTTAGCGGATCGAGTCAACTCATAAACTTCCGAGAGTTTTCGGGCAGCTCCCTGGAAGTTAGTGCCATTGTCCGAATGAATTACGCTGCATTTTCCTCTCCTGGCGATGAATCTTCGTAGGGCAGCAATAAAAGCATCGGTTGAGAGGTCGCTAACAACTTCCAAGTGAAGAGCTTTGGTTGCCAAGCAAACGAATAATGCGAAGTAACCTTTCGTTAGCTTCGCCTTTCGAAGTTTCGACGCTCGAAGCAATATTGGACCAGCATAATCGCAGCCAGTTTGAGCAAAGGGAAATGATGGTGAAAGACGAGACGAAGGTAAATTTCCCATAAGCTGCGCTGAGGTTGACGAACGCAAGCGGAAGCAATCGAGGCAATCATGCACCACTTTTCGAATCATGTTTCTAGCTCCAATTATCCAGTATTCCTGCCGAATTACTGAAAACAACTCCGAGACACCAGCGTGAAGAAACTTCTTATGAGCATCTGAAAGTATAAGCTGCGAAATACGATGATTCTTTGGTAAGATAATAGGGTGTTTTATACTAAAAGGAATGTTTGGAGCTTTCGAAAGACGTCCCCCAACTCGCAGTAAACCTACTTCATCAACAAAAGGAGCTAACGATGATAGTTTCGACTGCTGTACAACCTGCTTTTGCCTTTTTAACACTTCCATATCTGTACTAAATTCATTCTGGCAAAATCTAAGACATGTTTCTTTGGACGTTCGAAGTTCCGTAAAAGATAAAAACCCCAACCATCGTTCTCTAGATGAGACATTATGCAAAAACCGATGAACATAAGCAACAATTCGCACACATTTTGCCCACGAAGACGTTTTTTCAAGAAGTTCTTCCAAAAAATGGGTTTCTCGAACTGATGTTAACACTGCTACTTGATGTTTTCTTTCCTCGGGAACATTGTTCACTTCCCTGACCATAACAGCTGGCCAATGAGTAGTTTCCAAAGAAATCCAAACGGGACCACTCCACCACAATTCCAAATCCACTAACTTGCTTGGTTCCACTCCTCTCGAGGCACAATCAGCCGGATTGTCCTCTGAACGAACATGATTCCAGACGGAGCGAGGCAAGTTATCCAAAATTTCTGCGGTCCGATTGGCAACGAAGGTATTCCATCGACGAGGAAGAGAAGAGAGCCAAGCCAGGACAATAGTTGAATCCGTAAAGGCAAAGATGTTTCCGGGAACCTCATCCAGTGACGAACAAACCAGTTTCATAAGGCGACTAAGCAGAAGGGCTCCACAGAGCTCAAGGCGCGGTATTGAAATTTGTTTGACAGGGGCAACACGACTCTTTGCTGCAATAAGGTGAATCTCAACTTGCCCATCTTCGGAAACACTTCGTGCGTAGATCACAGCAGAGTAGGCCTTTTCTGAAGCATCACAGAATCCAATTAAATCGAATACCTCAGAATTCAACGTGTACCTTCGAGGAATTTTGAGCTGCTCTAAGTATGTTAACTGCTGCCTATACAAAATCCACTTGTCTGCAACTTCCGTAGGTAAAGAGTCATCCCAGTCAATCTTGATGTGACTTAACCAAAGACCTTGAAACAACATCTTGAAAAGAATGGTGGACGGAGCTAGAAACCCCATTGGGTCGAAAATCTTAGAAACCTCGGAAAGCAAGTTTCTTTTGGTAGGTGCTAACGAATCTCCTAAGGCTATCTTAAAGGTGAAAATGTCTCGGTACGGATTCCAAACAATGCCAAGCACCTTCTTCCATTCGGTGTCCGGATCCAAGGAAACTACTGTTTGATCGTTTTCCGTAGTACTGAGAATTTCCCAACAATTTGACGACCATTTGCTCAGCTCTAACCCACCACAAGATAAAATTCCTACAAGCTGCCTCTTCAACTCCAAAACTCCTGACAAAGAATCTGAACCAGCCGCAAAGTCATCAACATAAGAATTTTTCAAAATGGCGGAAGAAGCCATAGGAAACTGGTGTTGGTAGTCCGTAGCCAATTGTCTGAGCACTCGTATGGCCAGAAAGGGGGCGGGCGCAGTACCATAAGTTACGGTACTCAAACGAAAATGCCCAATAGGGTCAGAGGGGGATTCTCTCCAAACGATCCGTTGGAAATCGCGGTGCTTCGGACTCAACCAAATTTGTCGGAACATTTTAACAATGTCGGCACAGAAGACGTACCGATATAACCGAAATTGCATATATACGTTGAGTAGCTTTCTTTGCAGTGGAGGTCCAATATGAAGTACCTCATTCAAGCTGATTCCTTTTGAATCTCGGTACGAACCATTAAAAACTACCCTCATTTTGTTAGTTACCACAGCGTGGTGTGGCAAATAAAATACCTTTCCCGACGTAGGCTCTATTTCTTCATCTGGAATGCGTTCCATATGGCCAAGTTCCTCATACGTCTTCATGAAACTGCAATATTCTGCTCGAAGCCTATCATCGCGAGAGAAACGTCGCTCCAAACAAAAAAACCTCGATATAGCGCCAGAAAGAGTATTGGCAAACTGAACGTCATCCTGTCGAAATGGCAATTCAACAATAAACTTACTGTCGGGAGCTCTCGAAAAAGTGTTTTCAAAGTGATTGTCAGCTTCTTCTGCGCTTTCGACGATGGGAATATGAGACCCAATTTCTTCAATTTCCCAGAAAGATTTAAGAATAACATCTACATCAACTCCGACGTGCATTGAAACAATCTCTTTGTGAGGCATTCTTCCAGAAATCACCCAGCCAAACGCAGTGTTTTGGGCAAAATATATCCGCTATTGTCGGATCTATGACCCTCCCTCAAAATCGCCCACACCCTGTCCGAACCAAGCAAATATCAATAGGACCAGGAGTATGGAACCCAGGATCCGCTAACTGCAGATCGTTTACAGGTAGAGGGTCTTTCAAGTCAAAAGAGAGTGAGGTTGTTGAGGACGAAATGGTTTTTAGCACATACGCCTCTACATTCATTGAAAAGGTATCAAAACGCGAGTTTAATTGAAGACTAACGACCCCTTGCGTAACACCAGCGTTAACTGCAGAGATACCAGATATTGGTACGCGAGCATGGCGACGAGAAAAGCCTAGCATTCTCACTGCACGGTCGGTTATAAAAGAAACCTGTGAACCCGTGTCCAAGAGCGCACGAAAAAGCTGAGGATTTCCTACTGCATCCAACACTTTCACGACAACAGTTGGTAGTATTCCAGAAATCGGACTATTTGGTTGAGTGTGATGTTTTTCAAATGACGGAATAGGCTGAGAAACTAAAGCAGTCACATTTGGGGATTCGCCCTCAGCGTTCGGAGTAGCAGGAGCAACTCTCTCAAGGTGTACCAACGTATGGTGACGCGACTGGCAATGAGAGCAACGAGTCCTTGCGCGACAGCGCGACGACGGATGGTTTGTTCCTAGGCAGTTATAACAGAGTCTTAGATCTCTAGCGAAACGACGGCGATTGTCAACCGACATAGCGATAAACTGCGCGCACTGGTATAGAGGATGGTCACATTTACATTTCGGACATGTTATAGTAGCCACGATTAAACTTCCTACCCTTCCCGCAATGTTCGTTGGGCGCGTTTGCGTTTTATTGGCTTTAAACTTAAGCTCACTTGACTCTAGAGCACTACACCGATCCTCTAAAAATTCAATCAGTTCACTCACGGTAGAATCTTCCGAATTTTTGTTCGTTAAAGCCCAAGCTTTACGCGTATCAGTGTCTGTTTTATTTATCAAAAGGTAGATCAACCAAGGATCCCTTCCGTCGGCCTGCATAGCATTTAATCCCCGAACAACCTCATCCGCGTTATCAATCAATTTTCGCAACTGCCTACAATCTGCGTTTGTCACCGGCGTTATATTCAAGTACGTTTCAATAAATTGATTGATTATATACGATGGTCTATTGTACCGGCGTTCAAGCTTATCCCAGGCCGGAACATAATTAACGTCGGATATGTAAATACCATTTAGCAAATTAGCTGCTTCATCACGCAAAAAAGATTTAAGGTACCGAAACTTTTGAGCACTAGATAAATTTTTGCTACAGTCTATGCTACCTAGGAACATATCGCGGAAACACGGCCATTCGCGATAGTCACCTGCAAAGGGTGTAATTTTAAACGCGGGCAACTCAAGATCTGCAGAAAGTTTCGATGAATTCAAACCCGATTCAGAATATGATTGAATACCTTTTTTCTTTTGAGGTGCCTTAACTCCACTTTCAGCATTCAGAGCGGTATTTTCTTCGGCAGCCAAAGGGGACACTGAATTATTAAGATTATTTTCAGAAGTATCGTGAGCCTGGCTATTTCCAACTAAAGAAGCTCGAAGGGGAATTTTCCCACCGAAAGAATCACGCGCAGGGGTTTTTCCCCTTAACCAATTTAAAAGCAAAGTTTTTGATGCAATAAATTTGTCTTCAACCGTTTCAAAATCTGCTTCTGGATCCACGTACCCATTTTCTGCGTGGTGCTGATGAAGGTCAAATTGATTGCCACAAAAATCTTTCCACGCCTCTTCTAACCGATCTAACCTTACTTCAAGGGCTTCACATAACGTGTCTTCGGGAATCGATTGTGCAAAACTCCACACACGAATAATTGTGGATTTGATATGCTCGCGCGATTTTAGCAAGGTATCCATTTTAATATACCAAAACAGGTGAAATCAACCGTTCTACTCAAAGATGTATTGAAATACAAATAATACGAAATCTTCCAATTTCTACTGCACAGCACCAGAAAGCTCCCAAAAAACAAACAGCAGCAACAGCAAATTGCACCAGATCCAATTTACAAAGAATTACCTGCCGTCCAAGCAAGAGGATTATATGGACTGTATCCAAAGGCGAAAGCAACCACCGGAATCAATTCAATTAAATTTAACATTTAATCGCAAACAAAATTAACAAAGAATCCGGCTCGTGAAGGTCCAAATTTGATCGAGAATAAGTTTCGAAAATTAATTAAAGCAAAAACTCAAGTTCAATTATCATACATAAGGTAGTTTAATACTTTTATTAATTTTTATACTCGTCAAGCAATAATTACAAAGAAAATATCGACAACTTTCTAACAAGAGATGTTTCCTCGGCGGTGGTTGCTATCACAAGAGACAGATAATTAGAATTTAAAAATCAAGGTACTAATGTAGCTGCGATAAGAAAGTACCGCACGAATCCACAGCAGCACAAGTGAATCAAAAACGATGATCCGTTATTGACACTACAAGTGCAGAGGGAACCCGCTAGCTAACGTATTCCAAAGGGCTTGCGCTGTAGGAAGCAATGCAAATATAATGTTTTAAGACAAGTAGGTATGTAGGTATGACTTGTTAAATCAGCAAAGAGAACATCTTTTGTTTAACGGAAAAAACCAATATAAAGACGCTATATAGGGTAAGTTGTCGATGTACATAATATTGCAAAGAAATTAAATAAATTTAATTTGAGAATTAATGAAGTTAAACGCAAGAAAATTAATGAAATAAATTGGATTAAACAAAAAACAATAACAAAGAAATTAAACAGATTAAATGAAAAATCTTAACAAAATCATAAATAAGTGATTTTAAACATTTTAAACATTTTGAACAAATGCATTTCTCAACACATCTTTTATAATATTTTTATTCTCAACCTTAAGGGTTATGTTATTTTCATGTAAAAATTCTCGTCCTAAAACTATAATATTTTGCATACTTTCATTTTTTACTACATGTAAACAAATTTCAACATAATTATTGTTTAATTTAATCTTACAAAATACCTTACCGAATATGATCAGTTTACTATTATTGATACCAAAAAAGTCATCCTTTGCATCTTCTATAGTTGTCATGAGAAAAGGTGGAATATAACGCTGCTGCACAAAGTTGATAGGACTTCCAGTATCGATCATGGTCATGGCATCCATCTTGAAATTGACTGCTCCACTTTCGTTGTTCAGGAAATTGTACTCGAATAATCCATAAAAATTGTTCAAAAATGAAGACGTTGACGTTTTAGCTGGTTCTGCACTCTGGAGTGCCAGAACTGTGTTAGATTGTGGACAATTTTTGGCGATGTGCTCCTTTTGTCCACAAATAAAGCAAGAACCTCTTTCTCGCCGCGGCTTCAGGCAATTGGTGGAAATGTGCCCTTTTTCGTTGCAATTATAGCATTTAATGGTTATTTGTGGTTTTGCTGGATGGTTCGGCTGTGATGGTGGTTGCATGGCTCTCAAATAGTTTGATGTTGATGGCTGGATTTCGATCTTAATTTTTTCGTATTTCCTTAAAGTTTTCTTCAACTCGTCAATGCTGTTGGAGGTTAACAAAATTTGTTTGTTGTACATCGAGTCAGGAATACCTTTAATTATGTAGTGTATGACGTCCTGCTCCTGGATGTCTGATGCCGAAGCTATTTCCTGCATTGAAAGGACGTACTGTTGGAAGTTCTCTTCTTTGCGTTTTTTCCGGCTTCTTAAAGCGTTGTGAACATCAGTCGCGGTTGTGTAGTGGCAGAACTCAATTAACAAAGCTGCCTTCAGCTCACACCAAGACCGACAAGATGTTGTCCTCAAAAATAACTTGGCTGTTCCTCTCAGTAATCTTTTGGCATAAATGAAGCATTCCGATTCATTCAAATTATAAAGATACTTCGAATCATCAAAGCTTCTTATCCATTTTGCCACAGGATAATTGTCATCCCCGGAAAACGTGTTCAGGGACTCCTCAATGTCACGGAAAGAATACGAAGACCTCGTTTCGTCAACTGGTCTATTTAATTCCGCCAACCTCTTTTGTAGGGAAACGATTTCTTCCTTTCTTCTTACTGATTCCCGTAAACCCTCCAGCTGCTGTATTTCCTCATCCACATCTTCCGCATTGACATCTTCGCCGTCCGCTTCAAGGTTTCCCAGAATATTGGGAGGAAACAACTCTTCCATACGATTCAAATCCAGCTCTGCAATACCTTCCTGCAATCTTATTCGTAATGCTGTCTTTAAACCACTCGTCGACAAACCCAAATCGCTTAATTTGTCTTTAAGACGTTGCACAGTTGCGTTTTGCAAAAACTCCTCGGCACGTGCTGTCGCCATTTTTGATCCACGCAATTATTTAATTTGTCAAACTATTAAAATCACTTCAATTTAATTTATAACATTAACAAAATATCCGAGTACTTTTTCAAAAAAATGCGTGAGAAAAAATTCCACTTCTGATTAGTTGTAATGTTTAAAATCAAAACCGATTAAATAAAATCATAAGACAAAAGACAAGTTTTCGATACGATGGCTTTTATTCGACTGACTCTTTATAACAGAAAAACCTTAAAGATCATATTGGTACATAATACATATAAAGTCTAATACATAGTAGAATACGAACGGTGAAGAATCATCCGATTGTAGGATGATAGATTACCGTAACCATTAGGTTACATATTACATTATATACATGGATTTTGATTCTTTTAGTACTTGAACAGGGTGTTCATTAGATGATATTTTAGAAGTTAATATTATTTCAAAATAGAAGAATGAATCTCTTACACCCTTGAGCGGCATAACACCAAATTCCTCCGTTGTAAAGTGGCGTTTCACTATTTCGTGGAGTTCATCTTCGAATTTGATGGCGTCATGGAACAAAAATCTCATCGCCGGCTTTGAAGCATCATGAAAAAAGGATGCTCTGATCGTAGGAGCAGACTTACCATAAACTATCCACCCCAAGAGAGTTTTTAAAGCACACGGCTCTTCATCATTACCGTGTCTCTGCCCATGGCCCAAAAGGAACTTCGCATGATCTAAACCAACTAAGATCTTGGGCTTTGCCTCGACGAGATCTGTAAGCGGGAGCCCACGAAGATGTGGATACATTTTTTTTAATTCAGAAGAATTAATTGACTGCTTAGGAAGCTCCAACCCTTTCACAGTATACACATTTCTCAAAAGATGGCGCTTTTTATTTCGAACGCTAGAGACAGCTAAAGTAGTTCTTATAGAGTCTTCACTTCTTGATACGCCTTTCGTCCACTGAAGAGTTAGGTTTTCGGCTTGGCCTTCGAGTCCAAGTTCATCAAATAAATCTTTTTCCATCATAGTTAAGGATGACCCATCATCCAAAAATGCAAAGGTGTCGATAAATCTTTCATTGATCCCATAAAGTCGTATAGTAACTACCTTAAAAAACACGGGCATCTCAGAACCTATATGGTTTGAATTGAACTTGGAACTAGGAACATATGGAACGGCTGATACATTTAACTCTTTATTCTGCTGAACAGGCGACTGGTGTAAAAGAGGATGGTGACGTCCCGAGCATCCGGATAAACCACAGGTCTTCTTTTTAGAGCACGACCTCCAATCATGTTGAGCTGGGTTCAAACAACGAAAACATATTTTGTGCTCTCGTGCAAATGATAATCTTGAATCTGGCGACAATAACCTGAACTCTTCGCATTCATTAAGAATATGTTCTTTGCCTCCACATTTAGCACAAGAGACCTTTGAATCTGAACAAGTAGGCAGTGGCTGATGAGTCAACACCCGATTTGTACTTTTCTGTGCCGCCTGTGTTCTCTTGGGAATAAACGATTCCAAAGGCTTTACTAATTCGGGTGGCAGATCAATCACTTTCTGCGTAAGAAAATTTGCAAGATCTTCTATTGAAGGTCTAGGCTTTGTTAATTGCTTTTTCCTCCAATCCTGGTAAAGCCCAGCGCCTAACTTGCAAGACAAGTCAGTCAGCACATACCCATTTGACAGGTCGTCAACTCTGTTAATCGATTTCAAATCAGCAACAAATCCGTTCACCTTAACAGCCCATAAATGTAGATTTGGATCGCATTTCGATTTTTAAGTTGGAAGTTTGAGAAGATCTGCCGTCAACCCGTGAACCAAGACATCAGAACGACCAAATATAGAACGCAGAGAATCCATAATTGCCTCATCATCGGTGGAATATTTCAGACGATCACTGACCAGCTGATAAGCATCACCCGTAAGGGCCTTGCGAGGACGAGCGACATTCTCTTTACCACTGTACTTCCCTTCAATGGTCGTCGATCTATAAACCTCCTCGAAATAAGGCCATTCCCGCTTATTACTTCCTGAAAAGGTTGGCAGCTCTTGTACGTTGCTTCGATTTAAAATAGTGAGCAAACTTGCCATATCGGATTGATGAATTGTAGATTCTTGGAAGCTAACTCGATGAGTATGCGTGGCACTGGAACGAATTGGGGTAGATTGACGTGGTTGAGTAGAATTTTTTAACAGCGACTGATGATTAGCTTGAACTTGTTTAATCATCTCCAACCTTTCATCTGAAAATGGCTTGGCGGCTGGTGGAACTAGGGGATCCTCTATCTGGCTTGGAACTGAAGCAATAGCCAGTTTCTGCTTCGTTTCCTCTAATTCATTTCTCAAAGAAAGAAGTTCTGCATCCTTCTGAGCCGCAGCCGCCTGAGCCACTGCAGCGGCTTCTAACAAAAAGTCTACTGTGGCAACTACCTCTGAACCTTTACCTTTTTCAAGATCATCTTTATTAACATCGTCACTAGGAACAGCTTCTTTAGGATCTTCTTCTACAAACACACAATCATTTTTGTTGCAAAACCATGGATCAGCAGTCGTAAATAAGTCCTGCTTAAACTTGGCACAATCAAAATGCCACCATCGCTTACACTTCTCACATGAAACCATCTCTTCCGAATCTGGCAGGCGGCAACCTTTCTTAGTGCAACTGTGTCCTGTCCGATTCATCTTAGTTAAGTACTTAATTGATTCAACAATTGAAATAAAATAATGTTGCTGCACCGTATAAAATATCCAAAATATAAATATCCCAAGAACAATTTGATAGATTTTATTTCCTAATAAAATTACAAAATTAGATACACACTTAGGAATCTTAATTTAAACTTACAATTGGTATTCTTAATGATACGAATGAGCAACAAAAATTCAACAACTTTAATCCAGAATCCTTAAACAATTTAAATCTAAGAATTAATGTTAATTAATTTTAATTTATCTTAGTACAAGAAATACTGAAATACCTCTGATAAAATCTTCAAAGATTTTACAAAAAAGCGCGAGATTCTAACTTATAGGTTGGGTTTACTCAAAATGACTAATCAAAAAAATACTTAAACGTAGGTACTCTTTTGATAAAAAGAGACGAAAGTAGAAATTAGAAATTAGTACAAACTAACAAGTTGCCACTTTATATAAAAAAGTTGTTTTAGTTTAGTTAGAGATATAAGAGGCTGGCTGACAAAAAGAAATACATATTTTTGTTGTTGTTTCTTTTGCTTCTGCATCTATCATGGCAAATGTTTGAGTTTAACTCATAAAAGATTTTGCGGTCGAAGGCGAGAGACATCATACGAAGAAAGACCCGTTATAAAAAAAAACAACATTGAAATATATATAAAAAAAAACAAAACAGTTCAATTTACAAGAAAAGTGAATTTTTCAAAAGGTAATATTTTGTGTTCATGTAGTAGGAATAGAAAAAAAACGTGCTGCTGTTGCGCTAGGGGTGAAATTGTTTTTTTTTGTGTGTGTGCTTTCTTATCTACCCGCGTGATGGTTTAATTCCCTTTTTTCCTCGTCGGGTGGATATATATTTACTTTTTTATTAAGAGTGCGAGTCATTGTTTTAATTTGGATAGTTAAAAGTGAAGGAAGGCACTCCAGTATAAATGGAGCAGCCATGAAATGTTTGAAGGCGAGAGAAGAGATGGGGCACTCGGATAAATAGAGTAGCCACAAATAATTTTGGAAGGTGGAAGAAAATTTACAAATAATATCGGACGGAACAGGGCGTGAAAATATATTTACAAATACTGGAGCGCAGACGTGCGCTCAGGTATGTAAAAAAAGGGGGACGGAGAAGGAATGAGCAGGAGATACTCAAAGTACGAAGTGTATGAGTAATCACAAACTGGAAGGTCAATATAATCTCTTAACGGAGATTTGGGCAGGAAAATTAAGATTAAAATTGTTTCTGAAACTATTTTTTTTTCTTTACGGAAGGGCAAAACATAATTAAAATCAAAACGGTGACACATATTAGGAACATTTATTTTGACTGGTAATATTATTCAGCATCACGTTAATTTATACAAGGGTTATGCGGTTTTTTGTTATTATCATTTTATAATTCCTATTTGCAAATGGGAAATATCTTCTGTTAAGGTTGAGAGTACCGGTGGTAGAGCAATTTGTTAGATTTTTACCGCAACCGGGAAATTCCTTTTCTCGAGACAAAGTACCAAAAGCAAATGTTATTATTTTTATTATATTATGGAGCATTGGGAAATATATTTATAAGTACCTACTGCAAAATAATTATCAGCAATTAATTGATGAACGTTCGAAGAGAACAAAAATTTGGATAAAATATTAACATTATGTAAATTGTTGATAATTTCAGGCGGAAAGAATTCACAAAGTGAATATCAGGAAGGATAACAAGAAGGAAGGACAAAAGAGCAGGAAAACGAGGGAGCATAATCAAATGGAAGGAATGGTAGAGCCCAACTACGAATATCTCTTCGAGAAGGGGGTTCACACCATAAGCAGGACGCTGGCATTTGCCCGTTTGGAAGGATTCATGGAGGCTTCCATGGAAGAAATCGAAGTACGATTGGAAGGTTTGAAGGAAATTTGGGCACAGCTCCAAATCTACAAAGGACAGATAGCTATGAAGAACGATCTCCTGATCAGCATGGATATAGGAAGGAAAATAACGTAAGCAGAAGGAAACTACTTTTCAGCGTGCGCCGCATTAAAGAGAAGAATAAATCAGTTAGCTCCAGCTACAGCAGGTCGCGAAGGACAGCTCATAGCTGCGCTGGTAAACCTACCATTTTCGCAACATGATGAGCAAGAAAGCAGGAACGAAAGAAGGGTCAACGGCCCAACGAAAGACCGGTACGAAAGATAATGAGGGAAGGGAAGGATTGGTTAACCACCAATATTTTTTCGAGAAGGCAATCCATTCGATAAGCAAGATGCGGGCTTTTACGGAGGCAGAAGAATTTCAGCAGGCCTCCATTGAAATGATAGAGGTCAGGGTGGAAACGCTTTCCGAAACCTGGAAACAATTACAAAATTTCGAAGAAGCCAAAAAAAGACCATGTCATCTATGTAAATCGACGAAGAACGCGGTGTTTTTAGGGGCCCTGTTATCGGTGTCCTAACAAGCCATACCATAACAGTGTGCTCTGTCCGGTGAAGGAAGTAAGGAAGGCGGAAAGTGCAATAATGAACATACAAAATCAAGGAAGGAAAAGGAATGGCGCCGCAGCTGTCGGCAACAAAAAAAAGGCAGATTGACATGAATCGTGGCCAAGCAAACGTCTGCGGCTGGAGGGAGGAAGGACGAAAGATACACTTACAGCAAGACATAAGGAAGAAGAAGAGGAAGATGTATTGTTTACCGATTTTAAAAGAAAATCATTTGATAATACTTTGAAAAATAAAATAAAAAAATAAAAACTATTTGAAGTCTTTTAGTTGTGAGACTGGGGAAATTTTTGTGCTGATACCTACTGCACAAGTCAGAATTGACATGGATGGTAAGACTTATAGTCCAATACGGGCTCTATTGGATACAGGTGCCCAGCCTAATCTAATGAGTCATCAACTATATAAGAAGCTAGCGCTTCCAAGGATACGAAAGATGCGAAGGTTGATTGGCGTGGAAGGCAAGCCCTTTCATGTAAAATATAAAGCAATACTGAAGATCAGACCGTGGTTTGATTCTCTCAATTCGATAGAACAAGACTTTTATGTGATGCCGGAAGGAAGCGAATGGCAACCAATTGTGCCTACACACAATGCAGCATTGTCAACGATGGCAATTTTAGGTCGGCCATTGGCTGATCCTGAATATTGGAAGGCAGGTCCTACAGACCTATTGATGGGATGCAAGTTTATCGCAGAATCGTTTGTATCAATACTGGGTCGCCAACCCAGTGGAGTATTGTTCGTGGACACAACTTTAGAAATAATCCTACTTAGCGAATATGAGACGAGTATAAATGAGAAGGTTAATGAGCAAGATTTATGCTTACAGATCGTATGCATTCACGACCAACTTCATGAATCTCTCAAGGGGTTATGGCAATTGGATGATATTGAATCATCACAGTGCAGGACGAAAGAACAAGAGCAGGTGGAACAAAATTTCATCAATACATACAATCGTGATGATTCTGGAAGATTTATTGTAACGATTCCATTGAAGGATTCAGCGAAGGATATTGGAAGCTCAGAACTTATAGCTAACGCAGGTTTCTAGATTTGGAAAGAAAATTGGAAGGCGACGCAAGTCTGAAGGAGAAATACATTCATTTCATGAGGGACTACGAAGGTATGGGACATATGACACCAGTAACTGGTGCGCCCAAAGGAGAGATTGTTTATCATATACCGCATCACTGCGTTATAAAAAAGTTCAGAGTCCTCTTCGATGCTAGCTGCAAACCCATGAAGGGGCATTCACTCAATGACGGAAAAGTACAGAAGGATTTACATGAGATTTTATTGCGTTTCCGAAGACATCGTGTCGCAATCACCGCAGACATTAAAATGATGTTCAGGATGGTGAAGGTTGCGAAGAAACAATGGGATCTGCAAAGAATATTTTGGAGAGAAAACCCGAGCGAGATACTGAAGGAATACTGGATGACAGTAGTCACCTATGGGATGACCTCATCAGCGTTTAATGCTGTACGAGTGCTTATCCAATGTGCAAAGGAAAAAGATGGAATATCCGAAGGCGGCGAAGGCTATTATAGAGAATTTTTATATGGATGACTGCACTACAAGTGCTGATTCCGAAGAGAAGGCAATTGAATTATCGCGAGAGATTGATAACATATTGAAGGGTGCAGGCTTTGAGCTTAGAAAATGGAAAGATTCTCATCCAAGCCATATGGCGATTAAATATCGACTGGGATGAAGTGCTACCGGAAGGAATCGAAAGAAGGTGGAATAATTTTTTGGAAGGAAATAACGTTCTTTGAGAATATCATAATCGATAGATGGATGGGTACTTCGGAAGGTATATGGAAGGAAATACATGGCTTTTCGGATGCGTCTGAAAGAGCGTATGGAGCAATGATTTACATAAGAACTATAAGTTCTGACGGAAGGATAAAAGCAGGCTTGAAAACGTCAAAGACACGTGTTACACCACTAAAGAAGATAACAATACCGCGATTGGAACTTGCTGCAGCTGAGTTATTGGGAAAGCTAACGGTCAGTGTTGTTCCACGGAACAAACTGGAAAAACGGATATTAAAACCAATAATAAATATCGAATATCCAAAGACTGCTGAATCAGATAAGAAGGTAGATGGTAGTATCCAAAAACAAAAAACCACTGAGCACTTCTTCACAGCAATACAAATTCGATTTTATTTTCTGTAGTATGAACAGATTAAAACTTGACTTCAAAAAGACATTTTAAACTTACAAATTGGTATTTGAACGTATCTTAACACTTCCAGAATGCACTTGGCAACAACTCAAAACAATATTTAAATGCTTTAAAAAACTAAATTTAAAATAATATTATTTTACAAATATAAGAAAAATAATTATCAAATTTACCAAAGCTAAGATTTAATTAGGACTTTATCGTCTGACTTTCTTTTGACTTTAACTTAAACTAGCAAGGTCAAAAGTACGCGTGTACATTTATCTTTAAATCAATTGTCTCTTTCTCTTTCTCAAATTAGAAAGAGATGAAATTAATAAAAAAGTGCAATAACTAACTACATTAAGTACTTTTGGTGTTGCCAATATTACATTTAAAGTACTTAACTACTTAATATGTACATTTTTCGTAGTTTCAAAATTCAAAAATTCAAAAATTCAAATATCAAAAAATTATAACAAATTCACAAATATTTTCTTATTATAAATGTATGACTCGATGGCATTCCGGGGGCCGTCTGAGACTATGATGAAGACTTTAAATCTAATACAGCGAGTCTTCCAATGGATCTCTTTGCCTTTATTGAACCGTTGGGTAGTTTTACGTCTGCCATTCGAACAACTCCGTCCGGACCGGGGTAAATCTTGATGACACGACCTAAGTTCCAGGCTGACCGTATTTCATTAGGTTCGATTACGATGACAATGTCATCTATCTGAACTGGTTTTACGTCCTTAAACCATTTGGACCGCCTTGTGATAACAGGCAAATGTTCGGCGTACCAACGTTTAGTTAGCTCAGCCATCAAGTGTTGAGAACGACGACTATAGAGCTTGCTGCAAAAATCTCTATCCGAGAAGATTCCGGGGGCCGGTACGTCTCTACCATCATCGCCGAAAAGCATTGAATTCGGGGTTAGAGGTTTGGGGTCTTCCGGATCGACTGGGACGTGAGTCAGTGGGCGACCGTTTATCTGGCCCTGGGCCTCCATAAGGGCGTTCCGCAAGACATCTTCTCTAGGTACGCAACCCTTAAGCACGAAATCTATGCTCCTTTTGATGGACTGAATGAGACGTTCCCAAGATCCTCCCATCCAAGGAGAGTAGGCTGGTGTAAAGCACCACAGAATACCCTCGTACCTTGATGAGTAATCACAGAGAGAGGTCTCCATTTCCTTAGCATCTCTGTCTAATTAATTCTTAGTCCCAACAAAGTTAAGACCGTTGTCACTGTAGAAAAATCTTGAAACAACTCGGTTGATAAGGAAGCGCCTTACAGCCATGGTGCATTGATCTAAACTTAGATCATTCAATAACTCGATCTGCACTGCTCTGAATGTGAGGCATGTGAAAATCATGCCGTAGCGTTTCACCGTACCTCGACCAAACTTGACCAACAAGGGACCAAAGCAGTCTACTCCAACATTAGTAAATGGCCTGGAGTCAAAAGCTAAGCGACATTTGGGAAGCTGACCCATTAACGGCATAACTGCCTTAGCCTTAAGACGCTTACACATGTAGCAACCTTTTCGCACTCTCTCAACAGCTCCTCGTATGCTGATTATCCAGGCGCTTTCACGAATGTCGGAAATAACAGTAGCCGTCCCCATGTGAGAATTCCTTTGATGATGGTACTCAATAAATAGATCAACCAAAGGATGATTTTTAGGGAGTATAGCTGGGTTGCGAGAGGAATAAGAAGAGTTTGCCTTTTGCGCCCTGGAACGCAGACGTAACGTACCAACCTCGTCTAGAAACGGCGACAAACTCAGGATTGAACTGGATGAGCAGACTTTGCCACTTGATCTGAGCGAAGCGATGTCACTTGAGAATGACTCTTCCTGAATCTTTCTAAACATCCAGTCTTCAGCCTGACGAAACTCAAACGGTGTAACGAAGACTTCTTTAATGGCGGCCTTTTTCTGAAAGATTTGTTTGAACCGTAGCAAAAGGGCTATGGCTCTGACGGAGGAGGACCATCTTGCTTGAAATCTTGCTGATAGTAAGTTGAAAGCACCGTAAAAACTTCTTTGAGTAGAAACATGAAAAAACATCTTAGAAATTTTCCCTTCGTTGTCCTCTAGATCAGACGTAGCTAAACAAGGTGTAACGGGCCACTCCTCAAAGGAACGTTTCTGGAAATCGGGGCCTCTGAACCATCTCGTGTCCTGATCTCCCATAGATGTTTCGAAACGTTTTGTGCCATCATCAGCCACGTTATCGTTGGAGCCGATATGAAACCACTGTCGGGGGGAAGTAGAGTCCAGAATCTCACCCACTCTGGTTGCTACGAAGGAGGGTAATTTATTGGTGTTGTTGATCCAAGAAAGCACAGTCTTCGAATCGGAAAACAGAAACAACTCGTCAATCCGAATGGAATGCGACTCCTCGATTGTAGCTGCTAATCGAACGCCAAGTACAGCAGCTTGTAGCTCTAAACGAGGTATTGACAATGTCTTGACAGGCGCGACCTTGGCCTTTGCCATAACCTGTGTAACCTAAACTTCATCATTGCGAGCAAAGCGAAAATAAGCCGCTGTAGCAAATGCCTTTTCCGAGGCGTCGACGAAAACTATCAAACTCACTTTGCAATCGTCTGGATTCCATGATACGTAACGTCTAGGAATTCTGATATTTTCAATGTTTTTCAGTGCCTTGATAAAGTCAAGCCACAAGTTACGTAAATGAGATGATACCGGTTCGTCCCAATCAAACCCCTCTCTCCAAACCTCCTGAAGTATGATACGTCCATGGATGATGAACAAAGAGATAATACCTAAAGGATCGAAAACCTTCATGACAGTTTTAAGCATCTGACGCTTTGTTATAACCGCTTCCACATCTAGCATATCTTTCATAACGTCATCGACTGCAAGTTTATACGAGAAGTGATCGGATGATGGGTGCCAAAACATACCTAAGATCTTGGAAACCAAACTGTTGCTTTCATTAGGATTGATGCTTACTAACTTGGAATTGACATAACCATCCGGCATCTGATGCAACACTTCACGGCTATTTGATTGTACACCTACCAAGTCAAAATTCATGGAATGACAAATACGAATAGCGTCTCTCGTAACAGAAATAGCGTCCTCAACTGAATTATGGCTATTGAAATAGTCATCGGGGTAGGTGCGTTTAGTCAATCCATCAACGGCTTCAGGACACTCCTCTTTAAAAAGGTTGGCATGGTGATTTTTGACATACTGCGCGCAAGTCGGAGAACATCTGGGCCCAAACATCATAACCTCCATGATGTATACTGTTGGATGCTTAGAACTGTCTAATTCTCTCTTTATAGAATGCGCTGGCATTGTTGATCCTCAGCCTTGATTTTGATTCTGTGGAACATTTCTCTTACATCGGCATTTACAGCTACTTCACGCTCCCGAAATTTGAAGAGACCAGCATGTAATGGAACAAGATTGTCTGGACCCTTCAACAAATGAGTGTTTAAGGATATGCCGTTGACTTCCGCAGCCACGTCCGCCACACATCTGGGTTTTGGAGGAAACTTGTTTGGATTTACGATGATAAAAGTTGGCGCGTACCAAACTCGAGGCCAATCCTTCTCCAGCTCCTCCTGCGAAGCAATTCTAGCGTAACCAATAGCAGATCCTGGAAATAATTGTTTTGCCACTCCAGAAGATGAGGCTTCTTCCTTAAGGATTTCTCTAAACCAAGAAGACGTTTAAAAGCCATATTATAGCTGTCGGGCAGTCTGACGTCATCTGAATCCCACAAAAGACCAATCTCATATTGCCTGCCCACCAATTTCAAGGAACGTTCCATTATATCGAAGGAACGACTTACTTCTCGACTAAGCAATTCACCTTTTGGAGGCATGACACCAAATTCTTCGGTGGTGAAATGACGCCGTACAAGATCGTGTAGGCCAACTTCATCTTTAATAGCATCGTGGAACATGAGTTTCATAGAAGGTTTCGATACCTGATGCAAGCAGGAAACATTTATCGATGGAGCTGATTTCCCGTACACTATCCATCCTAGCAGGGTCTTTAAGGCGTGAGGTTCCTCATCCTTACCATGGCGCTGACCGTGGCCTAATAGGAATTTTGCTTGATCCAAACCAAGCAATATTTTTGGTCGAGCATCCACCAGATCAGAAAGTGGAAGACCTCGAAGATGGGGGTAAAAGCTTTTCAGGCGGGCAACATCGATCGACTGGCTAGCAAGACCCAAGTCCTTGATGGTGTAGACATTCTTTAAAATATACTGCTTACGACCCTTAACACCAGACACACATATTGAAGCGCGTTTAGAATCCTCAACGCGAGACACCCCTTTAGTCCACTGCAACGTGAGTTGTTCAGGTTTTCCATTCAGACCCAGTGCATAAAAAAGCTCTTCCTCAATCATCGACAATGAAGACCCATCGTCCAGGAATGCATAGGTATCCACAAACAAATCCCCATTTCCATAAATCCTAATCGGCACTATCTTGAACATGATTGTGACATCAGCCCCTACACGAGAAGAGTGAATATGTGGTTGTGGAACGAAAGGAACTGCAGCAGAATTCAACTCAGAGTTGCTGCTATTTGATGTCGAGTGCAATAACGGATGGTGACGTCGGTTGCATCCATCGGAACCACAAGATCTTTTTTTAGAGCATGCTTTCCACTGATGCTTTGATGGATCCAGACATGAGAAACAAATCGACATTTCTTTAGCAAACGTTTGCCTTAAAGCCGGAGTAAAGGCCAAAAACTCTTCGCATTGATACAAAGCATGTTGCTTTTTGTTGCACTTGCAACATAAAGCTGTTGATGCAGATGGCGTAAGGGGTTGATGGTGCAGCACTCGAGAAGATTTAGAATTACCAGCTGACTGAGGCTTCTTTTGATCAGAAAGTCCACCCGTTCTCATCAGGTCAGGAGGTAAATCGATAACCTTTTCCGTCAAGAACTCAGCAAAATGTTGAAAGTTGACTCGTGGCAAAACTGACTTTCTTTTTTGCCAATCTTGATAAAGGCCTGCTCCTAACCTAGAAGCTAGATTAGTGAGGACATATCCATTTGTTAGATCTTCTTCTCTGTTCATAGATTTCAAGTCGGCTACGAAACCATTTAGCTTCACTGCCCATAAGCGTAGTTTTGGATCGCATTTTGACGAAAGCTTGGGAAGACATAACAAATCCGATGTTAAGTCATGTACGAGAACGTCATACCGACCAAACACGGTACAAAGGGAGTCCATTATTGCATCGGCATCCGAAGAATACGCCTCCCCCTTTAAGGCCTAACGAAAACGCGCAACATTCTCTTTATCGCTGTATCTGCCTTCGTCGGTTGTAGACTTAAAAACCTCCTCGAAATAAGGCCACTCTCTTTTGTTCTCACCCGAAAAGGCTGGCAGCTCTTGAACGTTACTGCGATTAAGAATCGTGAGAAGATTAGCCATATCATGGTCTTAAAAGGAAGTGGCACTATTGCCTTCATGGTGCTCGGGTGCTTTACGAGTGGGAGTCGACTGACCAGTTGGAGCAGAACTATTCAACAATGCCTTGTGATTGGCTTGTATCCTTTTTATTATTTCCAACTTCTCAGCGGACTAAGAAGTTGTAGCGTTTTTACTTGGAAGGCTGGAAAGACCAACGGTTTTGTTTTTGATGGGAGATTCCTTTGATAGCCTTAACTTCATCTGCGCGAGCTCAGCACGTAACTCCATCAGCTCTTTATCTCGTTGTGCAACCGCAGCCTGTGCTACTGCAGCAGCTTCCATAACCATCTCCAATTGATCATCCTTATCCTTTCCTAAGGCAGCATCCGCATCTTCTTCTTCCCTAAAAATGCAGTCAGTTTCCTCGCAGTACCAAGGGGTGGCCGTATCATATTGATTAGGATCAAAATCGTGGCAGTTAAAGTGCCGCCAACGCTTACATTTGTTACAGCTGAGCATAGAGTCATCGTCCTTTCTTTGACAACTCGACAAACTGCAACTATATCCTGGCTCCTTATCCATATCAAAAGGCACCAAAGAATCAAATAAATATGTTTTTTTAAAAACAAGATCAATTTAAAATAAAATAATGTTGTTACACGGAACAAACTGTAAAAACGGATATTAAAACCAATAATAAATATCGAATATCCAAAGACTGCTGAACCAGATAAGAAGGTAGATGGTAGTATCCAAAAACAAAAAACCACTGAGCACTTCTTCACAGCAATACAAATTCGATTTTATTTTCTGTAATATGAACAGATTAAAACTTGACTTCAAAAAGACATTTTAAACTTACAAATTGGTATTTGAACGTATCTTAACACTTCCAGAATGCACTTGGCAACAACTCAAAACAATATTTAAATGCTTTAAAAAACTAAATTTAAAATAATATTATTTTACAAATATAAGAAAAATAATTATCAAATTTACCAAAGCTTAGATTTAATTAGGACTTTATCCTCTGACTTTCTTTTGACTTTAACTTAAACTAGCAAGGTCAAAAGTACGCGTGTACATTTATCTTTAAATCAATTGTCTCTTTCTCTTTCTCAAATTAGAAAGAGATGAAATTAATAAAAAAGTGCAATAACTAGCTACATTAAGTACTTTTGGTGTTGCCAATGTTACATTTGAAGTACTTAACTACTTAATATGTACATTTTTCGTAGTTTCAAAATTCAAAAATTCAAAAATTCAAATATTCAAAAAATTATACAAAATTCACAAATATTTTCTAATTATAAATGTATGACTCGATGACAGTCAGCGTTATAAAAACGATGGAGTGGGAAGGCATAGAGTATTATCTCTGGACGGATTCACTGGTTGCATTGCATTTGATAAACAAGTTACCATGTGATCTAAAGACATTTGTGGCGAATCGAGTATCATCCATACAAGATAATACTGAAGTCAAGAGATGGAAACATGTTGGAACGAAAGAAAATCCAGCGGATTTATTGAGCAGGGGAATGAAACCATCATCTTTGGTGGACAATAAGCTATGGTTACATGGCCCGAAATGGTTATCAAAACCCAGAGTTACATGGTCATCTGAAAAGTTTGTGCCAAATGTTTCAGATGGGGGGAGGGATGAGATGAAGGTGTTTGTGATAACCAATTTCGCAGAAACTCTATCCATATATGCGAAAGACCTGAGGAAGAGTATTCCTATTATTGAATACGCATGCACGCTTGAGAAGGCCCTTAACATAATGAGCTACATATTTTGCTTTATCAATGTAACAAGAGCATTGGCAAGGCGACGGAAGGTGGTGGAGAGAAGGAATGGAAAGAGAAGGAGACGCTCTCGGCGTCAACTAACAAGAAGAAAAGGTATGGAAGGTAGAGAAGGTGTAGTTGATCAACCGTCTTCTGAAGAGAAGATGGAAGCTATTGATTATCTACTACGGAAAGAGCAATAAAAATATTATGCAAAGGAACTCGATTGCATCGAGAAGAGAAGGTGTTTATCTGATAAGAGCAGGATAGAGTCATTGAAACCGATTCTAGATGATAAAAAGGTTATGAGAGTTGGAGTAAGGTTGAGCAGGGCAGAGATGGAATACGAGAGAAGGCATCCAGCGATCGTACCGAATGGTTCTCGATTAGCTTGGCTGATTATGGATAGTGCTCACAGAGCAACTAAGCACGGTGCTGTCAAGTTATGATGCAGTACATACGAGAGAAGTTTTGGATTCCGAAGGTACGAAGTGAACTACGAAATTACGTTCACAAATGCTTGGTTTGCGTAAGATACAATCATCGATTCGAGATGGCCGACCTGCCATCGGAAAGAGTTACTCCTGGAAAGGCTTTTCTACATACAGGAGTCGATTATGCAGGTCCATTCGAGACCAAAATGATTGATAGAGCAGGCGAGCAGATAATAAGACAGAAATGTTGGGTTTCCGTTTTTGTCTGTCTCAAAACCAAAGCAGTGCATATTGATTTGGTATCAAATCTTACATCAGTTGCATTTATTGCTTGTTATGAAAGATTTATATCGAGAAGGGGAAGATGCGAAAGATTATACTGCGACAATGGTACAGCCTTCGTCGGTGCAGCGAAAGAATTACGGAAGGCGAAAGAGCGTTGGCTTGCGAAGGATACTTTCGAACACTTGTGCTTGAAAGGGACGGAGTGGAAATTTATGGCTCCTGCCGCGCCACATCAAGGTGGCATATACGAAGCAGCGGTTAAGTCCATGAAATACCATTTGACAAAGATAGCAGGAGGGAAGGTGCTGGTATATGAGCAGTTCTTGACATTGCTCACTGGCATAGAAGCGATCTTAAATTCAAGACCATTGCATCCGCTAAGCGATGATCCAAATGGCCTGCAGGCGCTAACGCCGGGACATTTTCTGGTGGGCGAGCCTCTGGTGTTGCCGCTCCCATTTGTAACTACTGAATTACCAAACACGAAGGGTATACAATTATGGAGAGAACGGAAGGCAATGCTATCACACTTTTGGGTTAGATGGAAGGAAGAATATCTTTCTACTCTTTACGAGCGAAAGAAATGGCGCAAGGAGAAGTACGGACTGAAGGAAGGGCAGTTATGCATAATCAAAAGCGAAAATCTCCCACCATCAGCATGGGCGATGGGGCGTATACTAAGACTCATTCCGAGCAAGGACGGACTGGTGCGAAGCGTGGTCATACAGACGCAAGCCAACCAACTTACGAGGCCGGTACAAAAGATTTGCATACTACCGATGGAAGAGCTGGAATGATTTTTTTTTGTTATATATTTAATATTTATTACATTTTTAAATGAAGGTTATTTGAAAATAAAATGCGAAAGGGTGGAAAACCGTAGGTTTTCGCCGGGACTGTATAGATTCGCATGAGTTCTGGCAACTCTGCATTCGATGGTTATATGTAAAAGAAGGTAAATTAAACGTTTATAAGACTTAACGAAAGAGTGCTTGTTCTGCGAACAAACACGAATGAGAAGTTAGTTATAAGCAGGAACTTGATCGTGACGGAATAAAATGTTCATAGTGGTTTTTTGATTAGTAATAATGTCACTTTCATTGTTCGGAATTGCAAATATAAATTAAAATTATTATATCAATAATTTTTTTTAAGTTAACTGCGTGTACTTTTACTCTTAAATATTGAAAGAGACCGTTCTTTATCCATACAAATACCTCAATAATAAAAAAAAAAAAAAAAAATTTAATTCTACGTACGGAACGCACCACTAACGCAACTGCATTTGGCACTCATACACCTGAAAACAGAACACTACACAAGAAAATCACCACATACCATCTTGCACCTTGTAAGCACATGAATAGTAAATGGAATAGAGAAGCTCTTACGTCTTCTCCTGATCACCAACTGCAGCGCACCTCACCTGATCCCAAACAGGCAAAAAACACACACACTACACCGAAACACTCGATACACTTCTCTTCTCCAAAAAACACCGATATGCCACAATCCGACGAATCTCTTAAAAAACAAAGTAATTACATCATATCACTTCTCTCGTCAAAAATGGATGAAGTCGAAAAACGAATTACAACAAAAATTGAAACCGACGTCTCTGCACTGAAAAAATCTATTGATGACGTCACAACACGCATAGGATTTTTGGAAACGAAACTAAGTGAAATTGATGTGATTAGAGAAGAAAACAAAACACTTAAAGGAGAATTAAAAAAACACGATGACGCACTCCAACTAATTATCGCACGCATTGATCGCAATGAAGAATCCCAACTTTATAAACAAACACAGAGCGATGCACTTATCCATGGTTTGCCTTTAATCAAAAACGAAGATCTTAAATTAACTTTTGATCGTATGTGTAGCACGATAGGAATGAAAAAAATGGTTATTCGGGACATTTTTCGACTGATGGCAAAAAATTCGACACCCAATCCAGCCGTAATTATTAAATTTCATTCACCACGCGACAAAAGCACTACACTTCGATCGATCGCTAAATACCGCTGTGAATCAAAAAAAGCACTTTGTCTTCGCGACTTTGGACTTTCTTCGGATAAGCAGGTGTTTGTGCACGAATGTCTTACGGTAAGGAATCGACTAATGCTGCAGAGTGCAATAAAGATGAAAAATGATGGGAACCTGTTTTCGGCTTTTACTATGAGAGGTTTTCTTTATGTTAAAAAGAACCGCAATGATAAAGCTCTTTTAGTGGAGAACAACGATGCTTTGAACAAAATTGCCACCAAATCACCTATGACAACAACAGGAACATCTGATTACCCAACAACTTAAGAAGAAAGAAGAAGTAAACACAAACAAATTTTTTTTTCTGCTTTGTTTTGATTTTTAATTTCCATTTAGATTTTGTTTCTTTAACTTCTTTAACTTCTTTTTTATATCTTTTTCTCTTTAACTTTCTTAACACCAATGAATATTAATCTTGATAAATATAAATTCATCACTCACATTGTCACCACTGTCTCTCTATTCCTTAAAAATATTTCTACCTTGGTCATGCTGCTTCATAATTTGTTTTCGCTCTGGACTATTCTGTGTCCCGATAGCTTTTTTGTTTATAACAATGACTGATTCTAATTTAGATAATCGTAACTGCGAGTCCCTATACGAGGATGAATATGGTTCTACGCGTTCTATGATTCAAGTTTTAGGTGAGCGGTATGATGGTCTGAAGGTCTGCCATATAAATGCCCAAAGTTTGATCCCTAAGATAGATGAATTTCGTTATTTGTTTGAACATTCTAATGCTGATATTGTATGTGTTGGTGAAACTTGGTTCTCTCATGATAGTTTTTGTAAAGTGAATGGTTTTAATGTGTTTCGATGTGATAGAAATGGTCGTAGAGGTGGAGGTGTTGCAATCTTTACTCGCAGGGACTTAAACTGCAAAATAATTCGCAAGTCCTCACCAGGTAGTGAAGTCGAATATTTATTCATTGAGGTTAAGTGTAACAACAATAAAGTATTGCTAGGATCGGTATATCGCCCAAACCGGAATATTGAATTAACACCATTATTTTCAATATTAGACGAACTAACCTTTGTGTCACCTTTTATAATTGTCGTGGGGGATTTCAACCATGATACGCTAAGGAGTTCAGAACTTGTGGATAGAATGGGTTCACTTAATTTATTTCCGGTAAATGTATCTACTCCCACCCATTTTACAAGATATAGTAGTACTTTACTAGATATGTTTTTTGTAAGTCATACTGAGAAGGTTCTTCTTTACGACCAACTATCTGCATCATGCTTCTCTAATCATGATTTAATTTACCTCACGTTTGAATGTTCACCTTTGATTTCTTCCTCTAGTTACTGCTATAGAGACTTTAAAAATGCTAACAGTAGGCAGTTAGAAAACGATTTGAGTCGTATTGAGTGGTACCAGATATATAGCATGCCTTCTGTTGATGAACAAGTGTTGTTTCTTCAAAATAATATCAATTAACGTTTTGACTTACATGTTCCAATTGTAACAAAGCAATTTAGTAAAAAAGAACAGCCCTGGTTTAACAACTATATTAAGAGTCAAATAAGAGAACGTATTTTGGCATATAACCGATGGAAGACTTTTAGGCTTGAAGCATTACATATTGAATACAAAATTTTAAGAAATAGGGTAATACATCTAATTCGTGAAGCTAAGCAACAGTTTTATGCTCCTAAGTTTGATCCTTCTTTAGCCAAAGAAAAACTGTGGAAGAATCTGAAAGAAATAGGAGTAGGTAAACAAATAAGCAACAAAACTACTTCTATTGATTGTAACGAGCTCAATACAAATTTTGTTAACTTAAACTTTTCATGTTTTGAAACCCGAAGCTGTAATTTGACAGAAACAGTCAATGACCATTTTTCTTCTACTGGTTTTTGCTTCTCACCTGTTAATGAGTGTGATGTTTTAGAAAGCCTTTTATCTATTAAGTCAAACTCTGTTGGAACTGATGGCATCCACCCGGTTTTTCTGAAAGCAATTCTCCCGTACGTAGTCAAATATATAACTTACATCTTTAATAATATTTTAATGTCTAGTACCTTCCCTTCTGCATGGAAACAAGCCAAGATAATACCTGTTCCCAAAAATAGAAGTGGTAATGACTATCGACCCATAGCCATATTGTCTTTTCTCTCGAAAGTTTTGGAGAAACTACTAAATAACCAAATTAGAACCTTCCTTACTAACAACAAACTGATTTGCACCAACCAATCAGGCTTCAGACCCAAACACAGCTGTACTACAGCCTTAATTGACGTAGTTGAAAATATCAAAATTAATTTGGATAATGATAAAGTTACTATATTAACGCTTCTAGACTTTTCAAAGGCATTTGATACCGTCAATCGTTTTATACTCTGTAAAAAACTTAAAAATCAATTCCATTTTTTGTTTCCATCAGTCAAGCTTATTCTTTCTTACCTAACCGCTAGAACTCAGGCAGTTTTTGCTAGCAATGTTATGTCAACTTTTCTCCCTTTGGAGAGAGGTGTCCCTCAGGGCTCTATTTTAGGACCTTTGCTATTCTCGATGTATATTAATGATCTTCCGTTAAGCCCGCTGAATTCGTCTGTGCATATGTACGCAGATGACGTTCAACTATATAATAGTTTTCATCTAGGTATGCTCGAGAATGGTGTGCACGAAGTCAATGAGGACTTAAATAATATTGTTATATGGTCCCGCAAAAACGATCTCTGTTTAAATCCAAAGAAAACAAAATGCCTAGTCATCTCTAGGACTACATCTGACACATCTTATTTCCCTGATATTTGTTTGAATAACTGTGCTATTGAGTACGTAGATTCTGCAAAAAATCTTGGACTAACATTTAATAAAACGCTAAGTTGGAACACCCATATTAACTTGACGTTAGGTAAGGTATATAGCGGTCTTCGATTGCTCTGGGCGTCTCATCATATAACGCCCTTAAAAACTCGGTTAATATTAGCAAAAACCTTGATAGTGCCCCTTATGCTTTTTTGTTGCGAGGTGTTTGGTAATTGTGACTTCGAACACAAACGCAAACTTAACGTTGCATTCAACAGTATAACGCGTTATGTTTATGGTCTTAGAAGATATGACCACGTCTCAAGTTTCTCCAAGTCTATCTACGGTATTTCATTCGATAATCTATTTAAATTACGAACTTTAACCATGTTGCACAATATCATACAATCCCATCAGATTGAATATTTATATAATAGAATTAATTTTACGCGGTCTGAAAGATCATGCGACCTTATTCCAGTACGTTGCAAATTTTTGTTATCTGAACGTCAGTTTTATGTGCATTCAATTCGTTTATGGAACTCCCTCCCTCGCTCTGTTAAAATTATAAGAAGCCCGACCTTGTTTGGAAAAAGGCTAAGAGATTTATTCTCCTAGCTCCATAGGTTCTTACATATTTGTTGTGTTATTGATGGTGATGTTGATGATAAATGTGATGATGATGAATTGTTAAATTAAATTTTCAGTTAATTTTAAATTCTCTTAAATCTTTCTTTTATATTTTTTATTTTTTTTTTTTTCCTTTTGATACTGATTACATTATGTACATATTGTTTGTTAATTTTTAAATGCATACATATTCCACTTTTTTAATACAAAGCACATTTTTTTTTGTAAAATAGTATTAAGATACTGAAATTTGCTCTAGTTTATAAGATATTGTATCTTACAGAGTACATTATACAATAAATAAATGAAATATAATTTTTTCCACTTTAAATTTGTTGTGTTTTCATTTCTTATATTTTGAAGATGGTTTTACAGTCTGCTACGATACAGTACCAAAGATTGTAACTAACGTTTACAGTACGGTGACGCTATACCGGTCACTTGAAGATAATATATCTTCCTTTAAGTATGAAAATTATTTACGGAGTGGAAGTTCACTCGTTATTGTTTCGAGGAAGGAAACGATATTTTACAAGAATAGAGTAGTGTTATATATACATGATCTTACATATGGTTAGTGTAGAGTCAATCTTTTAAATAATACTTTCTAACTTTTCAGCGTCTGGTTCCAGAGAGCTCTCCCGATCCATCACGTCTGCTAATTGTATTATTTGATATTATATTATAATATTTATTGATGAACCATATTTTTAATCATTATAATAATCTATCTCTCTTGCTATCTCCCTTGTCTCTTTTTCAAAAGTATAAACCTTTGGGCTAACGTCCCATGTTTTTTTTTATCTTCTTTTGGGGTTTCGTTAGAATTTTCATATCATCGAATAGTGTTTGTACATATCCAATTGTTAAAATCAGTCTTCGTGTCGTGTTAGTTTTGAATTTAACCGGTTTATCATTTTTTGATAACAAAGAACTTCAGAATAAAAGACAGTTGAATATAATTTGGAAGTTTTAAAAGGATTGTAAACGTAAATAGGATATATTTATATCTACTTTTTATCGAAAACACTCGACTAGAGTTCAAAGCGAGCTAAGACCAATGTTACTATTTGTACATTTCTCTTAAGCGACATATTTTTTTTTAAGATAAAATATAACTATACAAACAAATGGTACGAAGCCAAGAGATGCTTCGCTTATAAATTAAAGCGGTTTACAAATAACGCAATTTGTTGATTAAGAAATACTTCACTTTCTAGTAATTTTTGTTTGATCAAAATATTAACTTGTTAAAGAAGAGTTAGTTTTAGTGATCAGATTAGGATTTGATAAACAATCACTTTTAGTTTTGATAAATTAGACATTGATAAGAACAATTATAGTGTTAAGAAAAGTTTAATAAAACAAACAACTTTATAACGTTTTGATAAAGAAACTTTATAGCGTTTTTAATGCTGTCGTGCAGACAGTGGATTTTCTGGATATCTAGCAGCTTAAGCTTTATTTCATATATGGCAGTATTGGCGTAAGTACGTTGGGAGGGGTGGACATACCTCAAGTGTAAGTGGAATAATGGAATAACATATCGTATTGTAGTGAGGTGTAGTGTGGTTTATTTGTCGAATGTTCTGATAATGAATAGGTCGATATAATGATGTAGTGTAGTAGTATAGGCAAGTCTTTTTCTTGTCGTTTATCATACCAGGGGATCCTAAATATTTTACAGTAGCAGCTTTTTATGTCTACTAGGCCCAAATGGATCGATGGTGGTGTGAAGGGGGTCACACTAGCGACCACTTAACTGATTGCTTTATATCAAACCATACTTCGATACTTGACGCCTTCTTCCCAGCATATGCATTGCTATAAGCACCAAATGCACTTAATTAATTGTTTCGATATTTAACACTCGCTTCCCATAACAATCATAATACAATGCAAAGCAAAGCATTGCTGCATTTACTGCAGCGTAATAAAAATATACATGCATTGAGCTTAGCATATCCAACTCGTAGTCTATACAAAAAACCATAAGCGTCATATTCCACTGACGGCAACGGCGGCGTAAGAATTATGAATGGGTTAACAAAATATGTCAACTCAGCATTATGCCGAGCGAACCATGCCACTTGAGATAGATGGTCGTTCACCCATATGCTGAGCTAGGAATATCGATTGTAAGTGGGCCCAATTATCGAAGTATGGAAGCAATTTCGATATCATGTCAATTTGTATAAATAGCTAGAACATTTTTAAATAAATTTGTCTTCTTCACCGAACATCAACAAGATACCATCTTTATTTTCTTTTGTGGAGCTTGCGAGCTAAAAGGAGTCTAAAGAAGTACTTGATAGTTGTGAGAACAAAACCTTGAGTGCGTCTAGCCAAAGGTCTGAGCTGAGGCATTTACGAATGCCAAGCGATTTGCTTCAAAGACTTTTCAAGTGGATATCATAACAGTTGGGATTAGGCGTACACCCAACATTACATGGCGATCTTGCCAGTTCAGTGAAATTACTGAATTGGAACCAACCAACGTTAAATAAATACTTTGATATCAAGCCCGGACCAGCTGGCGTTGGCAGCCGCTTACATTAAAAAAGCGGACGAACTCCTGCGGAAATCATCTGTGGTGGTGGAGGACAAGCAGGTTGGTCCTAAACCAATAACTATAGAGGAATACAAACGTCGGACGTCGAGACGGATAGACATAGAAACTTTGCCAAGTCAACAAGAAATAAAGCAGACAAAATCTAGAGGAGGTCTCCAGGTGAAGCAAAGAAAAGAGTTACTAGAGCTCAATAGATTGGCGAACATTCCAGGCCAATCGACGGAGGTAAGAAATAGATTTTTATTTCAACTCCGTTTGAAGAAAAAAGAACAAAGAAAAATCGAACAAGTTAAAAAGAAAGAAAAAAAAGGTTCGACAAATTGTGCGAAAAAACTTTAATAACAGCTAAAGAAGCGCTGAAAAGTTTAAAGTAATGGGGAAAACGCAATCGAAGCAGGAAGAGGTCATCATTAACAACAACGGCCAGCAGAGTACCAATAAAGGAGGTGAAATACATTATGGAATCGATTTCACTATGGTAGTGGTAATAATATCAATTTTAATTATAGGAAATTATTTTATAAAAATTTTAAAAAAGAAATTTGAAAAAAATATAAGAAAACAAATAATAAAAAATAATATCAGGAGAAGAATCTCTGTCTAAAAAAAAATGAAATAATATTATTATACAACAAATTTTTAATAATATTTTTAATATCTTTTCTCTGTTCAAGTTTGAAAAATTAAATAGATAAAAATATATAAAGTGTATTACGATAGAAAATTTTTGATTAATTTCTGGTTCAGTGAATATTGGGTTTTTCTTTTTTTTCTCTCTTATTTTCATTATTATTTTCATAGACTTCAAAAAGCTAGAAGATTCCTTAGGAGGTTTAAAAAATTGTTATAAAAGTTTAAAGAAATCTCCCAGTCGTAAACGAAAAACAAAGGGAGCAAACTTAAAGCTAACAGAGATATTAGAACTTTGGAATAATTTTGTTGAACATTTTACAATAATCAATCAAAAAGAAATAAGTAGCGAAGAACATAAATATTTATCTGATTTGACGACTAAAGCAAAGGAATATAAAATATTGTCAGAGGAAATAGTTAAAAATAATATAAAAGAAATCAATTCGGAGGAATCAGAATCAGAAAAAGAGGAACAAGAACAGGGAAATAAGACAAATATAGAAGAAAAGACAATCACAATGGCAGAATTTGATTTCAGTCAGGCACAAAAGTTGCCTATACTTAATTGCGAAGAAAATGATAAGCGAGCAGAAAACATTAGAGATTTTTTAAATAACATTGAATTTTACCATGATACACTAAATGAAACTTCAAAGGCTAAGCTCATCAAATTCGCATTAAAATGTAAAATACAAGGTAGGGCATTAACAGAATTAGGAACCACAAAAATTATAACATTCGAGCAGTTAAAAACAAATTTATTTTCAAAATGCGGAGACAAAGATACAATTGAGAGTATTCAAGCTAAACTAGAAAGATCGCGTCAAAGAAATCGACCAATGCGAGAATTCGTGTCAGAAATAGAACATCTTATATCAAAAATGACAGAATTAGAAATAAGTATACAAGGGGAACCGGCACGAGAAGCACTAACAACAGCCAATGAACGTAGAGGGTTAGTTTTTCTAAAACAAGGGGTTAACGATAGGTATAAAATCATTCTTGATAGTGCACGACATAAGAATATGCAAGATGCTATAACGCATTTATTAGAGTTAGCTCCATGTACGGCCCAAGTAACAGAAAATATAAGATATGCCAACAATTCTAGTTATTTCAATAATCAAAACCAAACTAGGGGTCTAAGTTATATACCCAGAAGTTTTCAGAATAGTTACCGAAGCAATTATAATAATAATAATAATAACATAAATAAAAATTTCCCAGGACAAACTTATTTTCGTAGTATTAACTACCAGAATTTCCCAAGGCAAAACAATTTTCACAATAATAGTTACCAACAACCATTTTCCCAAGCCCAAAACCGTTTTAATTCACCGCAGCATAATAACACTAGTAGAAATAATCCTAATAACACAACAAGACAAAATAATATCCAAGCTAATAATAGGCAGAATTATAACCAAAGTAGTGCTAACACAAGAAGTAATGGAAGGAATTGCAGAAACAGAGAAACTACCTTTATCGCAACTGAGGGAAACGAACTACCCACCGAGGGGGAAGCCGACCTATCGGGGGGGAATCTCTAAGCTCAATACAGCACATAGCTATATGTGCTGGGAGCATTGCAAACGGCCTATATGTACAATTTAAAATCAACAATAAATCAAATTTAAAATTTTTATTAGATAGGTACTGGAGCATCAGTTTGTACAGTAAAAGAAGGGGTGTTAGATGAAAGTGTAAAAATAAATGAGAATAGTAAAACAACAATACAAGGTATTTCCGGTAATCTCACAACACTAGGAACTAGCATTAATACTCTTACAATAGGACAACACTTAACATCCTCTATTTTTCATGTTGTACAAGACACGTTCCCTGTACCAGTAGATGGAATTATCGGTGCTAACTTTCTTAAAGATTTTTTCTAGACACAAGAATTTTTGATTCACAAGAACTATGTGAAGGAGTTTTTATGGCTGGCTCTATCTCTTACGTGAAAAACGGAAAAATTCCAATTAAAATTTTAAATACTCGAGAATCCGAAGCTAGAATTAAATGGATTGAACCTAATTCAATGGCGTTATCAGAATATCATATTATAGCATATGAACAAACTATGAATCCTTCAAGGTCACGAACACAACAGTTACTTAAAGAAATAAATTTCGAAACTCTTAACGAGGAGGAAAAACACGAACTCGAAGTTATATGTTCTAAATTTCAAGATATTTTTCATCTAGAAAACGACAAGCTAACATATACACATATAGGTCAAGCCCAAAAATCACTCAAGGAGGGAGCTACTGCAAAATATACCAAGCCATATAGATTACCTCATTCTCAGAAAAAAGATATTCAAATCGAAGTAGAAAAGATGCTCAAAGATGATATAATAGAACCTTCAAAATCCGCATGGAACTCACCTGTTCTGGTGGTACCCAAGAAAAAAGATCCTTTAACGGGAATGCAAAAAGTCAGATTGGTAATTGACTATAGAAAAGTTAACGATGTTATTGAGGATGACAAATTTCCACTACCTAATATAACTGACATATTTGATATGGTTGGAGGAGCAGCATATTTTTCTTGTATAGATTTGATTCAAGGCTATTATCAAATGGAATTAGAAAAAAATACCAGCTTTACACAGCTTTTTCAACAGAAAACGGACATTACCAACTAAAACGCCTTCCAATGGGTTTAAAAATTTCACCCAGCACTTTTTCAAGAATGATGTCTGTAGCTATGTCAGGTCTTACGTACTCACGTTGCTTTGTATATCTTGACGACCTTATAGTTTTCGGTAAAAATTTAGAGCAACATAATAAAAATTTAATGGAAGTTTTCAAAAGATTTAGGGAGGTGAATCTTAAAATCCATCCTAGAAAATGCGCCTTTCTTAGAAAAGAAATGCTATATTTAGGACACATTGTATCCGACAAGGGTATTATACCAGATCCATCTAAAATGCAGATGAAGTAAGAAGGTTCGTAGCATTTGCTAATTATTACAGAAATTTTATACCAAACTTTGCTACACTTGCAATACCTTTAAATCGGTTGTTAAGAAAAAATGTGGAATTTAAATTCTCTGAAGATTGCGAAACATCTTTTAATCTACTAAAAGAATTTTTAATAAGTCCAACTATTCTACAATTCCCAAATTTTGAAAATGAATTCATATTACGAACAGATGCCTCTGGGTTTGCTTTAGGTGCTGTTTTGTCCAATTTCGATGACAAACCAATTGCCTACGCAAGTAAATCTCTGAACAAAAGTGAAAAGAATTATAGCACTATAGAAAAAGAATTACTTGCGATAGTTTGGGCAGTAAAGCATTTCAGACCATATCTGTTCGGAAGACGTTTCAAAATACTAAACGATCACAGGCCTTTAGTGTATCTATTTTCGCTTAAAGAACCTTCCAGTCGATTAACCAAATTCAGGCTCTAGCTTTTTGGCACAACGCTCGTGAATCACCCTGTATAGAACCCGTCTCTTCATTTGCATGGTACAAGCTAAACACTCGGTTTGGACCAATTTCAACGAAAGTTTCAAATATTTTATTACAAAAATCCTCATTTCAAAGCAATTTTTTTTTCATTGCAAAGTTTCTCAAAATAGTTTTCCTCTATTTTGAACAATTTTTATAATATTAATTACGATCAATATACATAATGTACCTAATTGCAAAGTGAAATTAGTTTTCACTTTCTGCATTTTTGTTTATCCATTTCTTGACCGAGATTGTATATTTTTATGGAATACCCATACCACAGACTCATACATATTTGTATAAAAAAATTTCGAAGCAAAGTAAAGGACAAGCATGGTGCGGGCTGAAGGGACATGGACAGACTCGCCTCACGTGACTGTGAGCTCACAGGTCGCAGGTATTGGTATACCAAATTTTTTTAAGTGTGTGTGTGAGTTTTGTGCCAATCCTAAAGGCTTTCTGGATATAGCAACCAGACAAAAATATCAGCACAAATAACAGGGAACCAAAAAAAAAAAACAAAAACAAGAATTCACACAAAAACAAATGTACCTATCAATTTCAACTCCAGTCCATTATTGTTGTTTTGTGTTGGTAAGATACACACATGTTGATCGTAAAGGGAGGATGCAGGATAGCAGTCCACATCTGCTTGTCGATAGTATATCCACATTCCACATGGAATCCAAAAATGGTTCGTGCTTATGCTAAATCATAACGCCACCCAAGTGACGAAGTAACGCACTATTCTGTTTTCAACGAGGTGGTTCCTCTATGTATATAAACTCAATGGTAATATTGTTAAACGAATATAGAATATAGAATACTTAAACAAAAAGATACTAAAACAAATTCGAAGAAGTAAAATGTATTAAATAAGTTACTAAAAAAATAAAACAATAGAATATAGAATACGTTAACAAAAGAAACTAAATAAATTAGAAGTAAAATGTATTAAATAGATAAGTCACTTAAAAATTAATTGTATGAATGAACGAATGATTGAAAAAAAAAATTATATATATAGATATATATTATATATACATATTACATAAGTATTATGTCGTACAATCTAATACATGTACTATCACAACAACAAAAAAAACATATCTCCTGTATTCGATATATAAAAAAAAAATGTTAATAAGCATAAAAAAAAAATACAAATCCCTATTGTACAAGTGGCGCGTAAAAGAAGAAATCAAGACTTGCCATGATTTCTCCTTTTTCCCCAGGAAGGGTGGTGTGAAGGGGGTCACACTACACTAGCGACCACTTAATTGATTGCTTTATATCAAACCATACTTCGATACTTGACGCCTTCTTCCCAGCATATGCATTGCCATAAGCACCAAATGCACTCAATTAATTGTTTCGATATTTAACACTCGCTTCCCATAACAATCATAATACAATGCAAAGCAAAGCATTGCTGCATTAACTGCAGCGTTATAAAAATATACATGCATTGAGCTTAGCATATCCAACTCGTAGTCTATACAAAAAAACCATAAGCGTCATATTCCACTGACGGCAACGGCGGCGTAAGAATTATGAATGGGTTAACAAAATATGTCAACTCAGCATTATGCCGAGCGAACCATGCCACTTGAGATAGATGGTCGTTCACCCATATGCTGAGTTAGGAATATCGATTGTAAGTGGGCCCAATAATCGGAGTATGGAAGCAATTTCGATATCATGTCAATTTGTATAAATAGCTAGAACATTTTTAAATAAATTTGTCTTCTTCACCGAACACCAACAAGATACCATCTTTATTTTCTTTTGTGGAGCTTGCGAGCTAAAAGGAGTCTAAAGAAGTACTTGATAGTTCTGAGAACAAAACCTTGAGTGCGTCTAGCCAAAGGTCTGAGCTGAGGCATTTACGAATGCAAAGCGATTTGCTTCAAAGACTTTTCAAGTGGATATCATAACAGTTGGGACCAGGCGTACACCCAACATTACAGTGGAAGATGTTCCGAGTTGATGGAATGTTTCCTCATGGGTGGGTATAGAGGCCTAAGGGGGTAATATCAACATCTTCTCCCCCTCCCCCAATTATAAAAGTGTGAGTAGGTGCTGACCTACGTCACTAGTCGTTACTTATTCGCGCTTGATAAGCTGATTGAGCCTATAGCGCTTCATTCTCTGACATCTAAGAATATCTTTCGTAAAGAGGCTCGCTATTTGTGCGGTTCTCTCATGTGTCTTGTATAATACTCATCAATTGCCTACAATTTATCTTTTAAGCCATATTCTCGGCATTTGTTGATCAGGCCCCCAGCAATGAATATATTTATTAGATTTTCTGAGTTTTTAACAGCTAAACTTCAGTAGGTTCGCACTGGTTAAAAGAGGTAACAACGTTGTCGATCCCAAAGCAAGAACACACGACCCATTTGAACTAGTCATGGGCGTGCGTGCAAACCGGCTGCGATGGTCGATCGCAACCCAAATGTTTCTCCGGTTCGACTTAAGTGGGAGAGTTCTCTATGGGCGAGTCCAGTAGTCAGAACGGAGTTACAGCCTTTCCACTTTGAATTCCCTTAAGGAGTCACATTGGAACTAGTGTCCAAGGCGACCGAACCAGATAGATAGATAGATAGATAGATTGTTGATTTTATTGTTTTTCTAAAATACAATATTTACATATGTATAGCTTTTTTTTTAATAAAAAATCGTTAAGGCATGGCTTTGCCGTCTGCCTGATTGACATTTAATTTATAGTTTAACAAAGTAAATAATAGTTTTAAATAACAAAGAAAAATTCAATAAGTGAAAATTGATCATTGACTTAATTTTTTATGTAATACAGTTTTATACGTTTCTTTTTAAAAGGCTTCGTTCATGATTTTGCTCCTATACTGGATCGCTTTTTCGTAAAAGTTAAACAACTTGTTGATATCGCCTTCACAGTTCAGCATCGCTATTACTTCCGATTCGTCTTTTACATCGCTGCCAAGAAGGTTCCTTCTTACTTCCTTTAAGATTGGACATATTCCGATAAAATGAACGATATCTTCTCTTACGGACCACGGTTGCCGTTTTGGTAGAATTCTACCAAATTTGGTAGATTTTAATTGCTCTGGTAGGTTGGTAGATTCATGTTTAATTTGGTAGATTTTAGTCCCTTCGACTTTCGAATGCAAATGTTTATGAAAATATTAACAAACCTGCCCTTAATTTACTTTTCAAATTAGATTATTTTAAACAATCAAATGTAAACGTTGTCTTAAATGTTATAAAAATATTTTGTGATACATAATGATAAATGAAAAGACTTATTTTTGTTATTTTAAGTAAATGAACAGACTTTATTTTAGTTTTGTTTTTCTTTTATTACTTATTTTTACGTGCTCAATAGGGCAAGTATTGGTTTCGTGCAGAAAAAAAAATCGAGGTTTTAATCAAACATGACATATCGATGATAGTGAAGCCCAAAAAAGTGGTTTTCGCCATACCGTCCGTCGGTCTGTCTGTGCGTCTGTGCGGATGTGCGCTTTTTCACGTCATGCTACAGCCTAAACCACTTGACGGATTTTCTTCAAACTTGATATATAGTAGTTTGAAGGAAAACGGTTGTCGATGTTTTTTTTATTTCGTTTTAGCCCGGCTCAAACTGGTACCTTTCAAGTAACGGTTTTTTTTCAATTTGGATTTTCTCGAAAACGGCTCTAACGATTTTGATTGAACTCAAAACTTAGCTTATTTTAGGCATTTCTAACAAAACTGAGTTTTTTTTGGCTCAAATGGTCGTAACGAAAATCATGTTTTAACGGCTTTTTTTCAAATAGCCATAAGTTCACAACGGCTTGATTGAATCGACTCAAATTTCGTTTGACATAGTTTTTCATCGTTTGCTATAGGATGGTTTAATAAATTTTTCCCTGAAGCCTTTCTAAACGGCTTCCATACAACGAGCCGTTGAGTTTTAGCCAACTTTTTTTCGTTTTTTCTAATTTGCTCGAAAATGGCTCTAACGATTTTGATTAAACTTTGTGCGTTATATTCTTTTAGTGTTTTTAAGAGAACTGCGTTTTCAGTTTTTGGCTAAATATGCAAATAACGGAAATCTGCTCTTAACGGCTTTTTTTCAAATGGCCATAAGTTGTCAACGGTTGCATCGAATTCACTTAAACCTTGTTTGGTATAGTTTCTTTCAGCTTCCTATCAGATGGCATGGTTTTTTTTCATTTTCTTTGTTTTAAATGGTGGCTCCTATACAAAGAGCCATTAGATTTTGGCCAATTTTTTCGTTTTTTCTAATTTACTCAAAAAAGGCTCCCCCCATTTTTATGAAATTTTTTATATAACATATATAGAATACTTCAAAGTAAAGTGCATTTTTAGTTTTTGGCTACACATGATAATAGCGGAAATTGGTAATATCAGTTTTATGAATTTGGCCATAAGCGGAAATTTATATCATTTATATCACCCAAAAGACGACATCTAAATTTGATATACTAAAGGTTACTTAACGTTAGCTCCCGTATATCGAGTTTTCCAGTTTTAGCCAATTTTTTTTTAGTTTTTACCAAATTTTTCAAAAATGAGTTGTTCTTATTGATCGAAAAGTTTGTTTTCGTCGTACTTTTGCACCCACAGAGCAAGTACGTGCGACCCAGTCGTGCATTTTATTTTGTTACTATTATAATATTATTTAATGTAAATGAAGAGACTTTATTTTTATATTTTTAAGTACGTTTTTCGTTATTTATGTGATTAATTTATGTTTTTGGATTACATTTTTCGTTATTTAAATACAATTTTTATTTATGGTTGTTATTATTACTTTTATTATTATTATTATTAATGTTTTAAATATTATTATATGATTTATTGAAGAGATATTTTAATTGAAATTTTTATTTTATCTAAAATAAATGTGATGTTTTATAAAGTTGAACTTTGGTAGATTTTTCTTTGATTTGGTAGATTTTGGAAAATTTTGTGGTAGAATTTTTTTTCGGAGAACGGCAACCGTGTTACGGACAGGTTACAAAGGCTGCAAATAATAGGCAAATCGTCACGATGGGGGATGAAGTTCAACCTTACCAGCTCTCCTCGCATTTTGAACATCGCTGAAATCAACTTTTGGCTAAATTTCGATTGAAAATAGTTTCTTTCACATAGATTGTGTTGCAAAACACTGTATGTTGCTCTATGCACAGAAGAAGTAGCTTCATTGATACAATCCAATCTAAGTTTTGCATCTACTTTTGCGACAAGGTTATAAAGCATTTCTTTAATATTGTTTGTGTTTGATTGCTGTATGCTGAGTTCGAAGTGTAGGTCACAGTAGTCCGCAAGTTCTTTAAGCTTTTCAAACCATAGACTCTTTTTTACAATAGTATGTAAGGCAATAACTTTTGGCAATCTTCCATCCGGCATATTAAATACTTTCAATAAATAATCCACGTTCAGCTTGAGCGTTTTGATGAAAAAAGGTGACAGCCCAGTCTCGATGGTTATCATGTAATTCGGCGTGTTCCTTGGCAGAAGAAAACACCTTTTTACATAATACCTTAACAGTTTTTCTACCACATCATACTTTTCGTAGCCCCAAGTTTGAGCTGCATACAGCATCACCGATTCAGCCACTGCTACGAAAACTTTATACTTTATGCTATGGTCGATAAGTTTACTAGAGAAGCATTTTGTCCAAGCCGCACTTATCGCACTTTTGGATTTCACAAGCTTTTCCCTTAAATGGCTTTCCATATTTAGATTGCTAGTTATCAACACTCCAAGATATTTATAGGCTCTCACAATTTCAATCGGTTCACCATTTAAATGCCATTTTTCGTTTCTAGCCATTCTGCCAGTACCCTTTTTAAATACCATTATCTTTGATTTGCTTAGATTCACCGTCAAATTCCATAATCGGCAGTACGAATCGAGCCGGTTGATCATGAGTTGCAGTGTTTCGGGTGATAAGCAAAAAGAACCACGTCGTCCGCAAATAAGAGGGCTTTAATCATGATTCCGGCAAACTCAATTCCCCCTGGTAGATAGTCGATTAGATCGTCAATAAACAGGGCAAATAAAAATGGACTTAGAGGGCATCCTTGTTTGACTCCCATAGATGTCTCAAACAATTCAGAGAGGCCATCACCGTTCCAAACAGCTGCATGATTCTCATCATAAAGGCTTTCCAAAATCTTTCCAAACTTAGATGTGATTCCAGCATTGTACAACTTATAAAACAAAGCTCTTCTGTCCACCGTGTCGAAAGCTGCCTTGAAATCGACAAAAAATACATACAACTTCTTCTTTCGTTCCAGTAGTAGTCCCGCAATATTTCGTGGTACAAAGATGTTATCGCTTGTCGAATAACCGCTCCGAAAACCAGTCTGAAATTCCTTCAGTTTTTTGTTGTTGTTTATCCATTCGCATAACCGATTGTTAAGAAGTGAGACAAAAACTTTGTAAGAAGCATTTAGAAACTATATACCACGATAGTTGTTTGGGTCAGATATGTCACCTTTTTTGTGGATTGGGAATACTATCGCTTCCTTGAACTCATTATATTTGCAGTCTCAAAAATTCGATTGTACGTCTCTGTAAGTTTCTTGAGAAGGTCTACCGTTCCATATTTTAAGAACTCCACCGTGATTCTATCAGCTCCTGGTGCTTTTCTATCCTTCAGTTTATTCAAGGTCACCTGTACTTCCTCGAACGTGAAAGGAGAATCAAGAATAGCATCTTGAAACAAAGGTTTTGCATACAGAAAAGACGGCGAAATAGTAACTGGATTTAAAAGTGTAAGAAAGTGGTCTTTTAAAGTAGTTATAGATAGCTTAGCACTTATTTGAAAAGTTTTTCCGTTGAGGGTTTTAATAGTCGTCCAAAACTCTTTTGCATCTTTGCAGCATGTTAGTTTTAATGCTTCTGTTTCAAGAAACATTTTCTTTTTATCTTTGCAGATTTCTTTAAAAAGTTTGTTAGCTTCAATGTAATTGCTTTTAAAACAAAGGTTATTATGCATTCGAAATGCTCTGAGCCATCCAAAAGATCTCTTTCGTGCCGCTTCGCAGTCCCAATCAAACCACTTCTCCTTCCTTTTTGCTGCCTTTATGTGCGTTTGTCCCTGAGCTGGGTATGAACATTTTATTATGTTGCCAATATCTCCGATGCTTAGCTCTACTCCTGTCGTTAATTTTTGGTTCAGGTTAAGTCGATACTCCATTGCCCTTGTCTCCTTCCATAGCAATTTCTGCGGGAGTTGCAGCTCGCGTAGTTCCTGGCTTGGTGTCCCATCTCGATTAAGTTTAACCGTAATTGGCATATGATCAGAGAACGGAACACTTAGTACCTCAAAATCAGCAATAACAGACATCCATTCCCCTCTTGCTAAGCAAAAATCAACCACTGAACACCCCTGCTGACCAACAAACGTTTATTCTCCGCTTTTATCAGACTCACTTACACCATTCATAATAAAAAATCCAAAAGAGTCGCAAAGTTCCAGTAGCCTCGTTCCTCTGGTATTTTGTGTTGCATCCTTTGAAATGCGTACTTTCCCTGCAAAACTATTTTCTCTTCCAGCTGCTTCTGCTATTCTCGCATTTAAATCGCCTATTATCATAATGTTATCGATGTCATTTCGTTCTAGAAAATCATTTAATGCGTTGAAATCTCTATCCCAATGGTTGCAATTTATATAGGATGGTATAATAATGTACTTTGTGGAATCAAATACGACTTCTACAAAAACCACATCTTCAGCTGATCTGAACGCGCATGATATATCGTCCATAGAAGTTTTGTAACCAAAATAACATCCACCACTCGGTCTACCTCTCGTACTTTGCCTTGTTGCTGGGATCCATAGAAAATTGAAATTTTTAAATCGATCGTTGAAAAATTCATAATCTTCCTCAACCACAAATGTTTCATATAAAAAAACTAAATCGTAGTTATTAATTAATTCATAAAAATTTACATATAATGACTTATTACTAAGACCTGCTATATTGTAACTTATAATCTTAATGTTTTTGAATTCTTTATTTATTTTCTTATTTTGACAGACGGCTGCTTTACCCTATACATGATTCAAGTTCGAATTCGACTGAAAGGTTGGTGTCCTCACTAATCGGTGTCTACCTTGACTGCTTGGTGTCGCTTGTGTAGTATTGTTGCCATGATTTGTGTTTTGACGTAAATCTTCATCCATCAAACTATCCAGCTGATTGCTTAAATTTGTCTGGTACATGCGGTTCAATTCCATAACTCCATTCGCTGTGTTGTTGTACAAAAGACCCAATGTTTGGCTCCAACGAAAAACTTTGTCGTGAATAAACATTTTGTCGTCCCTCGCGGATACCTTTATATCTGCATTAACTTCGTTTAGCCTCCTTCTTATTTTTAGAAGCTGGTTTCTTTTTTGGCGTATTGTGATTGGGAGGTCTTTGAAGATGTTTACACCAGTGTTCTTTAAGTCTTTTGATGACTTTAAAGCAGTGATTACTTGTTGCTTTGACTCTAATTTGACGATAAAATTCTTTACATTCGCATTCCTGGAGCGAAGTTCGTGGATTTGTAAATTGTCAATGCTTGGTGGGGGTTGAATTATTGAAGAGCAGATGCTTCTTGCCAACTCTTTTTCATCTTTCCCTTCTTGATTAGTGACTCTAAGCATAAGATTGCACTCCGTATTTCTTTTTTGCATTTCCTCAATTCTACTTTCCAAACATTCATACTTTTCTTCCAAGGCAGCTATTTTGGTGCTTAATTGGATGTTTTGTTCCAAAATTTTTTTGTTGACGTTGGCGATTGCTTCAATGTCACTTTTTTTTGCAGTATCCTGGAGCTTTGCATCAAGCAACCCAGCAATTAAATCGGCTAAATCATATTTAGACATTGATCCAACAAATTCATCGGTCATTTTTGCAACGATCTGCGCCTTTTTATTATTATTGAAGACTTTAGGAGATATTTCGTCTACTTTTCGCTTGTTCATATGCACTTTTTTTTTTTTTTTTTTTTTGTGAGGTTATATAGGCAAATAAGCTTAAATAATCATTCGCTACAAACGAATTAAAAGGAAACTCACTTGAATTATAGTTGACTGAATAAGATGACTTTTTTTCTCAACTTTTACTGCAGATGCTTGTAAAAAACTTATAAATTTTTAATGTTTTTTTCACTTTTCACTCGGAGCTACTTAAAAACACAACCTCTTCGCTATTTGACAGTTGCCAAATCAAAACCATTTGACAGATTTCGATCGAACCAGTGTACTCCCAGAAGAGTTTTAGTATGTAGTGAGGTAGTAGTTTTTATTTTGGGTTTCGTTGTGTGGTTTAAGTAGGTGAAGTGACAAGCCAGCCCATCTAAGGTTTGTTGGTTGAGAGGTTTACGTGACGGTTGAAGCTGAGCTCTTTCAAGTCTAGTCCTATTATAAAACCGAAGCGGAGTGAGGAGAGGATGAAGAAGATTTTAGAAAGAGACCGAAGAAAGTAAGTATTTAGGAGTTCTTTAAGTGGAGAGTAGAAATGGTGAATTATAAGGGAATGAGTTCGGTTGTTATTATGGTCAGGTATATCACAGATCTCTGACAGGCATCAGGGAGGTCAAAAGCGGTTGCTGTGAATAATGTCATCCTGTACAAGCGGTTGAAGTCGCTACAAGACGACAGTAGATTCCATTTTGTAATTCAAGTTTATTTTTACATTGCAGATGGCGTCTGATTAGAGACAGTTTGCAGTCTCTCATTGGATGTTTTGAAGTGATGTACATTCCATTTCAAATTTATTTATTACGTTACAGATGATGTGTCTAACTGTGAGGGGAGGGAGGATCGAAGGTGTTATGTGATCCCCCTGGTCTCTCAACCCACCCAATTCGCAAGTAGAAATCAACTCTCCAACTATACGACCTTGGCTAACCGCGGACCTATGAGTCCCCACGACTCAATAAAATTTTAGGTAGCCCCTTAATAAGAAGCAAGCACAAAATATGCCCGCTTACTACCACTTCCTATCTAAAAATATTGCATCTTTCAAAGACACTACAACACCGAAAAGAAACTCCATCGTTGCACTATGGATACTTCAACTGTACCCCATTCTCTTACACCACCTTGTCCCGTCCGAAGGAATTATGAGGGTTACCACCCTCCCTATAAATAGCTTACTCTTCCATTCTAAATGTCTTAAAATTCATCAAGAAAACTATATGTCCGAAAGAAATAAACTGAACTTCAAAATTTTCTTTAAACGTTATAAAAATATGGTTTAGTTTATTGAAAATAAATCTTAAAATCTAACCAAAGCGTGTCCAATATAAAACCTATTATAAACTTATCCTAAAAGTAACATTACTGAATTGTGAAGACATCTCAAGTTCAAAAAGATACATATGCGATTAAGTTTTTACTAAATACATTTTTTTGTATTTAAAAGATATGAACTATTTCATTGATCGAAAGTATCGTTAAGACATTTTACTTTATTATAACAACAATTTTTGGAACTCGGTCCTTTATATAAGGTCATTTAATGCAATGTTTTATCAAAACAAATTATGATACTAGGTCATTGATTGGATACCCGAGGACGAGTGCAGTTAAGCTCAAGGAACTGGATGCTATCACGCTGAAGCTTTAAGTGAGGTTCCGGAATACCGATTGGATTAAACCGAGTTTACAAAAAAAAGGTGAAACAATCTTACGCGAATTGATCTCAACACGGTTACGGTTAAAGAGATGTCGATGCAAAGTAGATATTGTGTATTTTAGGATTAATATCAACACACAAAAAAAGGTAAATTGATTGGAAATATCCGGAGCACTAGTATTAACACAGCACTATTCAAACTTATAACTACATATCTAACGATAATAATAGTATATATATATGTATCTAAGACTTAAAATAAATATCTGCATATAGATGGGAGAATGGAATCCCTCTGTTCACTGAACAATTCTACCAGTGTCGTTTTCCCGAGCCCCTTGCTCGCGAAAGAAGGAAAACCACGAATCACATCATGAAGTTGAGTGGACTCTTCGTGAGTGAGCTTCACTTGGTTCGTGGAGTTTCCATCCGATGGAAAATCCGATATGGAAGAAATCAAATGAGGTGCCAGTCCAAATTTACGCCAGAAGTCAACGCCTAAATATAAACGCTGAGAAAGTGTTGGCACGACGTAAGAATCCATGCTGAACGATCTCGTGTTCTACGAATGCGTTTCGAAATTTCAGGAAATGTCACTACCATCTTCCTAACCTCGTAATAGTTGAGTAGTCTTTCATGAAATGGTTTCTTATATAATAATTCAGATTTATTTTTATCTTCAGGTAAATTCAAAAATGTTTTTGGTTGGGTATCAGTCAAAAATTTATTAGGGTTTCGTTTTAAAATGGTAATTTGAGGAGTGTCAAGCAAAGGTTCTTCTTTCCTGGTGCTTAAAACTCCAGGTTTGCTTTTATCGAGCGCATCCCCCCGGATGGTGGATTTGCTCGCTTCGGGTTTCTCGCACATCTAGGACTATAGACATTTGGTAAACCACATCGAAAACAGAAAATAATTTGCCTAGGATCTGCACAATCGCGGCATTTCCAGCATTTCATCAGTTCAGGGTGGAATGCATCCACCTGCTCAGGCAGTGCAACTGCTAATTCATCTACGGGAGTTTCCTCATCCAACGCGTTGATGAAAAGTCTGGGTGGGTGAGGTTGTTTGTACGCATTTGCTACGAAAGGTTGTCGCGGGTTATCAGAACTACCGAAGAATTTTTCTATTGTGCGACATTGATAAGCTAACTCTTGTATATTGTAAGTGCTAAAGGATATCAACGACTGACCTAGTTGTCGTTTCACATTAGCTTTAATGATTTCTATCATTTCCCTGTCATTCTTGGGGATAAGCAAGTTGGCGTTCATATGCATCATAGCATCGAAGAAGTCATTGAAAGACTCACCCGATTGTTGCTTACGATCATACAACCTGCGAGACAATTCCGTGTCCGTTTCGAGGCTACGAAATTGCTCAATTAACGCTAGTTGTAGCGTTCTCCAGGACGCGTGCCTATTTTGCTTGCGGTACCTCCAGTACCACTGTTCAGCAGGTCCAGATAAAAATTGGTGGAAACCACCTGACACTTCTTCCCATGAAAAGCGATAACTAGCTCTAATAAGGTCCAAACGGAACAAAAAGTCATCCACTGGTATATTCCTCAAATCAAACTTTATTCCCCAATTGTGGAATAGTGGGTAGGCACCAGACGCAGGATTATCAGAGTGTATTACCTTCGGCTGAGAAGCCGCAGACTGATCGTTATCCAAACGAATAGAATTCATGCGCGTCATCAACTCGTCCAAGTTCGCACCCTGAACCATGTTCAAAGGATGTACCGGAAGGGTACTTGAACTAGCTCCAAGAGGAACGGGTTGTGGTGCAGGTTGTGTAGCCAATGAAGGCGCAACCGGCACGAAGCTTACGGAATCACCAGCCACAGTTCTGGCTGAGGTATTGACAGACCTACCTTGAGGAGTAGGCATGTCGACGTAGGGAATTACTGCGGAATTTGGAGGCCGACTAACTTGAATAGCCGGGGTTGCCTGTGAAACTGGTGGAAGGTTGACATTATCATCAACGTTAATGTTACTAATATAAGCATTTTTCGCATAATTCACGTTTCGATTATTAGCGTTATTCTCCCTACTATGTAACAATTTAGTTACATGTCTTAACAAAATGGCTTGGCTTTCAGCCAGGCCTCGCGAAAGTTCTTCAACAAAAAATTTCCTGTCATCCATCGGGTGTAAATCTACTGTTGCCGAGATCATCTCCTGCATATAGGCAGATTGATTGGCCGCTTGTTGAGCTCTTCTTTGCTCGTTAGGAGTCAAAGGTGAGCCTAAAGGTTGCCCTTCATTCGCTGGTGCGCGAGCGGGTGGGCTTGAATGATCCGAGCCTAAACCAGAGTGGTGGGCTGAAAGTACGGAATCATCCTGAGGATTAGCGGGTGCAGCTCGTGACATTTCGTCAACTACACGTGCGTGGTACTCCGGGTTGTAAGGACCAGGATTAAGAAATTTCCTAGCAGAGCCGGGCATTAGGCTGTGCTACGAAAATTACACAAAACAAAGTAAGTCTTAAAATCTATAAAAAGTGGTGGTGTACAGTGATTCGTTCTCTAATTAACACCAAGCGAAAATTCAAAAATTTATCGGAAGGTAATATCCAAAACATTTTGAATATTGTTATTTGGAGAGAAGTTGATAATATCAAACTTCCTACAAAACTTCAAAAATCTTAAAAATAAAGTAGTGAAAGTAAATTTATGTTGGTCTTAGGTAAACTTCTTCCTTAGACTTCGCAAAAATTGAGTTCCTAAACGAAAATTATCGAAAATCAAGCTCAATTACTAAAAAAAAATTAATTATACTTAAATACGTAAGATAAGCTAAATACTCATTAACTTCAAAACTGAATATCTATAACTAAATCTTCAAGAAAGTACTTAATCAGATCTAAATCTTCACCAAAACTTATTAAAGCTCTTGTAAACTAATGAACCTTCTCCTAGTTCAAGTTTTCAAAGACTATAATCTCAAACTAAATTCAAGAAAAATATAAGGTAATTTTGAACTAAATAATACTAAAGTTAAACTCAAAACTAAAGCGTTTCGATGACCCGTGAAACACGCAGAATTTCACGACCTCACCAAACGAAGATACTAATCTCAAAAAAAAATTGGAACCTTCAGGATTACGTCTTCCTTATTTTACGAACTGTAATACTCAAAAACCCAAAGATGGAATCTTCAGGATAACGTCTTTCTTATCTTCCGAAAAATACTCGAAAAGTGCAACACTGCAAATACTCAAAAATACTCAAAAAGGGTGCAACACTGCAAAAATCTTAAAAATACTCAAAAAAATGCAACACTGCAAAATCTTAAACTTCAAAAATACTAAACTGTCTTATCATCAAAATACGGTCCGGGGGCTGGAAAGAATCTCCCCCCCCCCCCATAAACATGAACGGAAAGTGGAAGTACTGCGCCTAGCGACTAACTTCCCAAAAAAAACTAACAAAAACTTTAAAAATAATTAGTGGATGTGGACTAACTATTGGGTCACAAAATGTAACATCAATCAATGAAAAAATTGGAAATTCGATCAGTTATCAGACTCCTGGTCTCATTACGCTACAGCAGACGTGCGTTAGGAACAAGTTCACCAACCACCGGTAAGCGCTTCATGAGAGTTCCATCAACTTAACGAACTCCGACAAAACCATAACTGAATGAAAACATTATCATGTATTTGGGCTTGTAATTTTTTTCAATACAAAAACTTGTGAGATTCGAAAATAAGCACTAAAGGTGAGTGAGTGGATTCTCTTGGAGTGTTGATAGCTTCTGCAACAGACGTGCATCGGGAACTTTTTCACCAACCACCGGTCAAAAGATCTATCAACAACAACCTCGAGGAATTCAAAATTCTAATAAACTCAAAAGAAAAAAACTTCAGTACTCTCGCAACAGACGACCAGACTCAAAATAAATGTCTAAGTCCTGGACAATAAAGTTACCGAAAACCTTAATAAAAAGCAAAACAGAAGGTAAAGTACTACGAATGAATCCTATGCAACAGACGAAGATTATGAACTTGATCACCAATCTCCCGGAAAAGAAGGCATCCAAATCATAGACTTGATGTCAATCCTCCAGCAGAATAACTCTACCAAAAGCAAAACTAAAATCAGAAAAGAAATTTTTCGACCAAAAAAAATATTTGCTCGAACACCAAAAAAAAAATTTCTAACATCAAAACTTCAAAAAACTAAACTTCTCCATAATCAAAATAAACATCAAAACAAAGTATCGGGTAAGTGCTCCAGGCCCCACGTTGGGCGCCATTCTGTAACGTAGAAAGTGAAGAAATTCTAAAGGATCTAATCACAGAGTGGGGCCCGTGAAGCATTAAAAAATCATGCCCCACGTTGGGCGCCATTCTGTAACGTAGAAATTTTATTCTACAACATTGGAATATTATAAAATAAAATAGAATTCGAGAATTACCCACGCACAGAGTGAGGCCAGTGAAGAATACGAAAATGTATGTCTCACATTAGGCACCACTCTGATACGTCAATAATTCTACCAACCAACGAAAGGACGAATATCCTCTCGCTAGAACATGCATGATGATGATGGTGTTTTGTTGGCACGTTCACCCGGTAGAGGGCATCAAGCAAAGACCAACCTACAAATGGTCTTATAGGACCCCTACTGCCAGTCCGTGCTTCAACTGCAATATTCCCTGGTGGTAGTAGCAAAGCACAGTACCCATACACTCTACTTAATCGAGCACCATGTCCCTGCTAGGAACATCCTCACCATACAAATGCTTGGCCTTCCTTTCTCCATACACAGACTTATCCACTACAGCATTCCGGTTCTTTGAAATCTCTATAGCTGATTGTCAGGACCACATGGGTACAGAGATGTAAGAATACACACACGCATACGCTTCAGGACACACCAAAATACAACATATCCGCATAGCCACCCATACATTCCCATACCATAGGCACGGAGCGGAAGAGATAAGACCAATATAGCTTCCCACCTACTTCCGTCCGAGCGCACAACTTAACATGCCGATCACCTCAGATCTAGATTTGTATCAACCAGAGGAAACCAGATTGCGAGTGGATAATTTATTATTATTTTTATAATTGGTAGCTTCGATGACCTGCAATACCTAAAATCAAATCAACGCAAGCTCAAAACTAAACTCACCAGAGAATTATCCTAAACTTCTAAAAGTAAACTCATACCGAAGATCCACGCGGAAACAGACTTTAGTCACCACGAGACCACTACTACACTCAAAAGATCCGAAGCCGACCCAATCATCGTAGTGTTCGTGGAAGAGAAGAGGATTCAGGGACCCCTAGTCCTCGCTAGTCACAAAGGCCTACTGCCTCCATGCGTCATGGGAAATGACGTAAGCAGAATCTCTCATCCACCACGAACTCGGTTGGTATAGAAGAAAAAAAAATAGTAAGTCGAACTCTTGTTCCTCAATTCCCCTACCCCGTACTACTCTTCAGTCCACTACACGTACTGGAGGGCATTGACCCGAGAGGCAAATTGAGGTTGTCGCCGATCAACCACCGCGTCGATATGCAGCATTGCCCCGCTTCACTCAAGAGCAGAAGGGAGGTGGATCCTTGCTGTGGGATCGCGACGGTGCTACAAGTTTTTACCCTGCATATCTGGATACGGATGTTGACATATCCCTTTCTATCTAAAAGACTAAGGCCTGTGGCACGTGATACATTTGTTCATATTGATGCATGTGTCTCTTTCTCTCAGACCCTCTTAGTGTGAGGCACTCACTAAAGGAGTAATAATATTTCGATTACTGGTGAAGAGAATTAGCCCTGCACTTCCTATGGAGTTCTAAGTAGAAATGTTTCTTTTACCACAAATAACCATGACCACACAAAATATCTTACATAACGATGATATCTTTAGATGTTAAAAGATATCTAGAGCTGTCATCAACCTTGTCTCTACCATGCTCTCAAATTTTTAAGAGTGTAGGTACGAAGTGACTGACCTAGTGTCGGGTTGTCTAAGGTGTAAATGATAACCCCTGTCTCATAACCCACCCTTTCCAAAGAAGATCAACTCCCTCTTTGAACCATGGCTTCTTGAAGACAGACAAACAATGTTACTAAGAAGCCCCTAAACATGAATGTAGGTCAAGCCTGACCTACATCACTAAACCTCTAACTATAATGACACACCAACTAAATAACCGCTTCCGTTTCATGTGAGAGAAAGAGAGGGAGTCAACCAACCCCCATCGGACCTAGAATTAACTTACTGCATCAGAACTAAATTTCTCATATTATCTGAAAAAGAATATCTACAAATTTTCATATAAACCAGTGAAAACTGCAACGAAATTTCTATTCAAATAATCATACAAAAATTTTATTTATATCTGTTCTTAAAAACTAACAGGTTTAAATCCCTATATACTTATATTCTATTTTAATATATTCTTTATTGTTATTCTCAAAAATATTAAATCTTTTTATTCGACCGAATATTAAAAATAAAGTTATCAATTTATATTACAAAAAGTAAATTTAACGAACTAGGTGGTCGTTTAGCAAGAATCAATCCCGCTATAACTGAACCTCGAAACAAAGTTAAAAATTTTATGTAAATGTAGTTTTAAAAACTGCAATGGTCGATATATTCTCAAAATTCATATAAAAATCAAATGTCTTTTTATTACTAATTATACACGCGTACAAAATGTGTTCACAAGAATGAAACAATCAAAATCAAAACGAACGAAAACCGATAGGCCACAATGGCTTATAAAAGCTACTAAAAAGTTTCAAAAATTCCGATAAATGAAATAAAAATTCGCGAAGAAATACCGAATCATTCTATGAAAGCGAATAAAATTCTCAAAAGAATACACGTCGGAAATTAATTCAAACGAGCAACTCAGGTAAGTAGCGTATTTATCTACGATATGCGTGAAGAGCGGTACAATAAACCGTCACTTTCGTCTGACCTATTCACACAACAAACACAACGAAGATTACAAATAATGGTTTATTATTAGGATTGTTCAAAAATAACAAACACTTTGTCAAAACAAAGATAGTATATTACCATATAACGTAAAGTCAATAATCCAAAGCCGACTAAGGGCTGAAGTCAAAAATTATTTCAGGTATAAACACCCGCAAAGGATACACAGCAACCGATAAGGTTAACTATGAATGGCATCATAAAAGCGGTCGATAAGTACCAGTAGGATATACCAAACAAATATTACCATGCCAAGAATGGCAGAAAGTACAATAGTAACACAAGTTATAATCGTAAAGTGATACCACAAAGGAAAGTAACATGAATTGCAAACAATTCGAAAACTAATATCTGAAACTTCAAACAATAAGGTTTCACCAAAATACCAAGAAGTATGGTACGGATAATAAAGGTATAGTAGTATAAATATAAACTATATCAGAATCGAAAACAAAAAGCAGCCAATATCAGGGAGGGACGCTGAAAGGTAAAAGTTGGATATAAATGCATATACAGTTTGTATATGATATCAATAAAGCAATATAGTTAAATATGTTTTAAAAAGCAATAGAATTATTTAAATCTTAAATACCTAGATGAAGAAGTGCATTGCTCCTATCTAATATTGTATTGTCATATGTTTAGCTAAATTTATTCAACAAAACTATATAATTAACCTTATATTGTTGCAACCTTGATATCATTAAGTAACAGGATGCAATTTTCCAGCTATACAGCGGGGTAGGGAGTTTATATCCCTAGCAATGTATTCGATGAATGGCGTGAGGAGTCTTAATGACTCGGGAGTTGGTTGCCAATTGAACACTTGGACAAACCAAAGTAAGGTAAAAACTAATTCACATAACATTACTACATACAAAGACGAAGACGTTTACTCGATAGTACACAAGACTATCTGTTAATTTGTATTTCCACAAATTCGAATGAATATTTTTCGAAAATTTACCAGACTATTATTCTTTATAGGAAGTAAATATTATTACGATGTATCTTTAACTTATTCTTTTCTTAAAAGTTCAAACCGGTTCTAATTGGATGTACGTTAATATACGCGATATTTAAAAAAAAAAAAATTTCAAAACGATTTCAAAAAAAAAGTAAGTACTTCAAAACGGTACGAAGTTTATATATCTCACGAAAATGTTCCTAAATGTATTTCAAAAGATCTTCTATTATTTAACTTTAATTATTTCTCAACTTGAAGAATTTACTGATTCCATAAACACTAATATAATGACTAAAAATATATATATCTAAATAAGAAATCATGTGATACTTAAGTGATTTTCTGGCGCAAAAGATTCCACTACTCCATATCCTTGATGATGTAATCATTCAATATATATGTCCACTTGGACGTCTGCAACTAAAGATCACTCAATGAGGAACACTTACGAGACTCCAGGTGTAGGGATTATAACGTATTACACTTTTTTCCGCGACACGAACACGATAGGGGTAGGGGAATTTATTTAATTAAAATTATTAATATAAACGTAATTATTACCTTGAACAATTATTAAATTTAAACAAAAAAGTAAAGAGAAAAAAAAAGTTTGAAACGCGTACCGACGGCGACACACGACACGAGTTTACTAATGATACCTACTATCAATAGGCCACACACGAATAACACGAAAAGAGGATGCAAAAAAAAAGTGCAATATACAGCTTGATTAAAGAAGCTGTCACCACGGCTGCTCAGCTGGGGTGGGTTCAGTGGAAGAATTTTGTATTTCCTTTGATAAACTTGATTGATTCCGCAATTTAAATAGTTTATCAAAAGAAGAAGATTTATGATTGCACAGTAGGGTGCAAAAAAAAAGTTAGGCGCCAGGAATTTTTTTTTAAAACCGAATTAGAAAATTCCAAAACTAATTATAGAATTTGAGGAAGCGATGTTTTAAATAAAAAGAAAGAGAGTAAAGTGTAAATAGTTATTTTTATTGTTTTGGGAAACCTTGGGACAGAAGATCCCTGGACTAAAACCCAAAAGTCTTTTCAAAATAAAAGAGATTGTACAATTATAAAATGGCCGTTTGGCTCAAAGACAAAATTAATAAGGAATCGAACAAATGAATTTTAAAAGCAAGTAATGCAATCAAGGAAAATGGGTTTTCTTAAAAAAAAAAGAGAAAACTAAGGCGCAACCCGAAAATTAAATGGAAAACTCGAACACGGTTGAATATAAATATATAATTGAAATTCCAAATATATATTTACATTCAAAATTCTACATAAACTACTTATCTTTCTTTTTTATATTAGCTCCTTTCTCCTATCTCCTTTTCAACTCCTCACGTCTCGAATCCTGATTCTAGTCAATTCCAAAAGAAATCCTCGATCCAAAATAAAAATAAATAATGTCTCCTCCTCGATTTTTTTTTTCTTCTCCAAAATTCCTCGATTTTTTTCTTTTTCACTACTTGTATGCACTTGTAAGGCTCTCTCCAGAGTGCCTTCCAAGCTAATTTTTTTAACAACCACTTTCTTCCCTCGTCCATTCCAATCATTCACCCATACATACAACGCTACAACACAACCATTCGTTTCGAGATCATCGGTCACGGCTTTCTGGAAGCATGACGCTCTCCTAGAAAACAACCGTCGTGGGATCTAACGAAACATACTCATACGCACACAAACACGGTTTCAACAAGTTGTTGGATGTGTTTCCAAAACTTGCCAAAACATACTCTCACGCACACAAACAACGTTTCGACAAGTTATTGGATGTGTTTCCAAAACTTGTCGAAACATTATGGACGAGTTCAGACTATTTTCCAACTAAAACAATTTTCGAGAAAAATTGAAAAGAATTAAAATTGAAGAGGAGTCTGAACTAGGCTTTTTCCTACTAGTCTACAACTATCGCGCGGGATTCGAAGCGTGAATTATTTAACAAACTATTTTTGGAGATACAGAGAGGAGCGTTACTTTAATCATTATTTTAAAAATTCTATAAAACTAATCTAAGCGCGTTAAAAACCCATTTTGTACATTTAACAAATTTACGTTATTTTACTTTAAGGTTAAAATTACGTTAAGTTAAGTAAGATTTAAGAAATGGATAGATAATTATAAGAAGGGGTTTAGTTGTTGTTGCTCATTTTATATCGGTAAGTAAGAGTCCACCTGACTCGTTACTTCTTCGGCTCATCCGCCGGCTCTCTTCTCGTTTAGAACGTCGTACTCGAACACCTGCTTTTGTTGCTTTTGCAAGATACGGCTAGGTACACCACTGGTTGATGAGACCATGGTTGCCCTCAACTTCGCCAATATTTTGCAGCCACAACGAGAAAAGAAAAGGGAAAAAGAACGACCGAAGGGAAGTTTTTGTTGCGGTAAAATTTACCGTAACAAATTCCACCCTTACCTCCCAAGAAATGTGTTTACTTTTCAAGAAAAATAAACCATTTCTTAAGGCTCGGCCAGGATTGGAGGGTAAAAGAACAGGGTGTACAACACAACACAGGGTTACCATCATATAAGAAAAGAAAAAGAGAAAAAAAAACATAATTAGTGGCACGAATTGAAAATATATAATTGGACAATTTACCAAAAAAAACAAACAAAGTACAAGGAAAATTACGAATTAAAAGAAAGATTAAGGGACTTTTGACTAAGTGTCAATAAATGGCTTCAAATCCTTTACGTGCCACGTCCCTCGATCCTTCCCCTTATCGTCTATCAGGAGGTATGTCCAAGGTGACACCCCCCTACTGATCCTAAATGGGCCAACAAACTTGGTCGCTAATTTGGCCGCAAAATAATATGCCGCATCGGACAAGGAATAATTCCTACGCCAAACGAGATTACCAGGTTGAAACTGTATGTCTTCTCCTCAAATTATAAGTTTTAGCGGTCTTATTTCCCGCCGCTTCCAACTTCCTAGCTATCTCCTGTCTCAGTTTCTGAAACTGCCTAACGGTATCCCCTCTATCTTGGTCCCTATCACTATCTCTAAGCCCTACATCATGGCAACTAGTTACCATGTTCCTACCAAAATTTACAAAGTATGGCGAAACACCTAACACCTCATGTTGCGAAGTTCGGATAGCACAGGCCACTTTTGCCAATTGCATATCCCAACTCCGCTGGTTTTCCGAGACATACGCTCGGAGCGTAGTCTTAATTATTTGGTTTATGCGCTCCGCAGGATTCGCTTGCGGATGGTAATGCGCCGTATACCGAAGTTGTGACCCGTACGCTTCACTAAGCGTCTTCAGTTCTTTGCTACGGAACTGGGGACCGTTGTCACCGACGATCCACTTTGGAACACCGAAGAGAAGAAAAACGTTTTCTTCCAATTCTCGACAAACCGCTTTTGCCGTTGCGGACCGTAACGCGAACAACAGGGGAAATTTACTAAAATAATCGACGACCGTTAAAATATATATAAAACCGCGCGACGACTTCGGAAGTGGACCAACTAAATCCACACAAATCATATCCCACGGTTGGGAATTTCCCACCCTCTCAGTCATAAGACCAGCTGGCCTCTCATTCACCGGTTTCACTTTTTGGCAAGTCTTACAACACCTAACATATTTCGTTATGTCACTCCTCATTTTGGGCCAGTAATACTTTTCTGCTACCCTAGCAAAAGTCTTTTTAACGCCCATGTGTCCTGAAAGCGGAGCATCATGGCAATCGTTTAAAATCTTTGCCCTATCACCTTTCCCTACAACTAACTTCCACTCCTCATTCTCGTTGTGAACAACAATATGGTTCACCCTAACATGTTTATAGAGCCGCCCATCCTCAACTCGCCAGGATGGGTATTCTAACGGCCTCTTTTCTACCTGAGATTTCATTTTAATCACCCAAGGGTCCGAATCCGCTTCAGAGACACCGGCTACTTCGGGGACTCCTCGCGACAACATATCAGGAACGACATGTTCTTTGCCCTTTCGATGGATGATATTGAAATCAAACTGTTGGAGCCGAATGGCCCAACGAGCTAACCTACCCTGCGGATCCTTAAGGTTGCTAAGCCAGATCAGTGAGTGATGATCCGTCACAACCGTGAATCGAACACCTTCGAGATACGGCCGTAACTTTTCGATCGCCCAAAGAACCGCTAAGCACTCTTTTTCGGTCGTAGAGTAGTTCCTTTCATTCCTATTCAATGACCGACTCAAATAACAAATGGCTTTTTCGCCATCCTCAAACTCCTGCGAAAGTACGGCCCCGATACCAAAATCTGACGCATCTGTCTGAACAACAAACGGCCGGGAAAAATCCGGACATGTCAAGATCGGTGCCGTAACCAAACACTCTTTGGCTTTCCTAAAACACTCCTCACACTCTTGTGTCCATTCGAACTTCTTACCTTTCTTTAAGAGATCGGTAAGAGGTCTAACTAGAATTGCAAAATTTGGCACGAATCTTCGATACCAAGAAATAGTCCCTACAAAACTCCTAATTTCCTTCACGTTTTTCGGTGGAGGAATCCTCATCATGCTCTCCACTTTTTCCGGGTCTACATGAAGCCCGTTCCTATCAACTACATAACCTAGAAATTTCAAAGAAGGCCTACAGAAATTACACTTTTCCCTACCTACTTTTAAACCCGCCTCTCCTAACCTTTTAAAAACTTCTTTAAGAATTTTTAGGTGTTTCTCAAAAGAATCGGTGACAATGATAATGTCATCTAAGTACACAAAGACGAACGGTTCTAAATCGGGACCTAGAACGTCGTCAATAAACCTTTGCCATGTCGCTGGTGAATTATGAAGCCCGAATGGCATCCTACAAAATTGAAAAAGACCCCTCCCTGGCACGGTAAAGGCTGTGTACTTACGCGATTCTTCCTCCATTGGAATCTGCCAATAAGCAGATTTAATGTCTAATGAGGACAAATACTTCGCGTTTCGAAGCTTGTCCAAAATTGCCGAAATAAATGGAAGTGGATAAGCATCCCTATCAGTAACCTCATTTAATTTCCTATAGTCAACGCAGAACCGATAACTGCCGTCTTTCTTCTTAACGAGAAGAATCGGCGATGCCCAAGGACTCTTCGACTTCTCGATCACTCCAGCTTCCAACATCTCTTGGAGTTCCTGATCGATATGTTTCTGAATCGCTGGCAAAACAGGGTAATATCGTTGTTTTATTGGTTCTGCGGACGTCCTAATCTTGTGCTCAACTAAGTTGGTGCACCCTAATCCCTCGGTCATTGATTCAAAAAGTTCTCCTAACAAGTGTTCTAACTTCTTATTTTCGAAATCGTCCAAATCCGATTTTTCCCTAATCGCTACCGTGTCTGTTACCGAAGCCACCATTTCCTGGCTCGAAAAACTCCACATACCAGATCTCAAATCCGGGACTATGCCCGATAGTGCCCAAAAGTCGGCACCCAAGATCAATTGATGTGGGAGATTCGGTATAACCAGACATTCTATTAAAATGGATCTATTCTCAACCTCCACTGGTAGAGAAATAGACCCAGCTACTCCTACACCTGCCCCATCTGCTAACGCTACTGACCCAACACTACTCTTCTCTAATCTAAGCCCTAATTCTTTTAAAACTTTCCACCCGTCACCACCGACAATGGTACGAGAAGCTCCTGAATCAAGTAGACCTAAAAACTTGATCCCATAAATCCTAACTCCTAAATATGGCCTACTGTCCCTACCGCTTGCCGCTAACGTGAAACTTAAGTGAACTTGACGTTCCAGCTGATCGTCAGCAGACGACCTAACTAACGCCGACGGGTCTCCTGTCCTGCTGACACAAGAGCCCGTTCCCCATTTCCCGAACACCGCCTACAATCCCTACGATACACACCTACAGCCCCGCAACCGAAACACTTTCTTTGCACAGAACAGTTTTGTGCCAAATGCCCATCCCTGTTACAATTGTAACACCTAACTACCTGTCTAAAAGGGTTCTCTGGGACTGGAGCAACAGCCGTAACTCGGTGTTGTCCGGACGAACTCGGTTGGTAACCACATTCAGGTTCCAACAAATGCCTACCTCTACTTGGTGGAGTAAAACTGTCCACGTTTACCTTAAGAGTATCTAGTTCCCTACCTAAGATAGCAAGTTCCTTAACTGTCTTTGGTTTGGCACTCGCTATCTGAACCTGATAAAAGGGGTCTACGTTTTTCCTCAATATCGAAATCATTCTTCCCTCTGACAATGGTTCCGACAATCTTCGGAACAATGTCCTCATAGTGGCAAGATACGCGCCGAAAGTTTCATCCTTTCCCTGCGAACGCCGATTAATTTCTTCCAAAAGAAGATCATCGTAATTCGCAGGAAGGAACTCCGCTTTGAGTTCCTTGACGAGTTCCTGCCAATCTCCTAAATCTTCCCTAACCGTCCTATACCACATAAGGGCCCTACCCGACAAAAGCTCCGAAGCGGATTTGAAAAGGTGGGAGTCCGGAACATCGTTAGCCAGACGAAGTTCCTCCACTCTTTCCAGGAATGAATTCACTGATGCTCCATTAGAGTCACCAGTAAATTTCACCCCCCACTTCCCTACACGTTCGGTGCATTTCTGTTGAACGACCATTTGTTCAGCAAAAGTGTCACCCCTATCAACCCTATGTCCTAATGGGACCCTAACATTAATACCACTGACTGAAGGACTACTGCCAAAACGACTTGGTTCAGGTAATGACCCTCCAGCCAGTCCTAACGCAGACCGCACATCACTTGGGGTCTGACCAACTTGTACCTGAAGTTGGGTTTGCCTTTTAACCGGAGTCTTTTCTTTCTCAACTTCTTCTTCCCTATCACTATTCTCACTATCACCAGTGAGATCTCCTAACAAACACAAAACCTTATTACGAAGTGAGCTGATCGCATCTTCTTCGTCATCTGCCTCACAAGGGGTCCTAGCTAACCTACCTATACACCATTCAATCTTTGTTACAATCTTAATGTACTCCGAAGACTTGGGATTCTTCGGAGGTACTTTAAGAAGGCCCTTTATCTCCTCAATTTTCGCTTCTATAGCATCCTTATCCTCCTCATAGGTGAACGGGTACACCATACTAACCTCCATCGAGTTTCTCTTAACGAGCAACCTCGATGACCTCAATGCTTTTCGCATCTCATCTACCGAACCTACTTTCAAACCCCTGACCTTCATCTCATAGGCCAGTTCGTCCTGCGCTAACCTTCCTATATTCATATTTATTAAGAAAAAACAATTAACCGAAAGAAACGAGAAAAGCCAAAACAAAAAACAAAATAAAAATATTAAAACCAAAATTTAAAAAAACTTGGCAACCCTTAACGATTAATATAAAAGAAAACAAATATTCAAAACAATAAATATTCAATAAAAACACGAAACTATTTTTTTTTTACTTCCCGTTCTTATGTAAAAAAAAGACTCTATTAAAATTTCTATCGAGATATTTTTCACGTTGGTGGCAACCGTAAACACCAATCACAATCAATTTTAAACCAAAGAAAAAAAAAAACATTAACTGAAAACGATAACCTATAGCCGCGAAAAATTATGTATTTTCTTCTAAGAACAAATATTATACTACCTATCCTATTATTATCCGCCCCACGTTGGGCGCCACTTTATTACACTTTTTTCCGCGACACGAACACGATAGGGGTAGGGGAATTTATTTAATTAAAATTATTAATATAAACGTAATTATTACCGCGAACAATTATTAAATTTAAACAAAAAAGTAAAGAGAAACACACGACACGAGTTTACTAATGATACCTACTATCAATAGGCCACACACGAATAACACGAAAAGAGGATGCAAAAAAAAAGTGCAATATACAGCTTGATTAAAGAAGCTGTCACCACGGCTGCTCAGCTGGGGTGGGTTCAGTGGAAGAATTTTGTATTTCCTTTGATAAACTTGATTGATTCCGCAATTAAAATAGTTTATCAAAAGAAGAAGATTTATGATTGCACAGTAGGGTGCAAAAAAAAAGTTAGGCGCCAGGAATTTTTTTTTAAAACCGAATTAGAAAATTCCAAAACTAATTATAGAATTTGAGGAAGCGATGTTTTAAATAAAAAGAAAGAGAGTAAAGTGTAAATAGTTATTTTTATTGTTTTGGGAAACCTTGGGACAGAAGATCCCTGGACTAAAACCCAAAAGTCTTTTCAAAATAAAATAGATTGTACAATTCTAAAATGGCCGTTTGGCTCAAAGACAAAATTAATAAGGAATCGAACAAATGAATTTTAAAAGCAAGTAATGCAATCAAGGAAAATGGGTTTTCTTAAAAAAAAAAGAGAAAACTAAGGCGCGTCCCGAAAATTAAATGGAAAACTCGAACACAGTTGAATATAAATATATAATTGAAATTCCAAATATATATTTACATTCAAAATTCTACATAAACTACTTATCTTTCTTTTTTATATTAGCTCCTTTCTCCTATCTCCTTTTCAACTCCTCACGTCTCGAATCCTGATTCTAGTCAATTCCAAAAGAAATCCTCGATCCAAAATAAAAATAAATAATGTCTCCTCCTCGATTTTTTTTTTTCTTCTCCAAAATTCCTCAATTTTTTTCTTTTTCACTACTTGTATGCACTTGTAAAGCTCTCTCCAGAGTGCCTTCCAAGCTAATTTTTTTAACAACCACTTTCTTGCCTCGTCCATTCCAATCATTCACCCATACATACAACGCTACAACACAACCATTCGTTTCGAGATCATCGGTCACGGCTTTCTGGAAGCATGACGCTCTCCTAGAAAACAACCGTCGTGGGATCTAACGAAACATACTCATACGCACACAAACACGGTTTCAACAAGTTGTTGGATGTGTTTCCAAAACTTGCCAAAACATACTCTCACGCACACAAACAACGTTTCGACAAGTTATTGGATGTGTTTCCAAAACTTGTCGAAACATTATGGACGAGTTCAGACTATTTTCCAACTAAAACAATTTTCGAGAAAAATTGAAAAGAATTAAAATTGAAGAGGAGTCTGAACTAGGCTTTTTCCTACTAGTCTACAACTATCGCGCGGGATTCGAAGCGTGAATTATTTAACAAACTATTTTTGGAGATACAGAGAGGAGCGTTACTTTAATCATTATTTTAAAAATTCTATAAAACTAATCTAAACGCGTTAAAAACCCATTTTGTACATTTAACAAATTTACGTTATTTTACGTTAAGGTTAAAATTACGTTAAGTTAAGTAAGATTTAAAAAATGGATAGATAATTATAAGAAGGGGTTTAGTTGTTGTTGCTCATTTTATATCGGTAAGTAAGAGTCCACCTGACTCGTTACTTCTTCGGCTCATCCGCCGCCTCTCTTCTCGTTTAGAACGTCGTACTCGAACACCTGCTTTTGTTGCTTTTGCAAGATACGGCTAGGTACACCACTGGTTGATGAGACCATGGTTGCCCTCAACTTCGCCAATATTTTGCAGCCACAACGAGAAAAGAAAAGGGAAAAAGAACGACCGAAGGGAAGTTTTTGTTGCGGTAAAATTTACCGTAACAAACGTTGTGCTGATAGGAAACGAAAGTATCCTGATCCAGTGCAAATCCGCAACAGAGCTGGGGCGCGCTTTGTGTGTACACCGCGCGTGGTGTCTAAAGTACAATATTATACCCGATCTGTGGAACGATTGTCCAAACAGACGGATATTACGATGATTTGATCTCAGAGATCTCCTGCTCGCAGTAAACGTATGGAACTTATGTGTATGTGCCTGCAGGTGGGCTTCTTGGCACCGCAGGTAGTGCTTCCGAAATCATACGACAAAGTCGGTGGATATATAGGTTGTGTTCTGCAACCGTGGCGTCAGGACGGTGCAGTATAGGTATCAATAATTCCACGTCGTCGAGAAAAAGTAGGCGGAAGGGTGAGGTACGCTATCAGCAATAACACGCCGCTCCCTCGAGGAACAAATCTCCAGACGACGGAGAAAATAGGTGGTATGTGGTGCGGGACTACGTCAGCCGCACGTGGCTTAAGCAGAATATTCCTGTAGGATTTATGGACAACGTCCGTCTCCAGGAACCATACACAAAAAGGCACAACACTTCACTTGATATTATATATTTTGGTGTTTAATTAATCCTTCGGGAGGATGCCGCCGCAGATAACTCAACAACTCAAGTTGATAATTAAGTAAACATGTAATAGGATATCTCATAAGTTAAAGGTGAATCTGCACGTGGTGCGTCGATGGCCACATGGATTGCCAATGCCAAAACCATGTGCTCTGGCGTTTCCTAAGAGGAAAACCATGCCAAATATCAATTTCTATACAAATTGAAAGTTGTGAAACATACCTTTTATTTCAGCTAAAATCCTTATAAATCCTAAGGATAGGACTTCCAGGGTTATACAATGTATAATAAACGTAACGCCGCGTCGTTGCAAGCGACGCTGTGGTGCCACCGACGCTCAATAAAAAAAAAATTTCGCCCAAGAAAATTTCCAAGCACAAAATTTAAAGTGCTTAAATTACCTAAAATTCAGGAATAACCAGTCAAAAATGTTAAAAATAGTTTTGGATAGATGCACTGAATATATTCAGCCTATCTATCCGCAATAAACTATGTTTTACAGACCTTATTTTAGAGAAAAAATCCAATCAGGAAAAACAATTGCTGGCTTGCACGAGAAAACTTAACCTTTTCAAAATGTGACTGGTAGGTAGGCTGGAAGAATGTGAAATAGAAAGAAATATGATCTCAATCATATTTCTATGGCTGGCCATAGAAATACAAACCATTCACAGTAGTAATAGGGAAATTTCTCTATAGTTAGGGGGTCTGTTCATAGAGTAGTGTCTGTATTATTAGCTTATTTAGCTCACGCATAGATGTCACCAACGTCATGGAACTTGGAAAAAACCAACTAAACAATTGGATTGTGACTTCCAATTTGTCCAACCGACGTGTGTCAACCATTCCATCAGATGTGGGATGCTGGACATGCGTTAGGGGAAAATAAATTCCGCAATAAATATATTTATCATACCAACACAACTTTATGACATATTAACTCTGTCACATCATTCCATAGCTGATGAATGTATTGGTTGAATTAATTAAATTTACCATACCATTACAACTTTAGGACAAATCAACTCTGTCACATCATTCCATAGCTGATGAATGTATTGGTTGATCTGTGTCACATTAATACTTTTAATACTCAGAAACTGACCTCGCCAAGGGGAAATCTCAAACAGACAAGTACGTCATCAGAAATGAAATGTCTCAAGATACTTTTTCTCTTCAGTGTGGTATAAGTGTTATACAAACTAATTTCACCACCAAGTCCATCTGGTGAATAGCAAACTGACACTACAACGTAGAACTAAATCGAGTTCCAGTTTTGGAACTCACTGACATTAGTGGTGCAAATGTCAGATCGGACATAATAATCCGGAGGGATAATTTCAAAAGGATCAATTTCAGGATATTTTCTATCAGAGTATGAAGGAACTTATCCGTGAAGGAATTCGTTCTGACAGGCAAAATTTCCTAGAAAGGGAACACTTTTGGCCAGGGAAATTCTACAAAAACGGGAATTATTCCAAAGCGGAAATCTGTCGCCATGAAATTTGAGCATCGGTAATGTAGGATGAGCGCCATCTAGTGACTGGTGTGAACCTAAAAGTAAGTATAATCATCGCTTTTAAGGCAGTGGTCACACAGCAAAAAAAAAATTTTGGGGTGAAGTCACACTGACATTACAGTTGTAAAAATATTTTCCCTACAGATATTAAGGCACCAAAATCGAATCTTATTTTTTTTTCTTTATATACACACAATATATCGTTTATCTGGATCTACTGCTACGTGAAAATGATGATTTGCAGTGATGAGTTTTGGTTATTCCCTCGTGGCTTCGATTTTTCCATGAAGATTACAATATAGATGATGATGGACCGCCATCGGCAATAAGATAAAAGCCAGACCCCCAGTAGAATCTTGGAGCGGATTCCGTTGGTGTGGTCAGTCTCTACTGACTCAAGTGTCTGATGAGATATTTTTCAGCTACTGTTGAGCCAAGTGTAAATAAAAATAAAAATTAAAAATAAAGGCTAATGGTAATTATTTTTAATGTATGAGAATAAGGAAACGAATATCGCGGACCGACGTTAGCATTCATATGATTATGTCTAATGTAAATTCATTTGACGCGGCAGTGATAGTGTGACGTTGACTAATACCGAAGAAGTCACTTCAAAACTAATAATAGTCGAATGCTACTGAAATGCTTATTAGTTATCACCGAAGAGTATTAAACCTAATACACGAAACACGAATACGACCTGTACAAAATTATCAAAAAGATTCAATGTAGGATGGACAACAACAGGCATCAGGGATCTGCTTAAGGCGTTTCCACCCAAAGCAACAAAAAGGTAGTCAATATAAATCAAAAATAGTTAACTACATACCATATATGATTGTACACAATTCGCGCACAACCATATACTCGATTGTAAATATGATGTTAATATAAAAAATATTTTTCAAAGAGTATTTAAATCAAATATATATTAATAGGTATGAAAGTTTAAAGTACTGAGGAGTTGTAATTACTCAGTCTTTTCTTTCATGAAAATACGGAAGTGCACTCCTGGATTCCCCTGGAAAAAAAGTTTATTAATTTAAAGGTAATTGTTTTGAATATTGACCAGAGCTATTTGTGGACCAAGTTCTGCTGTTCTATACCTACAAACACCAATCAAAGGTGACAGTAGGTAGGTGTGAATTCTTATTCAAGGCGTCGTCGAATCTATTCGCTAAAAGCGTGTGGACACGGATATGACGAGTATAATCAACAGTATGGGGCGTACTATAGACGCATATATGTAGTTACGCCTAATGTAAAGCGCATGTGCTGATATGATTATACTTTGACACACAAAGTTACATTTAATTATTGAAGACGTGAGTAGGATGTAACGTACGAGTGAAAGTAAGTATAAATTTCAGGATTTAAAATAAAAAGAAAACGGATGAAAATCTGAAAGTGGCGCTGAACATGGGTTCAGGAAGGTCGCTACCGACGCGAAGGTAAGTGTCTCTAAGGACAAGTAAAAAAAAAAAAAAAAACCTGTAGTAAAAGAAGGTAAAAATGATTCTACCAAAGAATTCCGTATTTCGAAATTGAAAAAGTGAAAATATACTTCTTGACCGGTTATGAACACAACTCGAATGAGAATTCTTCCTCCTTTAACGCGAAGAGCGCGACTATTTGGTACGTATGCTCGGCACCATGCCCCTAGATTTGGTTCTGACTAACACGTAAAATATTCGTACCGATGACGAGTGTAGTTAAGCTCAAAGAACTGGATGCTATCACGCTGAAGCTTAAAGTGAGGTTCCGGAATACCGATTGGATTAAACCGAGTTTACAAAAAAAAGGTGAAACAATCTTACGCGAATTGATCTCAAAACGATAACAGTTAAAGAGATGTCGATGCAAAGTAGATATTGTGTATTTTAGGATTAATATCAACACACAAAAAAAAGTAAATTGATTGGAAATATCCTATATCACTATTCAAATTTATAACTAAATATCTAACGATAATAATAGTATATATATATGTATCTAAGACTTGAAATAAGTATCTGCATATAGAAAGAAGTATGGAATCCCTCTGTTCACTGAACAATTCGGATATGCGTTGGCACCACCGTCCGTGGTCGACAACTATAGCGTTGGCGTTTGACGCTTAAGTTGGAGGCAGGTTCAGCCTCTTCAATTTTAATGAATGTGCGGTGAGTGGAGCTTCTTAGCTCCTCACTAGATTCACAAGAAACAACAATTGAAATGAAAAATGTTACCTGGAATTATCTCTTGGATATTACAGCACCAAAATCGAATCTTATTTTTTTTTTTCTTTATATACACACAATATATCGTTTATCTGGATCTAATGCTACGTGAAGATGATGATTTGTAGTGATGAGTTTCGGTTATTCCCTTGTGGCTTCGATTTTTCCATGAAGATTACAATATAGATGATGGACCGGCATCGGCATTAAGATACCAGCCAGACCTCCAGTTGAATCTTGGAGCGGATTCCTACTGCTTCCGTTGGTGTGGTCAGTCTCTACTGACTCAAGTGTCTGATGAGATATTTTTCAGCTACTGTTGAGCCTAAATGTAATCGGTGTGTCCTCGATTGGACGTCGTGGTCGTCGGCGAGCCAAAACGGATCAACGCCAGATGGAAACCACGCGTTCACCTTGCTTCCAATAAGCAAGAGGGTGAATAATGCCAGAAGAATCCTTACTACCACATGTGAGTAGCTTGGGGACAAAACCAAAGTGTCCCCGAGTGAAAGTGTTATTCGAAAAAATAAGATGAGGCCACCAAAAGTACGATGTTGTGCATCAAGAGGCGCAGACTACGCCTATGTGTATTTATAGTATATGTGAGGATATATCTTCGCTTGAAAAGCAAACTGACATAAGTCAAAATTTGTCGATTTTGAGTTGAGTATACAGAACGAACCGCAAAAAAAATACTAATTTTCTATCAAACCGTCATAAGTATGACTATTAAACTGACATCAAGAGTTCGTAAGTGTCGTTTTGCATTTATGGTAACATCCCTGATCTTTTTTCCAGCAAAATGACTTTTTTTTAGTTTTGTCTCAGTCTTCAGCTTCACTGTGAGTGGTTGTGTTTGTTCCTGGAGTTAAGTCATAACAAAAAAACGTCAGACTGCACCGAAACAAACCGGTAAGTTTTTTTTGTTTTTTTTTGACACTTTTTTATTTGTAAAACTTTGCTTTAAAAAAAATATAAAATCGTGATAAATAAGCTTCTGGAAAAGCGACACTTTTTGTTTTGTGTCATTTTACTGCCAAATTTCAGTGAATTATTTTCGTGGTTAAACGTTTAAATTTGCTTTATGTCATTTTGCTTAGAAAAAAAATATAAATTCGTGATAAATTAGCATCTGGAAAAGTGACACTTTTTGTTTTGTGTCATTTTGCTGCCAAATTTCCGTCAATTATTTTTGTGGTTAAACGTTTAAATTTGCGTTAAGTCATTTTGCTTAGAAAAAAAAATATAAATTCTTGATAAATTAGCATCTGGAAAAGTGACACTTTTTGTTTTGTGTCATTTTGCTGCCAAATTTCAGTCAATTGCTGGTTTTATTTAAAAACAAAACAAAACGACACTTTTAAATACATTTTCTGATTTTGATTTCAAATTTATAAGATATTTTGATGCTAAATGACATAAATCTAAATTTTTTTTTTAAATGGCTTTTTTGAAAAACTTAAATATACCACTTGAAAGAAGAAAAAAAAACAATACTTTTTTACTCTACAACTTTTTGGTTTTCGTTGAAATTCATAACTAAAATGAATTTTTTAAGTAACAAAAAAATTCAAATAGCCTTTCTGAAAATTCAAGAATTTAGACTTATGTCAGTTTGCTTTTCAAGCGACGATATATACAACGTGTCGTGGGATCTCCCACGGAGTGAAAATTCTTGGGTGAAAGGCCACAGGATTTCGTTCAGGATAATGCTGTTCTACTTCCTCGGTCTATAGGTGATGATTCTCTCAGCTGCCTCCTCAGGATTGGCGGACCTATGGGCACGAAAAATTAAGTTCGCCTTGTGTTCCATCAAAAAAAACTATGTCCTCCCATTTAAAGTAGGAAACTCAATCTCATGACTCTAAATATGAGCTTAATTATAAGGTTCTTACCTCATCCGATATAAAAATACCCAAATTGAGTTGTATCTCCTTTTCGTTACTTGAATAATAACGCGAGACAAGTTCACTGTTCCATTTGGGGTTGACATGTGTCAATTGTGAAGTTGGAAACACATCGACATTTTCGGATTACACTGATCCTCGAGTATCTTGGAACTGAAACTATCGAATTTTAGCAGTAGACTGAGAATGCCATGTGTAGGGCTAGATTGACAAGTGGGGATAATTAGGTCGGCCGCATCGACTATTACATCCTTGTTGCCTTACGACTATCTGTCACTATTTTTCTGGTTTTGACATTCTTTACGTCACCTGTAAATCCATTCTCATGTTTCAACTAGTGTGAACTATATGACTAAATTTTTGGTGTGACCCGAGTACAAATCGAGCAAGTGTGCGTCCGGTTTATTTTTTGTGAATTGAAGCACCCTTCCATTACTTATTGGAATGTGACCATTCTGGAAACTGACTTTGCCTGGGGAAATTGTGGATTCCGACTTGGAAGTGGAATCTGAATATACAAGATGGATTCCTTTTTTGTGGAACCAACTGTCATTGGAACTTATTGAATGCGTTCAGCAAGTCGGGAGTAATACTGATGTCTCGCTGGTAGATGGCAGTAATGACATTTACTCATTGCCAATGACTGGCGAGAAAGTTTTCCCTACAATTTGAAGAAGCGAGTCAAGGTGCCAACCATTGACATACTATACATGGACTGCTAGTTGCCAACTTCACGATGGTTCCACTTATACGCCAGCGCCACTAACTCAAACACGGCAAAAAGGTAGAACTACTATTTTGACATTTCATTTGTTGATATCAACGCTGTACCGGCTCTCAACGTCTTTTGGTATTTGCCTTCTCAAGAAGCAAATCGATCGTAAGTTACTGAACTTGGCTGTTTTAAATAATTTTAGATGTTTTTTAGAGCTGGAACTTGTTTCTTAATTGTTGTTTTTTTTTAATGTTTTAGTGTCCGCAAGCAAGTTGTGAACATCCCATCTTTCGTTGTGCATCTGGATTCACAGAAACACATTGACTTCTCCCTGAAATCGCCCTTCGGTGGTGGCCGTCCAGGTCGCGTGAAGAGGAAAAACATGAAGAAGAACACAGGAGGTGCCGCACCTGCTGAAGAAAAGGAAGATTAAGCTATTCGCTGCCGGAGTTGATAGGTCATTCCTATCGGTCTTTTGTGTATCTCAAGTTGGGGATAATAAAAGTTTAATATAGAAAAAGTATACTGAGGATTTTTTTATTTCGATACTTTGTGGAGGGTTTGGAGTCTTTTTAGTCGTTCTGCTGAGGGCTATTTGTGCTCATCACGTTGTGTTTTTCCTTTTCCTTTTGTCGCTGGAACTGGAGGTAACTGGCAATGGGATCGATTAATACTCGATAAGCTACAAACTGGTGGAGCATCCGAGTTGAGGCAAGTTGTGCAGTGAGTATTGACAGGGATTTCCTGTCTTGGAGAGTAATTCCAGTCAATGGTTTTGAACTTCGACAAATTCCGGGGGCTAGGGTGTAGGTAGTGTGTTGGATGAGACTTTAAACAACTTAAGACCGACAGTCAAATCAACTGTGGTCTCTTCAAGCGTCTTATGAGTTAAACATAACGCTCAGGATGTAGCAAGGAGAACTAATATCGAATAGAAGGCCCTTATTATTTCAAAAGTTCTCGTAGTTCCATCAACATCGTGTACTGAGCTTGATTGCTTTGCCATTTCGTACCGACCATGGAAGATATCTCGTAAAAATAAGCTCACCCGAAGCTTTCTTCGGGTAGGCTTCGTTTTTGTTCTGTTATATTTAGTTAACTTAATCGATCCTCTCTTATACTGTTATTTTGTTGTTACCAATCTTTAATATTATTACAAAAAATGAAACACAAAAGAAGAAAACTTGGTATATATGTATATAAAACTCCCACGACACTCTTCTATGTATATATATGTATGTAAAATGTAATTCTTATTTATTCTTTTTTAAACAAATGAAAAAAAATTCTAAAGTCAGACATAATACAGTTTTTATGTAATGTACTCGTATTTTTTTCAAATCTTAATCAAATTATTATTTATATTCTGTTGGCGTTTCCGTTTCGCATTCATGGCATCTACAATGGGCTGCCGTTTGGCATTATATTTGCGATTCAACTCTTCAATTTCCCTCTCCATTTCTGAGTCAATGTTGTTCAATCGTTGATTGAGATACTCAAATGTTAAGAACTTCAAGAACTCGAATTCTCCATCGACGAAGTTGTTGTAGTGATGATGATGATTCATTTTGTTGTTGTTGTTTTGCTGCTGCTGCTGTTGTTGCTGTTTCTGTTGATGGTGGACAGCATCGAGCATGGGATGAGGTGGTGCTGAGGGAACAGCAGCGGCGGCCGCTGCCGCAGCAGCCACAGCAGCTGCTGCATGGTACATATATTGTTGCATTCCAAACTGATTGATGGCTGAGATTTGATTCAATTGCATCTCCATGGCTTGCTGTTGTTGTTGTTGTTGCTGCTGCTGCTGCTAAGGAGGCCATTGTTGTTGTTGCTGCTGCATTTGCTGATGGTGGGAAGGTTGGTTATTTGGAGCATCTAACATCTTAAAATTGTGGTCTGTACTTAGGAATTTAAGGATTTGTGTCATGCTTCTTCATAGTGGAGTCCTCTGAGTCGCTGTTGATGACCATGGTACCCAAATTTGATACAAATTCAACGAAAGTTCCACTGTCTGGAACCATTGTGCTGCCATCAGCACGTGGTCCACGCGGGCGTGGGTCACTCTTTCCTCCCGGCACTAATGTCCCAGCATCTTCGGGAAATTCCTTAATTGTCGCCGAATTAATTGCAGCTTGTTCCTCATCCTCTTCATCTTGTTGGGTTAAGAGACTCTTGGCCTGGCTCATGCCCGGCGGTCGACTTATCCGTTGATTATCTCTCACATCACACGCTTCCTCGATCATCTGCTTGAGGATGGCACGGTTTTTGACTTCGTTATTCCCGCCTATTGTTAGTAAATTATATATGACTTAATTTGAGATATCTTATCTAGTTTTGACTACGATTTCGTTGCGGTTGAGTATCTCTGATTGAAATTCGATATATATATATTCGATAAATTCTTTTCGAAAACGGTTTACTTATAGCGAGTTTCATTCAAATTTGGAAGAATTGTTCTCAAAATCGAGAATTGCCCTTTTGAATGAAACTTGTTTTGGGGATCCATGTCAATTTGTATTATAATTTTTGTCATTTGATTTTTGTCTTTTGCCATTGCAAAAAGTAATCATTAGATAATTGATAATTAATTGGATAATTAAAGTACATATTAAGTTCTCCGTTCATTATTTGTTTATTTTTGTTATATTTATCACAGACTGGCACAATTTTACAACAAACAACAAAAAATAACAAATTATTTCTCATCTGACGTTTGACAGAAAAGTATTCAGATCGATTCTCCCAACCCATGATAGATGCATTCTTTCGTGTTGAGAATCGATCTAGAATTGCACTTTTTTAATGAATGAAACTCTCAAAAGTGAAAAAGGTCAATTCTTTTGACAGAAAGAGCAATTCTTTTCGTGAATAAAACTCGCTATTACATATAATTACAATATTGACAGCATTTACAAGCCGCTGTGACCTAATTGTTTTACTTCGTATTGATATAAAATTTGTTCATTGTCGTGATCTACTTTTTGTACGCGTGATTATCTTTAGTATTAATTTTTACTTTAATTGAATTTTTAAAAGATTATCGACCATTTCATCTTTTGAGATTTACTTAATTGCATTACCCTTCTGGTATTTAAATTCGGTATTATCAAGATTGAATCTTGATTATCGACTTTGTATTTGATAAATATACTTTTGTAATTGATTTGATATCGGTTGTATTTACGGTCGAATAAAATTATTAGAAATTTTGACTTAAATATATTATAAGTATTTAGGACATAGTAATCCTGTTAGTTTTAAGAACTTATTAAATAAAATTTTTGTATTATTATAGAAATTGAAACTTTTCTTGCAGTCTTCATTTATCGAGTTGATTTTTGATGCAGACTTTCTTTCAGATTTCTTTTCTATGAGTTATAGGAATTTAGTTAATATGGAATAAGTTATTTAGGTCCGATGGGGTTGTATGGAACTCTCTCTCCTTCACATTTTCATGAACGGTGGAACATGTAGTGTAGGAAGTTTGGGTTAAGTTTAGTATAGTATAGAGATTCAGTAATGTAGGTCAGGCTTGACCTACATTCATGTTAAGGGGCTTCTTAATAATATTCCTTTTTCTGTCATAAAGAAGCCATGGTTCGAAGAGGGAGTTGATCCTCTTCGGAAATGGGTGGGTTAAGAGGCAGGGGTTGTCGTCTACACCATAGACAACCCGACAACAGGTCAGACACTTCGCTCCTGCACTCTACATAACATTAGAGCATGGTAGAGACGAGGGTATAGTCAGCTCTAGATATGTTCTGACATCCAAAGATATCATAGTTAGAAACTATTTAGTGTGGTCAATGTTATTTGTGGTAAAGGAAAAATTTCTACTTGGAACTCCAAAGGAAGTGCAGAGCTAATTCTTTTCAGCAGTAATCGAAATATTATTACTCCTACAGTGAGTGTCTCAGACTAAGAGGGTCTGAGAGAAAGAGAAACGCATCATAATGAACAAATGTATCTTGTGCCACAGGCCTTAGTCTTTTAGAAAGAAAGGGATATATTAACATCCATATCCAGATATGCAGGGTAGGGGAATTGAGGGATAAGAAATTCGACTTACTATTTTTTATTTTTTCTTCTATACCAACCGAGTTCGTGAAGGTTATGAGATTCTGCTTTCGTCATTTCCCATGACACATGGAGGCAATAGGCCTTTGTGACTGGCGAGGACTAGGGGTTTCGGAATCCTCTTTTCTTCCACGAACACTACAATGATTGGGTCGGCTTCGGATCTTTTGAGTGTAGTAGTGGTCTGTGCGGTGACTAAATTCTGTTTCCGCGTGGATCTTCGGTATGAGTTTACTTTTTTTGAGGTTTAAGATAATTTCTCTGGTGAGTTTGGTTTTGAGTATGTGTTGAATGAATTTTAGGTATTGCAGGTCATCGAAGCTACCAATTATAAAAATAATAATAAATTATCCACCCACATTCTGGTTTCCTCTGGTTGTTACAAATCTAGTTCTGAGGTGATCGGCATGGGAAGTTATATGTTCTAAGGGATGAAGGTTGTGATTTGTGTTTGGACCTATCTCTCTTACTTATTGTGTCTTTGGTATTTGGATGTATTGGTATATGCTCCCATTTATTTATGGTGGAACATAGCAAAATGCGAAATCGTATGTGCATGTATACATCTCAATACCTACGAGGTCCTGTCATACAACTAGGAGAGAAGTGAAAGAACCGGAATGCTGTGGTGGATAAGTCTGTGTATGGAGAAAAAGAGGCCAAGGATTTGTGTGGTGAAGATATTCCTAGTAGAGACATGGTGCTCGATGAAGAAGATAGTATTGGTACTCCGCTTTACTACCACCACCAGGAAATATTGTAGTTGAAGCACGGACCGGCAGTGGGGGTCTTCTAAGATCATCTGTAGGTTGGTCTTTTGCTTGATGCCATCTACCGGGTGAACGTGTCAACAAAAATACCATCATCATCATACATATCCTAGCGAGAGGATATTCGTCCTTTCGGTAGTAGATAGAAATTACTGAGGTATCAGAGTCAATGACTAATGGGAGACATACACTTTTTGTGTATACTTCATTGGCCCCGTTTTGTGCGTTTGGAGATTTGACAGGTTTCGGTTTTCTACGTTGCAGAATGGCGCTTGATATCAGTGGTTTCAGTCTGGGGTTTTAATTTCTACGGTACAGAATGGCGCACCAACGTGTGGGGCCTGGAGCACTGTCCCGATACTTTGTTCTGATGTTCATTTTGATTATTGAGAAGTTTAGGTTTTTGAAGTTTTGTTGTTAGAAAATTTTTTTTTGGTGTTCGAGCAAAGTTTTTTTTTTTGGTCGAATTTATTTTCTGAGCTTAAGGTGCTTTTGGTAGAGTTATTCTGCTGGAGGAATAACATCAAGTCTATGTTTTGGATGCCTTATTGTCCGGGAGATTGGTGATCAAGTTCCTAATCTTCGTCTGTTGCATAGGATTCATTCGTAGTACTTTACCTTCTGTTTTGCTTATGATTAAGGTTTTCGGTAACTTTATTGTCCAGGATTTAGACGTTTTTGAGTCTGGTCGTCTGTTGCGAGAGTACTGAAACTTTTTTTTTTTGAGTTTAGTAGAATTTTGAATTCTTCGAGGATGTTGTTGATAGATCTTTTGACCGGTGGTTGGTGAACAAGTTCCCGATGCACGTCTGTTGCAGAAGCTATTAACACTCCAAGAGAATTCACTCACTCACCTTTAATGCTTATTTTCGAATCTTTCAGTTTTTGTATTGAGTAAAATCACAAGCCCAAATATATGATGATGTTTTCATTCAGTTATGTTTTTGTCAGAGCTCGTTAAGTTGATGGAACTCTCATGAAGCGCTAACCGGTCGGTGGTTGGTGAACATGTTCCTAACGCACGTCTGCAGTAGCGTAATGAGACTCCTGTTAGCTGATCGAATTACCAACTTTTCATGGATTGATGTTGAACATTTATTGACCCAATAGTAAGACCACATCCACTAAATATTTTTAAAGTTTGTTTTTAAGTTTTTTGGGAAGTTAGTCGCTAGGGGCAATACTTCCACTTTCCGTTCATGTTTATGGGGGGGAGATTCTTTCCAGCCCCCGGACCGTATTTTGATGTTAAGACAGTATAGTATATCTGAAGTTTAAGTATTATTGATTATAGTTTTGATTTTGCAGTGTAGCATTTATGAGTATATTCAAGATTTTGCAGTGTTGCACCCTTTTTGAGTATTTTTGAGTATTTGCAGTGTTGCACCCTTTATGAGTATTTTCGGAAGATAAGGAAGACGTAATCCTGAAGATTCCATTTTTGAGTTTTGAGTATTTTCGGAAAATAGGGAAGACGTAATCCCGAAGGTTCCATTTTTGAGTTTAGTATCTTTGTTTGTTGAGGTCGTGGAATTCTGCGTGTTTCACGGGTCATCGAAACGCTTTAGTTTTGAGTTTAGTTTAAGCACTCTTTAGTTTAGTATATCTTACATTTTTTCCATATTTAGATTTGAGACTATAGTCTTTGAAAACTTGAACTGGAAGAAGGTTCATTAGTTTACAAAGAGCTGTAAATTTTTTTTTGGTGAAGGTTTAGTTGCCTTAAGTATTTTTTTGTAGAGTTTAAGTTTTTCTTGAAGATTAAGTTACAGATATTCAGTCTTGAAGTTATGAGTATTTAGCTTATCTTACATATTTAAGTATAATTAAATTTTTTTTTTTAGTAATTGAGCTTGAATTTCGATACGATTGTTTCGGAACTCAATTTTTGCAAAGTCTAAGGAAGGAGTTTACCTTAGACCAACATAAATTTACTTTCACTACTTTATTTTTAAGATTTTTGAAGTTTTGTAGGAAGTTTGATAATATCAACTTCTCTCCAAATAACCCTATTCAATAAGTTTGAATATTCACTTTTGATAAATTTTTGAATTTTTACTTGGTGTGAATTAGTGAACGAATCACTGCACACCCCACTTTTCTATAGTATTAAGACTTTTTCTTTGTTTTGTGTAATTTTCGTAGCACAGCCCAATGCCCGGCTCTGCTAGGAAATTCTTTAATGCTGGTCCTTACAACCCGGAGTACTACGCACGTGTAGCTGACGAAATGTCACGAGTTGCACCCGCTAATCCTCAGGATGATTCCGTACATTCAGCCCACCACTCTGGTGTAGGCACGGATCATTCAAGCCAATCTGCCTATATGCAAGAGATGATCTCGGCAACGGTAGACTTACACCGGATGGATGACAGGAAATTTTTTGTAGATGAACTTTCGCGAGGTCTCGCTGAAAGTCAAGCCATTTTGTTAAGACATGTAACTGAGTTGTTACATAGTAGGGAGATCAATGCTAATAATCAAAACGTGAGTTATGCGAGTAAAGCTAATAATAGCAACAGTAATGTTGATGATAATGTCAATCATCCACCAGTTTCACAGCCAACCCCGGCTTTTCAAGTTAGTCGGCCTCCAAATTCCGCAGTAATTCACTACGTCGACATGCCTACTCCTCAAGGTAGGTCTGTCAATTTTCCAGCCAGAACTGTGGCTGGCGATATTGTTGATTTAACAAGCTTCGTGCCGGTTGCGCCTCCTTTGGCTACACAACCTGCATCACAACCCGTTCCTCCTGGAGCAAGTTCAAGTACCCCTCCGGTACATCCTTCGAACATGGCTCAGGGTGTGAACGTGGACGAGTTCATGACGCGCATGAATTCTATTCGTTTGGATAACGATCAGTCTGCGGCTTCTCAGCCGAAGGCAATACACTCTAGTAATTCTACGTCTGGTGCCTACCCACTATTCCACAAATGTGGAATTAAGTTTGATGGGAGGAATTTGCCAGTAGATGATTTTTTGTTCCGTTTGGATCTTATTAGAGCTAGTTATCGCTTTTCTTGGGAAGAAGTGTCTGGTGGTTTCCACCAATTTTTATCTGGACCTGCTGAACAGTGGTACTGGAGGTACCGCAAGCAAAATCTGCACGCGTCCTGGCAAACGCTACAATTGGCGTTAATTGAGCAATTCCGCAGCCTCGAAACGGATACGGAACTGTCTCGCAGGTTGTATGATCGTAAGCAACAATCAGGGGAGTCCTTCAATGACTTCTTTGATGCTATGATGCATATGAACTCCAACTTGCGAATCCCTAAGAACGACAGGGAAATGATTGAAATCATTAAGGCTAATGTGAAACGACAACTAGGTCAGTCGTTCATATCCTTTAGCACTTATAGTCTTCAAGAGTTAGCATACCAATGTCCCACTATTGAGAAATTCTTTGGTAGTTCAGATAACCCGCGACAACCTTTCGTACCAAATGCGTACAAGCAACCTCACCCACCTAGACGCTTCATCAACGCGTTGGATGAGGAAACTCCTGGAGATGAATTAGCAGTTGCACTGCCTGAGCAGGTGGAAGCATACCACCCTGAATTAATGAAATGCTGGAAATGCCAAACTGTGGGCCATGGGTTCCGCGATTGTGCAGAAAGGTTCTTCCTTCCAGGAAGGAAGAACCTTTGCTTGACACTCCTCAAATTACTATTTTGAAACGAAACCCTAATGAATTTTTTACTGATACAAAAACAAATACACTTTTGAATTTTCCTGAAGTTAAGAATAAACCTGATTTACTATATAAGAAACCATTTCATGAAAGGCTACTCAATTATTTTGAGGTTAGGAAAAGAGTAGTAGCATTTCCTGAAATTTCGAAACGGATTCGTAGAACACGAGATCGTTTTCAATTAAAGCGGACAACCTACCGTAACGTTGCTGCCGCTAGATTAGGCAAGGAATCCAATAATCCCCGTCTATATGTGAATGTGGAGATGTTGGGAGACAAATTTCTTGGTCTCTTGGATTCCGGTGCGAGCATTAGTTGCATGGATACAGATTGTGTAGACTATTTAAAAGCGAAGAACGTTAAGGGTAGGAACGTAGAGTCTACGGTGTCTACTGCGGACGGGAAACAGCAGCAAATTAGGGGAATGTTCACTACTGATGTCCAGTACAACGGAATGCTGTTCAGCATGGATTTTTACGTCGTGCCAACACTTTCTCAGCGTTTATATTTAGGCGTTGACTTCTGGCGTAAATTTGGACTGGCACCTCATTTGATTTCTTCCATATCGGATTTTCCATCGGATGGAAACTCCACGAACCAAGTGAAGCTCAGTCACGAAGAGTCCACTCAACTTCATGATGTGATTCGTGGTTTTCCTTCTTTCGCGAGCAAGGGGCTCGCGAAAACGACACTGGTAGAGCATTACATCGATGCTGTACCAATTAAGCAGAGATATTATCCTGTTTCTCCTGCGGTACAAGCACTGATGTATGAGGAATTGGATCGTATGTTGTCTTTGGGGGTCATCGAAGAAAGCTCTAGTGCATGGTCTTCGCCAGTTGTGCTAGTGCGCAAGCCTGGGAAGAACCGCCTATGCCTAGACTTTCGGAAGGTGAACTCGGTTACAAAGAAGGATGCGAGGCCAATTGCCCATATTGAGGGTCTGTTAGCACGCCTTTCAAAAACTCGCTATATTTCTAGTGTGGATTTGAAAGACGCATTCTGGCAGATACCGTTGGAGAAAACATCGAGGGAAAAGACTGCTTTTACAGTACCTGGTAGACCTTTGTACCATTTCAAGGTCATGCCATTCGGTTTGTGTAATGCGCCGCAGAGTCTGAGTTATCTTATGTCTAAGGTAATTCCGACAGAATTGCGGGATCTAGTGTTCGTTTATCTCGATGATCTTTTGGTCGTGTCTGAAACTTTCGACGAACACTTGGCGGTATTGAGGCGAGTAAGTCAGGAATTGACTAGGGCAGGACTGACGATCAACGTGGAGAAATCCAAGTTCTGTTTTGATGAGCTTCAGTATCTAGGTTATAAGGTTGGGCAAGGCTGTTTGAAAGCTGACCCCGACAAAATTGCAGCAATTAAGGAATTTCCGGTACCTACCACAACTCGTCAAGTAAAACGTTTCTTAGGAATGGCGGGATGATACCGGCGATTCGTTAAAGATTTTTCAACGCTTGCCTCTCCTTTGACAGACGTAAAGCGTTCGAGCTTAACCAGAAGGCTCTAGAAGCCTTTAATTCCATCAAACAGGCGTTGACGACAGCTCCGGTGCTGGTCAACCCTGACTTTAGCAAGGAATTCGTGATTTTGTGTGATGCAACCGCGTCCGGTATCGGGTGTGTTCTTTGTCAGCGGGACGAAGATGGGGCTGAACGCCCAATCTATTACTTCTCCCAGAAGCTGAACGCTGCGCAAAGAAATTACTCCGTCACCGAACGGGAATGCCTTGCAGCTGTACTTGGTATCCAGAAGTTTCGATCGTATGTCGAGGGATATCATTTTAAAGTAATCACAGACCACTCCAGTTTGAAGTGGCTGATGAGTTTAAAGGATCCTACTGGCAGGTTGGCCAGGTGGAGCATGCGTCTCCAAGGATTCGATTTCGTGGTAGAGCATCGAAAGGGAACTTTGAATGTCGTGCCAGACGCTCTGTCGAGAGTATATGAGGCAGAAAATTTGACGGTAGAAGCGTTCCTTTCATGCCTAGCACGAGTCGACCCCGAGGAGGTACTCCACTTGGACTTAGAGGATTCCTCTTTCCAGTCAGCAGGATACCTGGACCTCATCAACCACATCAAGAAGGAGCAGGAGCGATTACCAGATCTCAAGGTATCCGAGGGATACGTGTACAAACGTACCAAACACTCTATTGGTAATCCCCTCGCAGACGACTTAACGTGGAAACTGTGGGTTCCATCCGAGATGACGAAATCATTAATTGAGTTAGCGCATAATCCTCCAAGATCTTCTCACGGCGGTGTCGTGAAAACTCTCTATAGGTTGAGACAACGTTTCTATTGGCCGAGTATGTATACACAGGTTAAACATTTTGTTGATGCATGAGAAGTCTGTAAAATGACTAAAGCTTCGAATATGACGTTTCGGACGGAGATGGGAAGAAGTTTTGTGGCCATTCCAACATCTATATATAGATTTCTTAGGTCCCTATCCAAAGTCGAGGAGCGGTAACGTTTTCATAATCATTGTTGTCGATCAGCTAACGAAGTTCGTTCTGATCAAACCATTGAGAAAAGCCACGGCTACCAACGTAGTCAAGTTCTTGCAGGAGGATGTATTTTTAGTATATGGTGTGCCAGAGAGCATACTCTCTGATAACGGCACTCAATTCCTAAGTAAGGAATTTCAGAGTTATTTGAATGCATACTGTGTTAAGCATTATAAAACGGCAGTTTACTCGCCACAAGCGAATGCTAGTGAAAGAGTAAATCGCTCAATTTTAGCGGCTATTCGCGCGTATATAAATCCTAGACAATCTAATTGAGATGCCCATCTATCGTCCATAAGTAGTGCACTCCGCACCACTGTTCATACTACTCACAAGATGTCCCCCTATGAAGCTCTGTTTGGTCAGAGAATGATTGAGCATGGGGCGGATTATCGACTGTTGAGAGAGTTAGGAGGTTTAAACAACTCGGAGATAGATTGGTTTCCTAAAACGGCGAAAATGAATATTCTCCATTCCTATTTGAAGGAAGCATTAGCTAAGGCCCATGCTGACTATGAGAGAGTTTACAATGTGCGTAGTCACAAGATCAACTATAGGGTGGATGACGAGGTTTATAAACGGAATTTCGTGCTTAGCGATTCTTCAAAGCACTTTAATGCGAAACTCAGCCCTAAATTCATTAAGGTTAGAATTATAAGAATTATCGATGATAATTTATATGAGGTAGTGGATAGCAAAGGCTATAAATCGACGGTGCACACTAAAGACCTTAAGAGGTAGTATGAGATTTTGATGTGTCAGTGAAGACAGTGTTAGTGGTGACTACACTTTCCTTCTCTCTACACTCCAATATGTTTACTCACGAACATTTACTACTGTGATATTTTTATTGTTGTGCCCGGCGTATACTCAGCTGTGCATGAGACCCTTGTGCTTGTCCATTAATGTTCCTTTTCCTTCTTCATGCAATTTTTTTTTGCTAGAAGAACCATTTACGTTTTGTGTTTAACGTTCGTTGGATTGAATATCAGATTATCTGTGTGCTATTCACACAGCGAACCAAAATAATTTAGTTTTTTTTTGTAGCAATATAGGAAATATTCTCCTTTTCCTTCTGCTTTGGGAACAAATGAGATTTGTTCCAAAAGCACAAGTTTTGTAGGGAAAATATTTGGACAACTGTAATGTCAGTGTGACTTCACCCCAAAAATTTTTTTTTTATGTGTGACCACGGCTTTAAAAGCGATGAATATACTTACTTTAAGATTCACACCAGTCACTAGATGGCGCTCATCCCACATTACAGACGCTCAATTTCATGGCGACAGATTTCCGCTTTCTAATAATTCCCACTTTTGGAGAAATTTCCTTTGAGTTTTTGATTTTTCTGCGGCGGTATCCTGAAGGATTTTAATTAAAACACCATATTATCCACCCGCTGTGAAGTGTTGTGCTTTTTGTGTTTTGTTTGTGAGGACGGACGCTAATCCGCCCATCCTGAAGGATTTATTCTGTTAAGGCCACAGATCCGTGATTTCATTGTTGTCCGGGGATTTGTTCCTCGAGGAAGCGGCGTGTTATTGCTGATAGCGCACCTCACCCTTCCGCATACTTTTTCCGGACGACGTGGAATTCGTGAAGCATTCATTGCACCGTTCTGACACCACGGTTGCAGAACACCGTCCTTCATATCTACTAACAGTGTTGTATGGTTTCTGAAGCACCACCTGCGGTGCCAAGAAAGCCCACCTGCGGGCACCTACACCTGGTTTTATAACATTTACTGTGAGCAGGAGATCTTTAAGATCAGTCATCATTGTATATCCATCTGTTTGGACCAGTGTTCCTCAGTTTGGTTATATCATCAGTTACATTTGTACTATAGACACCACGCGCGGTGTATTCACCAAGCGCACCTCAGCTCTGTTGCGGATCCGCATTGGATTTGGACGCTTATGCCTCCAATCTAGCGAAACGTTTGCATCCCTACAACTGGAGTTACGTTTTGGTCCTCTTCGAGTCTTCAGCTTTATCAGTTCGAGTTATTATTATCAAAATTAAGGATATAAAGGAGTGCGATTACACATTCATCTCAACAGAAACAAAAATTCACTTGAGTATTATTTTTCAATTTTACTTTATTATTAGTATATCTGTATGATAGATGTAGTTATTTTAGATTTATATGAAAGTGCTTATTATATTTGATCCATGAAACTATATGAAAGATAATCTTTAGACGTGATTTTTGAAACTAAATTACCCAATATTAACGCGGTTAACTTTACTTTTTTGCTGCCTACGTTAACGTAAAATTACTTGCTGGTGCTACATAATCGAAAAAGTTACGATTTTATTTGAATATTAATAACTTACTTTCGCGATACTTTTTTCTGAACTGCGAACTAATTTTGGCAGAACTTTTGAAATACATTGCTAAATTTGGAATCAATCACAGATAGTCTGGAACTGTCTGACATTTGTCTTCGTCCTTAGTGTAGTATGTTATGTGAAATTGTGTTTTCCTTACTTTGGTGTGTCCAAGTATCCAATTGGCAACCAACCCCTGAGTCACTAAGACTCCTTACGCCAATCATCAACTATCTTGCTAGGGATACAAACTCCCTACCCCGCTGTATAGCTGGGAAACTGCATCTTGTGAATACGTGATATCAAGTTGCACCAATAATAAATCATTGAGTAAAATTTTGAAAATACAGATAAATATTCTTGAAAATACGATATTAGATAGGAGCAGTGCACTTCTTCATCTAGGTATTTAAGATTTTTAAACTATATTGATTTTTGAAACATATTTAACTATATTGCAATTTATTGATATCATATACGAACTGTATATGCATTTATTTCCAACTTTTACTTTTCAGCGACCCTCCCTGATATTGGCCTGAATATTTTTCGATCCTGTTATAGTTTTTTTTTATTTCTATACGGTAATCATACTTACATTTTTACCTGGTATCTTAAGAAACTTTGTTGTTTTCTAGTACGCATTACGTGTATATCCCTTCCTCACTTGTTTGTTTTTCTGAATTGTATGCAATTCACTCCACACATTGGATTTGCTTCCATTGTGTTCTCACTTACCTTTTTATTTCAATTAGTATGGTACTAATTGCCATCATGTTATGGTCCTGTTTGTGTGGTATACCTACTTGATGCCAACAAACCTCCTTTAGTGATGTTAATCATTGTAAACCTTATCGGTTTCAATGTACACATTCCAGGTATTCTTACCTGAAACGTTTTTGTATTCAGCCTTTCGTTGGCTTTGGAATTCGTTTTGACTACGTTACCTAGTGTTAATACACTACCTGTGTACACACTTAACAATCTATTATTCTTTCAAGAAGTTAATAACAGATATTTTTGCTGATCCTTTGTTGTGATTGTTTTATGTTTTGGCTTAGGTCAAACGGAAGTGACGATTTATGACTTCGTTATTCCCGCCTATTGTTAGTAAATTATATATGACTTAATTTGAGATATCTTATCTAGTTTTGACTACGATTTCGTTGCGGTTGAGTATCTCTGATTGAAATTCGATATATATATTCGATAAATTCTTTTCGGAAACGGTTTACTTACATATAATTACAAAATTGACAGCATTTACAAGCCGCTGTGACCTAATTGTTTTACTTCGTATTGATATAAAATTTGTTCATTGTCGTGATCTACTTTTTGTACGCGTGATTATCTTTAGTATTAATTTTTACTTTAATTGAATTTTTAAAAGATTATCGACCATTTCATCTTTTGAGATTTACTTAATTGCATTACCCTTCTGGTATTTAAATTCGGTATTATCAAGATTGAATCTTGATTATCGACTTTGTATTTGATAAATATACTTTTGTAATCGATTTGATATCGGTTGTATTTACGGTCGAATAAAATTATTAGAAATTTTGACTTAAATATATTATAAGTATTTAGGACATAGTAATCCTGTTAGTTTTAAGAACTTATTAAATAAAATTTTTGTATTATTATAGAAATTGAAACTTTTCTTGCAGTCTTCATTTATCGAGTTGATTTTTGATGCAGACTTTCTTTCAGATTTCTTTTCTATGAGTTATAGGAATTTAGTTAATATGGAATAAGTTATTTAGGTCCGATGGGGGTTGTATGGAACTCTCTCTCCTTCACATTTTCATGAACGGTGGAACATGTAGTGTAGGATGTTTGGGTTAAGTTAAGTATAGTATAGAGATTCAGTAATGTAGGTCAGGCTTGACCTACATTCATGTTAAGGGGCTTCTTAATAATATTCCTTTTTCTGTCATAAAGAAGCCATGGTTCGAAGAGGGAGTTGATCCTCTTCGGAAATGGGTGGGTTAAGAGACAGGGGTTGTCGTCTACACCATAGACAACCCGACAACAGGTCAAACACTTCGCTCCTGCACTCTACATAACATTAGAGCATGGTAGAGACGAGGGTATAGTCAGCTCTAGATATCTTCTGACATCCAAAGATATCATAGTTAGAAACTTTTTAGTGTGGTCAATGTTATTTGTGGTAAAGGAAAAAATTCTACTTGGAACTCCATAGGAAGTGCAGGGCTAATTCTTTTCACCAGTAATCGAAATATTATTACTCCTACAGTGAGTGTCTCAGACTAAGAGGGTCTGAGAGAAAGAGACACGCATCATAATGAACAAATGTATCTTGTGCCACAGGCCTTAGTCTTTTAGCAAGAAAGGGATATATTAACATCCATATCCTGATATGCAGGGTAAAAACTTGTAGCACCGTCGCGATCCCACAGCAAGGACTCACCTCCCTTCTGCTCTTGAGTGGAGCGGGGCAATGCTGCATATCGACGCGGTGGTCGATCGGCGACAACCTCAATTTGCCTCTCGGGTCAATGCCCTCCAGTACGTGTAGTGGACTGAAGAGTAGTACGGGGTAGGGGAATTGAGGGATAAGAAATTCGACTTACTATTTTTTATTTTTTCTTCTATACCAACCGAGTTCGTGAAGGTTATGAGATTCTGCTTTCGTCATTTCCAATGACACATGGAGGCAATAGGCCTTTGTGACTGGCGAGGACTAGGGGTTTCGGAATCCTCTTTTCTTTTTGAGGTTTAAGATAATTTCTCTGGTGAGTTTGGTTTTGAGTATGTGTTGAATGAATTTTAGGTATTGCAGGTCATCGAAGCTACCAATTATAAAAATAATAATAAATTATCCACCCGCATTCTGGTTTCCTCTGGTTGTTACAAATCTAGTTCTGAGGTGATCGGCATGGTAAGTTATATGTTCTAAGGGATGTAGGTTGTGATTTGTGTTTGGACCTATCTCTCTTACTTATTGTGTCTTTGGTATTTGGATGTATTGGTATATGCTCCCATTTATTTATGGTGGAACATAGCAAAATGCGAAATCGTATGTGCATGTATACATCTCAATACCTACGAGGTCCTGTCATACAACTAGGAGAGAAGTAAAAGAACCGGAATGCTGTGGTGGATAAGTCTGTGTATGGAGAAAAACAGGCCAAGGATTTGTGTGGTGAAGATATTCCTAGTAGAGACATGGTGCTCGATTAAGAAGATAGTATGGGTACTGCGCTTTACTACCACCACCAGGAAATATTGTAGTTGAAGCACGGACCGGCAGTGGGGGTCTTCTAAGATCATCTGTAGGTTGGTCTTTTGCCAGATGCCCTCTACCGGGCGAACGTGTCAACAAAAATACCATCATCATCATACATATCCTAGCGAGAGGATATTCGTCCTTTCGGTAGTAGATAGAAATTACTGACGTATCAGAGTCAATGACTAATGGGAGACATACACTTTTTGTGTATACTTCATTGGCCCCGTTTTGTGCGTTTGGAGATTTGACAGGTTTCGGTTTTCTACGTTGCAGAATGGCGCTTGATATCAGTGGTTTCAGTCTGGGGTCTTAATTTCTACATTACAACTTGTATTAGTTGTTCGGCAACTTCGATTGTCAATCTTTTTCAACTGATATGGAACGTCACCATCTGTGACACAGTATTTTTTTATATTGTCCCTGATCCTAGACGCATATTTGTAGCAACATTTATCCAGTCTTGTTTTGTTGTTGGCATCTAAAAACATTTCAGTAAGGTAAACGAAATTGTAAAACAATGTTAGTAAGTGAGGTTTTATATCTATACCTTCATGTGGGAGTCTTTGAGAGCGATATAGCGGATAGTACTTGCGGTACAAAGCTTCCTATCGTCTTTCTTGAAACTCTGGACAGAAACTCAAGTGACCGATATGAGTCACCAGTTGCAATAAAACGCAATGTTATTGCCAGCCGAACTCTTGCTGTTATGGCAAACCTCATTGGAGTATCCTGCTTTTGTATGTTAGTTTGAACCTATACGATCAAAAATCATTAATATATACATATGTGAATAAACAGACTGATAATAAATCTTACCAAATTCAAAATCTGCTCAAAATTGTCTATTGACATTCTACAAAAATTTTTGTAATCGCCTCCATTTTCCCAATGGATGTCTTGTAGTAAATGAGCTTCAAGATCGTGCAATTGTCTTTTGTTCAAAAATGAATTCAACCAAAAATTGTGTTTTCTTTTCTTGTCTTCGTATTCTGCTTTTTCTAAATGTTCAAGAGCCTGCAGTGCCAAAACTAAACGACGAGATTCGCTCGGCGAGATCATGATGAAGAATGAAATGTCACGACATAATTTGCCCACATAGTACTGAAATATATATTTCAGAAATAATGTCTGACATAATGTCTGAAATAAATATTGCTCGTGGAGGCACGTCCTTAGGTCCATGACTATTATGTATTCCATGCATTGACATACTATCCATGTATAGTATGCCAGTGAGATGTCATTTCCATACAAATCGCTTGGAAAAATTGACTCCACGACAGTGCTTCTCTTGAATCAACTAGCGGCAAAAGGTGTAGTATTTTTTCAAAAAAAATGTAGCGAAATCTATTGCCACTTGACAAAAGCATAAGCGAAATCCTTGGAAGTGTCAATTCGTACGAAGCATTCTTAACAGCTTAACCAGTCTCAAATTGAGAAGTTGTGAACATCGTTGCCTGCCAGGTGTATGGACATACGCTTAGTGCAGCTACAAAGTTGCGTGCGTGGGACTGACTACGAAAAAGTTACTAAAATCTCTTTATTCCACTAAGCTGTTAGTGTCATACTGGCGAAACTGGTAGAACTATGCGTGCGAATAGCAAGTCTCAAACAGAGACATCTATTGGCATTTTTACAAAGTGCAAAAAAAGAAATGATAAATGTCAAAAGCCTTCTGACATGTTTTTGTTTTCATACATTGATTAGTCAGTGAAAAGTACATAATGACATAATGTCTGAAATAAATATTGCTCGTGGAGGCACGTCCTTAGGTCCATGACTATTATGTATTCCATGCATTGACATACTATCCATGTATAGTATGCCAGTGAGATGTCATTTCCATACAAATCGCTTGGAAAAATTGACTCCACGACAGTGCTTCTCTTGAATCAACTAGCGGCAAAAGGTGTAGTATTTTTTCAAAAAAAATGTAGCGAAATCTATTGCCACTTGACAAAAGCATAAGCGAAATCCTTGGAAGTGTCAATTCGTACGAAGCATTCTTAACAGCTTAACCAGTCTCAAATTGAGAAGTTGTGAACATCGTTGCCTGCCAGGTGTATGGACATACGCTTAGTGCAGCTACAAAGTTGCGTGCGTGGGACTGACTACGAAAAAGTTACTAAAATCTCTTTATTCCACTAAGCTGTTAGTGTCATACTGGCGAAACTGGTAGAACTATGCGTGCGAATAGCAAGTCTCAAACAGAGACATCTATTGGCATTTTTACAAAGTGCAAAAAAAGAAATGATAAATGTCAAAAGCCTTCTGACATGTTTTTGTTTTCATACATTGATTAGTCAGTGAAAAGTGAATTGTTAAAAAGAGTAAAGATAATTATTCATAAATTAATAGGTATGAATATAAAAATAAAACTTATAAGTGTAATGAGTTAATTTATTGTATTCGTGTGCAAGTGAACAAAATGTGAATTTAAATCAGTGTATCTGGTGTTACCCACAGACCAATATACAGACCGCCCGCCAACTCGTACTCCTCTTGCCTGAAACACCCTCGAAATATTTTTTTCCTGTCTGTGAATACGTGTACATCTCTCTCTGTGCATTTTGTAATGGCAACTATACCTGCATATGCCATTTATTTTTTAGGTGTGTTTGCTAAATGGGTTTTAAAAGCAAGGGAGAGCGTCACACTCTCAAAATAAATGGCATATCAGCTGATTTTTAGCTTGTAGGCAAAAAGAGAAACCATACAGTGAGTTGGCGGTCTGTATCTTATTGGTCCGTGGTGTTACCTTTGAAAAAGCCAGGGTTTTTACCCAATAGCTTACAAATTTTGATTTACATAGCACAAATTATTTAATTGTCTAGTGTTGCCTCAAATAAAAAGATTTTATTGTTTTAGCATTGAGTTCTTCAAAAATGGATAAATGAAAAGACACAAATGGCTCTAAGAGCGAAACTGCCGGGACCAGCAACGATGGTTATGGTACGAAATTTTATTCTTCCTGATAATTGTTGTGAAAAACTCACGAAAAACTGAAAGTGTGACAATGATCAATTACTTAACGTCATCGTTTATCTACACTTAAGTGGCTTATTTGATCTTGTGGGCGTACGGTGATTTCCGCTACGGCATCGTCTTCCTATTTGTTTTTATTCTTGTTGGCTTAATTTGCCCGGAGCTGACGTACAAGGGATCCGAGCATGTAACCTATTTCCGTAGTGCTCAGACATTCAAAGACGAACTCGCCAGGGATAAGCGTATCGTTTGGATTGCTTGCTTCTTTACTGTTTATAATCCATCTTGTTTGAATTTTGCTCCAGTTTTCTCAGAACTATCAGCTGAATATTGTTGTGCCCTTAGTCACAGAGACCACACACAGTTCCCACAATTACCCAATTCCTATGAATCGCATTCAAGATACTTGAAATAGTTCGATTACGGCCAAGTGTTCCGCATGTGTCATGCATATTGGTATACAATCGTAGGAACGGCAATCGAACTATGTCAACTGAACAAACACAATGCAATAAGGGATCATATTGCAATACTGACCCATCGTTGTGCAACTATGTCAAATGCGACATATGTTGATGTTGCACTATTGTATTGTTATTTGTTAAACAAAGAAACTGTGTCAAGCGAATGGAAATAGAATGCGTGGTTGACCTGCAGGAAGTGACGATCTAGGCAATAGAAGAGGCAGCGTAAGAAATGATGAGTAGAAGTTCAGACACTCTGATTCAAAGACTCAAACGGAGAAGTTGTTTTCATTAATTTTGCAACATACAACATTTGGTGACAGCGGTGGGATTGTAAAGTTAAAGCATTTGACTTTACTCCCAAATATTTCTAGTTCATAAATCGTTTGAAAAGAAAAAAAAAACAAAAATTTATAACAAGCTATCAATAATAATAAAAAAAAAACAGTGAGTGAGAGTGAAAGAAAAAATAAAATAAAAACAAAATAAAAAAAAAAGAGTCAAAAAAAAGGCCCTATCAAAGACCAGATCAAAATTGATCAAAAGTGAAAGTGAAAAAAAAATACAATCTCTCACAGAGGAAATCTGATTCCTGTGGTCGAGAAAGTTAGAAGGAAGGAAGAAATTGTCACGCCGAGGCAATCAACAAGGAAGAAATTGCCACGCCGAGGCAATCAATATCAACAACATCAACGACATCAGCAACATCAATAATATCAACAAGAGCTAAAACCAACATGTTATCGTAAGATATAAATAAGTTATTATTTGTTATCATTATTTTTATTATTTTGCATACAAATTAATTTTATTTAAGCCCGTTGTTCCTCCCAAACTCATAGTCCATTTCCTTTCAAATTTTTTGCCCAATTTTTTTCTGTCGTCTTTAGTTGTTTTCTTCTTTTTGTTGGACATTTTATATGTCTAACTTGAATTTAAATATTTTGCTAAGAAATAGAAAGATCGCTCGCGCCCGCAGATCTTCGGACAGTGAGTTGACTGTTGCTGTTAAAACAAAAAAACCAGTGACTCCACCTAAACGTGGTGATATAGAAAAATTTACTTCTAGCCTTCACCTTCAAAAAGGATAAAACCATAATGACATTCAATGCTTCTCAAGCCATTAAACTCATTCCAGAGTTTGATGGCAATTTTAAGAATTTAGATAGGTTTATTCAAGTAATAGACTTTCAATTCAAAAAGACTACCACAGATCCTGAAAAAGCAGAACTCATTGACATAGTTGAGTCAAAATTAACCGGCCGGGCATATAATGTTATAATAAAATATAAAAATTATGATGCCTGGAAAGAGTTAAAAGAGGCTCTGATAAAGAACTTTCGAAAAACTAGGTCCGCACAAATAATACAAACCGAAGTTTTCCAATTTAATCAGAGTTATAAAGAACCATTAAGTTCTTACGCGGAAAGAGCTTATGCCCTTTTCGATGAACTTAATAACGCTAATGCTAGTACCAAAGATGACGCTGCTAATACAGCCATTAGAAATCTTAATAGCGTTACAATTCTTAATAGTTTCTGTAGCGGTCTAATCCCTCAGCTCAAAACCCTTGTTAAAGCGCTAGAGGCAAAGATCTAGATGAGGCTATAAACATAGCAATGGAAGAAGAAAAACTTCTTACCACTGTTGAAAACAAATATTGCCACAACTGCCGAACAAAGACACACAACACAACAGAGTGTCGCTTTCAGCAAAGCACGGACAGATTTTTTAACAATTCAAGAACTAATAGTATGAATTCTAATACCAATCAGTATGTGAGGGTTAATAATGTACAAAATACTATCACATGTCGCTATTGCAAAAATCCGGGCCATACAATAGACCAGTGCAGAAAAAGGCAATTCAACAACAGTAGGCAAGACAATACACTTCAACGTGGAACCTCACAAAGTTCGGGAAACTACCAAGGACCTGGCCCGTCCACCACCCGGAGTCAGGTAAAGCACATGCATTAAGGTGTGAAGACGATATTAAATCACCAAAACCACTGTATCCACTGATTCACCAAAATCCAAAAAAATCATTTAATCCGCTGTATCATCAATCTCAAAATGAAGATTTAATTCCACTGCATCCACTGAATCCACTGTCTCAAAACAAAAAATCAAATTCACTGAATCCACTGTCTCAAAACAAAAAATCAAATTCACTGAATCCACTGTCTCAAAACAAAAAATCAAATTCACTGAATCCACTGTTTCATAAAAACATATCAAACCCACTGAATCCTCTGTCTCAACATAACAAATCAAACTCACTGAATCCACTGACTCATTACAAAAAATCAAACCCATTTTGATCACTGTCGCAAGATAAGAAATCAAATTCAACTAAATCGCAAGCACTGTATCTAAATTCCAAATCTATGTATTCAAACGCGAGACATTGAGTTGCAAAATTTAAATAGAAAACGAGAAAACATACCAAAACTTCCTAGAGATAACCAAGACTATATAAGAAAAAAAAAATATATTACTAAATCAACACTACCGGTAAAACAGAAGTGCCGCACAAATAAATAATCTACACGATTTTCTGAACCAACCGTTTAGCTCTGATATAAATACCACTTCTTCTCAAAATCCTAAAAGTATGCAAAATCAAAACGAAAAACCAAAATGCGTTGCTCATATAGGCTGCTTAAATAATGCTTCTAATTTTAAGAGTGAAATTAACATAATTTCCAAAGATACTATATCCAACAAAAACATTATGCTTTTAGACACAGGCGCAAGCCTGAGTTTAATAAAAATAAATAAATTAAACCAAGAACTTTGGGTTCATACAAATAATGTAACTGAGTTAAAAGGCATAGGTAGTACTCCTACGTTTACACTGGGCACAATTCTTCTAAATATAGAAATAACACCAGGAGCAAAACTAAGATATCTATTTCATGTAGTACCCGAAAATTTCCTCATAACCCAAGACGGAATTTTAGGTGAAGACCTATTTCGGAATTTCAATGCAATACTAAATTATAAAGACAATACCTCAACGTACCATTCCAAGAATAAGAGATATACTATCGACTTCATTAATAAACGAAAATCTATTACTATACTTGCTAGGTCTGAAAAAATAATTAAATATGGACCTATTCACGAACCCCTGAATCGAATATATTTCGCAAAAGAAATTCATCCTCAAGTTTATTCTTCTTCTGCTATGACTGAACAAAAAATGGATATATATACATATCCGTGTTAAACGCCAACAATGAAGACGTCGTCTTACACGATCTTAATTTAGAATTTGCAGATAGTAATGACTATTACATTCATAACTTAAGTTCATTTGATACTCAATATGTTATGAACGACAGATTGAGTAAGATTCAAAACCAACTCCAACTAGAGCACCTAAATATTGAAGAAAAGAAATCTATCGTGGATATTTGCCGCAATTACAACCACTTATTCCTTCTCGATGGCGATACCCTGTCCACTACGTCTGGAATTACACATCAAATAAAGACAAACCCAAGTATACCCCCAGTCAACATTCGACCATATCGTTTAGCACAAATTCACACTCAAGAAATAAAGAATCAAGTAGACAAAATGTTACAAGATGAAATAATTAGGCCAAGTTTAAGTCCATGGAAGGCTCCTCTATTAGTCGTGCCCAAGAAAGGAAAACAGAAGTGGAGAATAGTAGTGGACTACAGAAAACTTAACGAAGTGACCATCGCAGATGCGTATCCAATACCAAACATTGAAGATATTCTCGGACAACTGGGCGATTCGAAGTACTTCACAACACTGGATCTAGCCAGTGGATTTCATCAAATTGAAGTAAATGAGAGAGATAAAGAGAAAACAGCATTCAGTACACCTAACGGACATTTTGAGTTCAATAGAATGCCATTTGGTTTACGTAATGCTCCTCCCACTTTTCAGCGGTTTATGAATAAAGTCCTTACAGGACTACAAGGCATAAAATGTTTGGTATATCTGGACGACATTATGATCTATGGAAAGAACTTAGATGATCATAACAAAAAACTAATTGAAGTATTTCAAGCTTTAGATAAATACAATCTTAAAATCCAATTAGAGAAGTGCAAGTTTTTAGAGAAAGAAGTCATGTATTTAGGACACGTAATTTCAGAATCAGGAGTTAAACCTGACCCAGAAAAGATCTCGGCTATTCAAAATATAGAGATTCCCAAGAACCAAAAAGACATTAAATCTTTTCTTGGTTTGGCAGGATATTACAGAAAGTTCATAAAAAACTTTTCTAAACTAGCTAACCCCTTGAACAAACTTTTGCGTAGAGGTGTACTCTTTAAATGGGATGCATTTTGCGATGAATCCTTTAATCAATTAAAACAAGCAATTATCGAACCCCCTATTTTGCAATATCCCAATTTCGAAAAAACTTTCTGTATAACAATGAAGCCATCGGTGCAGTTATGTCACAGAAAGACACCAATGAAAACGATTTACCGATAGCATTTGCTAGTAGAATTTTAAATAAATCAGAAAAAAACTATTCTACTATAGAAAAAGAAGCTTTAGCCGTTGTTTGGGCAGTAACACATTTCCGACCATATGTGTACGGAAGACACTTTGAAGTTATTACCGACCACAAACCACTCGTGTGGATGTTTAACCTGAAAGACCCTTCTTCGAGAATAATGCGCTGGCGTATTAAACTTGAAGAGTACGATTTCACAGTTTCACATAAAGCAGGTCATCTCAACACAAATGCAGACGCTTTGTCTCGTTTAAATGTAGCAGAAGTCAAGGTGATAATGCGTAGTCATAACAAAGTCTCTTCTAATGAACAACCTAAAGTAAATCAAAATATTATCGAAGTTTCGAATGCAGAACAAATTAAAAACATCATATACGAATTCCATGACACACCTTAGGTGGTCACCAAGGAGTTAAACGCACTCTCAAACGCATAAAAAAGACATACAAATGGAAAAACATGTATGAAGACATAAAGAAATACATTGCGTTATGTGAACTTTGCCAAAAGAATAAGTTGTATTCGCGAAAAAAATTAGCAATGGTCATCAATACAACAGGAAAAACTACATTCCAAAGAATAGCTCTTGATATAGTGGGACCACTCCCTATTACAGAAAATGAAAATAAGTACATACTGACGTTTCAAGACGATCTGACTAAATTTGCACAAGTCATAGCCATACCAAACCAAGAAGCCAGAACGGTAGCCGAAGCATTAGTAAAGAAAATAATTTGTACCTACGGGATTCCCCAAACAATTCTCACAGATCAAGGGACAAATTTTACTAGTGAATTATTTAAAAATGTGTGCAAAATATTAGAAATCAATAAAATCCAAACTAGTCCGTACCATCCACAATCAAATGGTGCCCTTGAAAGGTCACATAGAACGTTAGGAGATAACCTAAGAAATTATGCAAGTAACGACCAGTCAAATTGGGATAATTATCTAGAGTATGCAATATTTTGCTCCAACACAACCCCACATTCCAGCACAAACTACAGTCCATTCGAAGTTCTCTTCGGTTTCGAAGCACCGATTCCTTCCGCGCTGAACAGAAGCGTACAGCCAACATAAAACTATGACGATTATGTATCAGAAATGAAGTCAAAAATGCAAACCGGCTATGAGTTAATTCGTAACAATCAAATAAAGGCTAAGGAAAAATCTAAAGAATACTACGATAAGAATTCTAAACAGACGAGCTATCAAGTTGGTAACCATAAGTATAAGTGGAAATCAAGAATCGATCAAATAAAAAACTCTCTCCAATTTTCGAAGGACCATACGAAATAATCGAAGTTTTGTCCCCAGAAAACTCAAAAATAAGAGTAGGCAGAAAAGAAAAAGTTGTCCACAATAACCTTATCAAACACTATAACCAAAGAGACACAGCACACACCGCAGTTTAAACACACTCAAATTCAATTTCCAGGCGAAGCAGAAATAATGATACAACCTCTGAATCGAACCGGAGTATACCTGGAACCCATCGGAATACTACAAAAGTCTCTCACAAGATGGACATTTGTCTTCAACATAAATATGTAGGGTGAACTTTCTCGCCAGTACACATACCAGTGTACACCAGTGGTGCCATCTTCATGCGAGACTTCCACTTTACTCGCAACGTGCTGAACGCACTCGATGGGATCCACCAAAAGAAGGTTCCACACGAATTGGAATCCACGCACGAAAATAGATTCCACCTGCCATTTTGAATTTCAGAAATTCCCCACCCTATTTAATTTCCATTGTGTGTTCGTTCCATATATTTTCGATGGAAGGATGTGATGGAACGAAAAGACGTAATACGCACTATATCAAATAATACCCCGTTCGCACTAAGCGCAACAAGCACGGCGATCATTTTGACCGAAGTTTCATCGCGATAATAAATTTTTAATTAATGTTTTTACAATGATACTCTTCTTCATATCCGCGATTATAATTTTTTTTTTGAATTTATTAAAGGTTTACTTACTTTAATACAAAGTAAATACGTGTTTGTAGTACATCAAAGTTACCATACCATAAAACTGGTAGTTATACAGAAGCAGTATTGGTCTCACTTAGTGTTGATCTAGAATTTAGTTTAGTGTAATTAACCATTCTTTTCAGCCCAATCTCAGGAGTGCACTTCCGAGGTCACGCTTTTTACATATTACATCCCCACTGCCCCATTGGCAGTGCTGTATTGCATTGATATATTTTTATATTGACTATATTGCTTTTGATATTTTACAATCGAATATATGCGAGAGAGCGAATTGCGATCTCGTGTATATGGTAACCTTTTCTTTTGTCCGTACTTTTGAATTTGTTTATTAATGTGTGTTGTCGTGGGAATTCAGGGTTTCTTACGGTAGAAATTGAATACGTATACACCTGAAAGAGTGTCAGTTATACACTCTTGGTTGAGATTATTAGATGTTTTACTAATAGATTTTATCTGACGCTACTTAAAAAAATCATTCCTTTTTTTTTTATTCGCCGCGTAATATCTCGAGAACTTTTTCGTTCACGGTATCCGTGCTATCGGTTCAAACTATCATATCCCACTTGTTTTATCCTTGTTTTATTTTAATGTTAGTTGTTATACTTTATAACTCTTTTCAAAGAATATACGAGTTTAATTTTCGAGCTGTCAACGACCTTGGCTCTGATAAAGCATCGCTTCCCAATAGATCAGCGAAATCAAGCATCGTTGCGCGTGGTTAGTAGTAAGATGGAGTACCGTCAAACTAATAACTGCGAGCTGTTGGCATTCGTTTGTGTGTTCTTCTATCTTCTGTTCTGTCTGTCTCTCTCTGTCGTATTACTGTGTGTTGTCTTGAGCCGAAGGCCTAAGTTGCCAGTGCTTGTAAGTGTGTCTACTCCGTTCGATTTATCGACGGTTGTTTTAATAATAATAATAATAATTTTCGAGCTTTGATTTGAAATAACTTCAGCTTGGTTAAGTTAATTTAGAGTTAAGAATAAAGATCTGAGTCTAAGACAGTTTTTTAAAGAAAATTTTAAGATTTGAGAATCAGCTTTTACAAGGCTTTCAGAAAATTTAGATTCGCATTCAAAGTTTTTCTTTTCTTTTGAATAAAGTTGATATTTGCGATATCATTGAGAGCCAAAAATCTAATAAAGAAAATTCATAATAGTTATTATTTATAGATTTTAAAAAAATAAAAGATTAAGGACCTCTTTTATATCCATTAAGGTAGAATTAAGTAGATTTTTAAGGACTATTAAATTTAATAAAAGAATAATCCAGATTATAACGTTTACGAAAATTTTCAGACTTCTTATTTATTTTGAGAGAATTTTGTAGATTTTCCTAACAGATGCTGTCATGATTATAATCATGAAGTAAGTTTTTCTGAGGGAGGGTGGTACCCCTCTCTTTTCCTTGGTGGAACATGAAGTGTTCGTGTGTGTGTAGTTTTCTTTTCTTTTTATTGCGGATTAGATTGTAGTGAATAGTGTCTCTGAGTTAGATGCTATGTCATGGTTAGGTTAAAGTAGCAGGCAAACTTTTCATAGTTTGCTTATCATGTTAAGGGGTTGCCCATTTATCTTTATGAGTCGTAGGGACTCATTGGTCCGCGGTCAACCATGGTCGATGATGAGAGAGTTGGTTTTCACATCGAATTGGGTGGGTTGAGAGGCCTGGAGGGTCGTTTAACAGCTTTGGTCCTCCCTCCCCACAAGGTGAGACACCTCGACATCCGTGCCCAGCACATCATTACGGCAGCTGGACACGTCGATGGTAATAACGAGACGTAGCCGCCTCGACTATCTAAGGTACGCTTTAGACAAGTTACTTACGTGCAGGGTTCATATGTGCTAGGACAGTGGAACAGACAGGGTTTCTTACTTCTAGATTAGGGTTACTCACAATGCGTTAGGAGATGCAGCTTTGGTTCGACTTATTTCTCAATCAGTTCGTTACGATCGAGTTTTCGAAAGTTATGAGGGCCAACATTTCAAAATACTTATTCGAACTCGACCATCAGGGTTCAATGGTCGGCAGGATAATAAGAGGTAACACCGGTCAGGTAGATCCCGGAGCAAGTGCCCATGGCCTGGCTGAGCTAACTGTGGAATGGGTGCTGCCGGCCAACGTGACGGTCGATCTCGGCCACAACCTTACGTTGTCGCATGCCGTCCTTACCGTTTACTTTTAACGAGTAGTCGGCGAGGAAGGGGGCGTTGCCGACATAAGGTTGCTTCCATCCCAATTCACGTCAAATCGAACCGATGACATCTAGGCACATAGAAGCTAACTGGAGCGAAATCTCTGGGAATTTGATGCCCTGATAATAAAGATAGTCTTCTGAGTTTAGATTCATCAGTGGGGTATGAGTAAGGTTATGGTTTACAGGTGTAGGCTACTGAGTAACATGACTGCGAGCGGAACACCTAGTACTCGCAGCGGATAGACGAGAATATGCCATCAGGTGCCCTCTAGGCTGTTCTACGGTGTTTTGTAGTCAGTACCTATGGCAGGCTGATGGATAGTTCTTGTTTCTGTGATAGGGATGGATGATAGGTTTTTTTGTTTGGGAACTTTAGGAAATGGGAGAGGAGTAGATGGAGCGGGAGGCTACCTCTTTGAGATGTAAGTATGTCACGGGGTATAGGGGCATTGGATACATCTGTACACAGGCGATGGACGGAGAGATTGCTGATCCTTGACATAAGAGCCAAGGCATAGTAGGTGCCTAGCTCTGTCTGCTTCCTCTCGGGTTTGGGTTGTTAATGGGCATCTGAATTGGATCTTAGATATCCACAGGGTGTTTAGGTGAAGAGGTTAGGTGGTTATTAGTGACTCGAATCCCATGCTGTTTTCCGTTTCGACCTTCATATTAACATTAACATTACAGGTGGCGTGGGGCAGAGTTGCCTCTATGGATCGTCTCACGGGACCTGTTTGGTTTTATAGAAGATAGGGGCAGCGTGTCAAATTTCGTTTCTGAATTAAAATTATCAATCTATCATTATATATATATTTTTATCGTTACAGATGGCGCCCAACGTGGGGCTTAGTTTTTAAGTCTCACGGGCCCCGTCTTGTGCGTTGAGTAATAGGTAGAAACCATCTTTTCTTAATTTCTCAATTATATTTCCATATTTATATCGTTACAGATGGCGCCCAACGTGGGGCCCGAGTTAGCTTGAGAAAGCCCGATTAGGATTGACTTAATTGTGGTCGATTCAGAGTAACCTAGTTTGAAGTTAGAAATTTTTCAGATTTTTAGAAATTTTTTTTTTGATTTTCCTTTTTTTGTCGAAGTTTAGTTTGTATGTTGTTCAGGTTTCTTGGATAGAGGAATAACATCGAGAGTAGTGGAGTAGGCACTATTTTGTCCAGTGATTTGGGGAAATTTTTCCTGAATCAGTCTGTTGCATTAGGTCTATTCACTTCTTCTCTACCTCTTGTCACTTAGGTTCGTCTTCGATCTCTGTCCGGATTGAGCAGGAGTATTTGCTTGATCGACAGTTGCTGAGGTGTTGACAAAGCCCTGATAGTGAAGTCTGAGAACCAGAGGTGTGAAAGCAGTATGAGCAGGTCTTCTGACCGGTGGTTGGTGCTTATTGCCCGACGCACGTCAGCTGCAGAAGCTGGTCATACACTCGAGCACTTCCCACTTTGTTTCAACTACAAGACGAATTACTTCTTTTAGCTTTTGTTCTAGCCATATAGTTGTTTTAGAAAGTTTCAGTCAGTTTTGAAATTCACCAGGATGTGATGATATTCAACGGGACTTGAAGCGCTAACCGGTAATTGGTGTCTTTATACCCGATGTTCGTCTGCAGTAGCGTAAAGTCTCCGTTGCATATCTGATCAACCCTTTTGATTGTAAGAATTGTCTTTTCTTTTGTATCCAGAATGCCGTACAGTATCCAGACCGCACACACTAAATTTTTTTTTGTTTTTTTTAAGTCGATTGTATATAGTACAACCGCGCCCACACACAGCACAACATTCCGAGGAATGGAGGGTTACCACCTCCCAAATCCTTTATGACACACCCTTATATATATTTACACTTATATTAATTATTTTTTTTGAGACTTGTTATAGTTCAGTATAGTATAGATTTTCGTATTTTGAGTTCCGTCAATTGAGTCGAGACTTAAACTTCTCAATTGATGTGTAGTTTTGGGATAGAGCCCGCTTTTATAGTATTTTGAGAATTTTTGAGTACAGTATTGAGTCTTTTTGAGTTTTCCGTCAATCAAGTTGAGACGTAAACCTCTTGATTGGACGTGTAGTTTTGGGATAGAGCCCACCATTTTAGAGTTTTGAGAATTTTTGGGATAGTGCCCACCAATATAGAATACAGTTTAGATTTATAGACCTTATAGTATATAGTTAAGTATTAGACATCTTAATTATTGCTTTCTGATATTGGATTTTTCATATATAGTTAAACTTATATTATATTTCCTTTTTAAGATTATCTTTAAGTATTTACTTGGTTATAGGATTACCGAAAACATTTTTGAATTATTGTTTTTGAAAGACGAATAGAGTCTATATACACTCACTTTTAGTATTAAGTACATTTAGATTAACCAAAATTTTTTTTTATACTTACCTTTTTTTTTGAATTTACACTTGAGCAAATTTCCGTTAGAGGTTTTTATACTCACGGAACATTTTGAAATTTTCTTTTTTGATTAAATCAAATTAACTTTACTTACTTCTAGTAGTAACCGTTTGAGGATTTACTCACGGGCTAATTGAATTATCATTATCCCCCGGATTTACATTTTTATACTGATTTGTACTAACGATTACCCGTTAGAGGATTTACTCACGGGATATTCGCAAATTTCCATACCTTGACTTCCTTTTTTTTTTTTATTTTTATATTTCTTGGTAGGAACCGTTGAGGAATTTCTCACGGCCTACAGAACCTTTTTTTTTTTTTTTTGATTTACTTATCCAAAGTTTATTCCGTCCGTTTACCTTTACGGTTGAATGACTGACCGAAGCCGTAGGAGAGCCATTAGAAGCACTTACCTGACTAAATCTAGAGATTACGAGGTCATGGCTCCTACAGCTCCGAAAACCAAACCAGGCCGTAGCCAAGACGATGTCGTAGAGAACATCTCCGAGGATGATGTCAGCCAAGCTGGAAGTCTACCTGGGAATGATATTGGTAATAGGAGTATAGATGTAGACGACGAAGAGGTAGCGAGAGCTGAAGAGCAGTTGCGCAAGGATGCTGCTGACCACTCAGCATATATACAGAGGGTAGTTTCTGCTACGATTGACCTACACAGGGTCGACGACAGGAAGTTTATGGCAGAAGCGTTGGAGAAAAGTCACATGCGCTTACTTGACCAAGTAACCCAGCTGCTTCAAAAACGAACTGTGAAGGCAACTCAACTTGCTGCTCCTCCTAAACCCGTCACCCCTCCTAAGCCATCTGTCCCTCCTAGATCAGTTGATCCCCTTGGCATCACGTTAACACAAAGGGCTAAGCGACAAGTCAATTTAGCCAACATAGACACTCCACGTGTCACAAATATTTATACAGCCAACGACCCAATTACCGCCAATAATGTCCAGTCCGAGCACAGGCCTATCGATAATATCGATTTAGCAGACCGCTATACGCCACACTACGAACACACTAGAGTGCCACATTTGTCAGAGGTCAATCCAGTACAAATGCCTCTAGGCTCTAATTTAGATGAGTTCATGGAGCGAGTAAACGCTTTTAATTTCGATGACGAGTCACCTGTTTCGCCTCCCAGACCACCACCCTCGAATGCTACTTCTTCGAACCGTGTTAATCCATTCCACAAGTGGGGATTGAAGTTCGACGGGAAGAACATGTCTGTGGACGATTTTTTGTTCCGCTTAGGATGCATTCGGAGTAGCTACGGTGTGTCATGGTATGAAATCACAGCAAATTTCTACCACTTCGTATCAGGATCAGTGGAATCCTGGTACTGGGTATATTTAAAAGGCAACAAACATACGACATGGGACGAGTTGAAGACTGCTTTGGTAGAACAATACCACAGTCTAGAAAGCGATACCGAGCTCTTCAGAAAACTGTCCGATCGTAAGATGATGAATGGCGAGTCATTCAAGACTTTTTCGACGCCATACAACATTCAAATTCCAGGATGCGAGTTCCTAGACCTGAGAAGGAACTTGTTGAAATTATTAAAACTAATGTCCGTAGGTGTATGGGAGAACTCCTCATAACCTACAGTCCGTCCAGTCTAAGGCAACTGGCCTACTACTGTCGAGCCATATAGAAGGCTCAATCTCAATGCGAGAACGTCCGTCCGAATTTCGTGCCTAGTGCACAACGTCCACCTGCAAGGCGATTCGTTAATGAGATCGCGGGAGAACCTTGTCAGGATCTAACGGTAGCATTACCTGAGACCAGCGTAGAAGCGATTCAGAGGGATCGCAAACTCCAGAAATGCTGGAATTGTCAAGTTCTGGGCCACAATTTTCGCGATTGTGCAAAGCCAATCGACAAAATTTTCTGTTTCCGATGTGGTCTTCCAGAAGCATATAGTCCGTCCTGTCCAAAATGTTTAGCGGGAAACGAGAGGAGGAACAACCCAATAACCGGGGGGGTTCGCTCCGATTAGTTAATCCCGGAAGTCCAGTGACTGAGCCAAAAGAGCCTCTTGAACTTCCTAAAATAACTATATTAAAACCGATTAAGAAACAAAATGAATTACCGAACGATAATACTTATGATTGTAGAACAATCCCTATTTTAAGTACAGAAACCAAACCATTAACAATTTTGAATTTGAATAATAATAATACAGAACCTTTATACCGTAAACCTTTTCATGAAAGGTTGCGTAATTATAATGAAGTGCGAAGAAGAATAGTCACCTTCCCTAATTTATCCCAACGGATACGTCGAGTAAGGGAACGCTTCCATCGGAAGCGGACTACTTACCGTAACATTGCGTCAGCTACAATAGGTCGAGAATCAAATGACCCACGTCCTTATGTGACAGTCGGTTTATTTGGTGACAATTTCCTAGGTCTTCTCGATTCAGGGGCCCAGCATCAGTTGCTTAGGTACCAATATATTGCCCTATCTGAAAGACAAAAATGTTGCGGTAAGGAAGGTAGAGACTACCGTGTCCACGGCCGATGGACAGAAGCAATCCATAGTGGGAGTGATCACTACATCGATCACATATAAAAATGTGACTAAAGATATAGACTTATATATCGTGCCATCTTTAAGCCAACGCCTATATTTAGGCGTCGACTTTTGGCAAAAATTCAAAATCGCACCAAATGTAATTGCGGGTCTTTCAGGAATAGCGACCAGTGAGCCTGATGTTAGGCCCACAAACCAGATAAAGTTGAATGATGAAGAGTCTAAACGACTAGAAGCTGTTGTTCATAGATTTCCTTCTTTCGCAGTCCATGGACTCGGGAAGACAAATCTAGTGCAACATTACATAGATACAGGCGATGCCGTACCTATAAAGCAAAGGTACTATCCCGTATCTCCGGCGATACAAACCCTTATGTATGCGGAGTTGGACTGCATGCTTTCGTTAGGAGTCATCGAGGAAAGTTCCAGCGCATGGAGTTCCCCAGTTGTGCTTGTACGCAAACCTGGTAAGAACCGATTGTGCCTGGACTTTCGGAAGGTGAACTCAGTGACAAAGAAAGACGCACGTCCTATTGCGCATATTGAGGGGCTGCTGGCACGTCTGACAGAGACACGTTATATTTCTAGCGTGGATCTGAAGGATGCGTTTTGGCAGATACCGCTGGAGCAAAGTTCGAGGGAGAAGACCGCTTTTACGGTACCCGGCCGACCACTGTACCAATTTAAGGTCATGCCCTTTGGTCTATGTAATGCGGCACAAAGTTTGAGCCACCTCATGAGTCGCGTAATCCCCTCAGGATTACGAGATCAAGTATTCGTTTACTTAGACGATCTATTGGTTTTGTCAAGGTACTTCGACGAACACATACAGACTCTGGAGATAGTTGGAAAGTGTTTGACGAATGCAGGACTGACGATTAACGTCACTATCTCGGTTATAAGGTCGGTCAGGGTTGTCTGAAAGCTGATCCTGACAAGATTACAGCAATCACTGACTTCCCTTTACCAACCACAACTCGCCAAGTCCGCCGATTTCTCGGTATGGCAGGTTGGTATCGGCGATTTGTTAAGGATTTCAGCACCCTAGCCGCACTCTTGACTGAGACACTGAAAAAGGGAAAAGTCTTTAAGCTCGGTCCAGAAGCAATCGAAGCATTCCTGCAAATCAAACAGGCTTTGACTTCAGCGCCTGTGTTGGTCAATCCAGACTTCTCCAAAGAATTCATCATTCTCTCCGACGCATCCGCGACTGGCATCGGATGTGTACTCTGTCAGCGCGACGAATCCGGGGCGGAGCAGCCCATATACTACTTCTCCCGGAAACTGAATGCTGCACAGAGAAACTATTCGGTGACAGAGCGCGAGTGCTTAGCAGCTTTCGGGGGTATCCATCAGAAGTTCAGATCATACGTTGAGGGATAGATTTTCGCGTAATTACAGATCATTCCAGCCTGAAATGGCTGATGACTATGAAAGATCCAACCGGAAGATTAGCGAGGTGGAGTATGCGTCTCCAAGGTTTCGATTTTGTGGTGGAGCATCGGAAGGGAACATTAAATGTCGAGCCAGACGCTCTATCCAGAGCTTATGAAGACGATGAGTTGACAGTGTCAGCTTTCCTTTCATGTCTACCACAGATCGGTGCCTCGGAGGTACTCCACATCGATCTTGAGGATCCGTCCTTTAAGTCCGAAGGTTATCTTGATATCATCAGTCATATCAGCAAGGAACAAGAAAGACTACCTGATCTCAAAGTGTCGGAAGGATACGTTTACAAACGCACCAAACATGCGGTTGGTAATCCCTTGGCGGATGATCTAACTTGGAAGTTGTGGGTCCCATCAGAGATGACCGAATCTCTGATTTCATTAGCTCACAATCCGCCGCGTGCTTCGCACGGTGGAGTGGTAAAGACCATTTATCGGTTGAGAGATAGATTTTACTGGCCCGGTATGTACACACAGGTTAAACTTTACGTAGACCGGTGTGAGACATGTAAGACCAGTAAAGCAGCCAACATGACGTTACGAGCAGAGATGGGAGACAGTTTTGAAGTGGATAGACCGTTTCAACACCTATATGTCGACTTTCTCGGTCCGTATCCCAGGTCGAAATCTGGTAACGCTTACATCGCCATTGTGTTGGATCAGCTGACAAAGTTCGTCTTTATCAAACCACTACGCAAGGCGACAGCCGCGAGCGTGATAAAATTCCTAAAGGACGACATATTTTTGGTTTATGGAGTGCCGGAGAGTCTTTTCTCTGACAACGGCACGCAATTTGTTGGTAAAGAGTTTCAAAAGTTGTTAGATATTTTCGGGGTCAAACATTACCGAACGGCAGTGTATGCTCCCCAGTCAAACGCAAGTGAACGCGTGAACCGTTCAATCCTTGCGGCCATTAGGTCGTATGTCAATCCTCGACAGACGGATTGGGATGCCCATCTGTCTTCGATCAGCAGTGCTCTACGCACGACAGTGCATTCAACTCTTTCCATGTCCCCATACGAAGCCTTGTTTGGTCAGCGTATGATAGAACATGGGGCAGACTATCGTCTTTTGAGAGAGTTGGGTAGACTGAACTGTTCGGAGATAGACTGGCTTCCTAAGGTCGCTAGGATGAACATCATACATTCGTACTTAAAACAAGCGTTAGCCAAAACTCACGATGCCTACGAGAAGAGTTATAATCTTCGCAGTAGGAAAGTGATGTTCAAGGTAGGTGACGAAATCTACAAGAGGAATCAAATTCTGAGTGACGCAACTAAGCACCTGAGTGCAAAGTTGTGCCCGAAGTTCATCAAAGTTCGTGTGAACAAAATAATCGGCAACAACCTTTACGAAGTAGAGGATAGGCGAGGCCACAGATCCACCTGCCATACCAAAGACCTAAAGAGGTAAATTAGTAACTCAACATTAATTTTACACCTGATTTGAGAACCCTCTTTCACATCTTTTTTTTTAGAAATAAATTAAATAGACTTATATTTTTTTTTTATATATACCAGACGTGATATATATGTACATTATATAACTATAAAGTACATAAACCAGTTTTACGAATTTGAACTGATGCCCGGCGTTCAGCTGTGCATGAGACACTTGGTTCAAATTATTTCCCTGACTTAACTATATGTTTTTTTTTTGTTAGATGTTTATCAGATATTTAACAGGATATCTACACAATGACTTAACGTCATAAATACCAGTTTTTTTTATCTTCGACCGACTAGACGGTAAAGAGTCGCAGTGTCATACCGACACGAAGAGCAAGAAGATTATAGTCGCGAGGATTCAATTGCAAGAAGTTCTTCGTGCTGAACGCACTAAATTTGGTCCGCCATTAAAAATGAATCCACAACTAGAATCCACCCCGACGAACGCATTCCACTTCTCTCGGAACCCACTTGGTCTCCATTTTTAAAAGAGAATTTTCAAGACATGCGCAGTCTGCCTTTCCAATGGAAGAAAAATTTTTGAGCGGTAAGCGACTAGAAGGTGTCGCTACAAATATTTTGCTTGGTTTGCACACAGAACTACAAGACGTGGTTTACACCCTAGACTGCAGAATGATGTGTTTACACTAACAGGAATGCATAATCAATAAGAATTTTGGCGTGACAGATAAATGTCAAAATGCCAAATCCATTTTTAGCCGAATTACGGGTGTATTCCGGCTGAAGTAATCTAACATTGTATTTTTGATTGACATAAGCTATTACCTGACAGTTACTTCAGGAGTAATCTCCGAGTCCCCTAGTAAGATTCACTTTGACAGCTAGCGTCCAAGACGAGAACGAAGAATGTGAGCACCAATGACGTCACTGCCCAGCAGGAATCCCTGCTAAAGTCCTTTTTCTCACAAGTAGTCACTTGACAGTAGGTAATGTCAGTTCGACATATGGTATTGCCGGCTACGAATTGTGATAGTATGTCAGAAATAATCATGTCTTAATTTACATAACTTGTTAGTGCAGACTTCTACTATATACAAATCAGCATTGTTCGATCAAGATAAGTTGATCATTCAAGGTAAGAATACCCACAGGATTGAAGCTATGGCATTCCTTCCGTCAATTATGACAGATTATTCAACAATCAGACAGGTTAATCACAGCTGTTTTTACCCATCATCTTTATCCGAAAATGTATATCCTGCGAGCCAACATTACGTCCTAATGCGTCCTAATATAATTGCTGGTGCAATTATTTATTCTTCCCTAACTAAACCCACAGTTTTTTTGTTACTGAACACCAGGTAAGTTGTTTTATTTGTTCAAACATATTTCCGAGCAGAGGAATTGCAATTCTTTTGTCTCGGAATATGTTGGCCGACAAAACCATGAGGTTAATAGTTGTCTGACCACAAATTTATTCCACGCGGTACAGGAATAATTATCACCAGGAATTTTTGGACGGATTCACAAGCTGTGAAACGAGGAAGCCACGGATTCGAAGAATTGTTTTTGGCACCTACGGATGGAGCCGCTACGATACAAAGTTTATTTTTATGGCCCCTTTGGTCCACAACATTTAACACCAAATGGATATGTTCTCACCACCAACAGAAAATTAAATTGAAATTCAAATGAATTAGTTTTGTTTTGTGTGTTCCGGGACAGAGAGAGTTTATTCGAAAGCAACATTCCGTTGCAATAGAAGAGGGCATGCAGATGCTGACCCACGCTACCCCAAGGAGGACAATCAAGTTTTAAATAGTTCTGGCTGATACCCTATTCGCGTCACCTGGGCGTTGATCCGTTGAACGGCACGCCAACAGACGCAACCACACCTCGTTGTATCAGCCGCACCAAGTTTTTTCGTTTGGAGGAAGTACTGCATCTATCCTCAGCATAAGTCGCCCCCTTGGCGCATATTGTTTATTTGGAGGAAGTACTGCATCTATCCTTAGCATAAGTCGCCCCCTTGGCGCATATTTTTCGTTTGGAGGAAGTACTGCATCTATCCTCAGCATAAGTCGCCCCCTCGGCGCACCATTTTTGTTCTTGAAGAAATCAGCAATCTTATCCTCAACATAAGCCGCCCTCTCGGCGCACGATCTTCACTTTTGGGATTATAATTATAATCATCCACTAACATAAGTCGCCCTCTCGGCGCAACTTCAGCGGTCCTACAGAGGATTCACCGCTAACGTCTGCGATATAAGACGCCCTCTCGGCGCAGCCCCAGCGAGACGGAGATAATTGCCTCCTGCGGCAATCATTGTCGTCATAATTGACCCAAGCTACGGTCCACATCACTCGTGTCGATAATCCTGGCACACCACGAGGCAGCTTACCACAGGAATCTTCGCTTTCTTGGATACGATTCCAAGAGGAAAGTTCATCCCTGCTCAGGATGATAACGTCCTATTGACGGGAGCAGATTATAGCACTCAACATTACCGCCCTATCGGCGCAACGGAGGGACATTCACTTACAGCCTCAAGATGATATTCGTCGTGGGAATTTCCACCAAGTTTATCAACATTCATCGCGGGACACCATCATCAGGACGTCAGGCGAGTGAAATAACACTGATGCCGGTCCACCACCAGCAGCAGTTCATCATGATCATCAAGACATACATCTGTTCCTGAATTTATATTTATGTTCTTTATGAAAAGTAAACTCCTTAACCAGGTAACTTTCTTTATTATTACTTTTAAACTGTGAGGTGAAAAATTAAAGAGCGTGAAGCTCAAGTGTTGGCCTTTTTTTGTTGTTTTACAAGCAATTTTGATTTGCATATGCAACATTAAGTATATACGTACTTAATCTATGTCCACGGACGGTGGCAGATTGTATTTAATCACGACTTTAAGAGTTTAGAATATATGTACTTACGTGAAATATTATAACTATACTTACTTTAATCCAATGTTTTCTTTTTTGGAGAGAAGCTAAAGTGGTATTATGTAATTTGAAACCACGTTACGATTTCTGTGTGTAGCGCTGAGTTCAGTTCGTACTATATCCGGAGCCCGTGCTCCTAGTTCTTTTTTTTCGTCATTAATATCATTACTTGCCGTGTGCGCTTCAAGGCAGACATTTCGTTCGTGTTTAAAGACGTGCTTCAGAAATTACTTTTGTTTTTGGTGTTGCTTTTACCTACCCATGCCTAGATACCTATCTTACAGACGTTAAAGCAATTATCCTTCAGTTGATAAGACCATTCTACTTTTCGATTTAGTGTCGGTAGCGACCGCCAACGCCAGCGTTGAACGCCGCGTTTGTTTTTTTTTATAATATATTCAGTTCCCCAGCAGTTTGCTACACAGTCGCGCTTGATAGCCACCCGCATCCGCGCATACTTTTTATTGGATTCTTATCTACTGGTTCGATCAGATTACGGAAGCAAGGATTCATCTTTTGTTTCATCGCGATAATAAATTTTGAATTAATGTTTTTACAATGATACTCTTCTTCATATCCGCGATTATAATTTTTTTTTTTGAATTTATTAAAGGTTTACTTACTTTAATACAAAGTAAATACGTGTTTGTAGTACATCAAAGTTACCATACCATAAAACTGGTAGTTATACAGAAGCAGTATTGGTCTCACTTAGTATTGATCAAGAATTTAGTTTAGTGTAATTAACCATTCTTTTCAGCCCAATCTCAGGAGTGCACTTCCGAGGTAACGCTTTTTACATATTATATCCCCACTGCCCCATTGGCAGTGCTGTATTGCATTGATATATTTTTATATTGACTATATTGCTTTTGATATTTTACAATCGAATATATGCGAGAGAACGAATTGCGATCTCGTGTATATGGTAACCTTTTCTTTTGTCCGTACTTTTGAATTTGTTTATTAATGTGTGTTGTCGTGGCAATTCAGGGTTTCTTACGGTAGAAATTGAATACGTATACACCTGAAAGAGTGTCAGTTATACACTCTTGGTTGAGATTATTAGATGTTTTACTAATAGATTTTATCTGACGCTACTTAAAAAAATCATTCCTTTTTTTTTATTCGCCGCGTAATATCTCGAAAACTTCTTCGTTCACGGTATCCGTGCTATCGGTTCAAACTATCATATCCCACTTGTTTTTACCCTCGTTTTATTTTAATGTTAGTTGTTATACTTTATAACTCTTTTCAAAGAATATACGAGTTTAACTTTCGAGCTTTGATTTGAAATAACTTCAGCTTGGTTAAGTTACTTTAGAGTTAAGAATAAAGATCTGAGTCTAAGACAGTTTTTTAAAGAAAATTTTAAGATTTGAGAATCAGCTTTTACAAGGCTTTCAGAAAATTTAGATTCATATTCAAAGTTTTTCTTTTCTTTTGAATAAAGTTGATATCTGCGATATCATTGAGATCCAAAAATTTAATAAAGAGAATTCATAACAGTTATTATTAGTAGATTTTAAAAAAATAAAAGATTAAGGACCTCTTTTATATCCTTTAAGGTAGAATTAAGTAGATTTTTAAGAACTATTAAATTTCATAAAAGAATAATCCAGATTATAACGTTTACGAAAATTTTCAGACTTCTTATTTATTTTGAGAGATTTTTGTAGATTTTCCTAACAGATGCTGTCATGATTATAATCATGAAGTAAGTTTTTCTGAGGGAGGGTGGTACCCCTCTCTTTTCCTTGGTGGAACATGAAGTGTTCGTGTGTGTGTAGTTTTCTTTTCTTTTTATTGCGGATTAGATTGTAGTGAATAGTGTCTCTGAGTTAGATGCTATGTCATGGTTAGGTTAAAGTAGCAGGCAAACTTTTCATAGTTTGCTTATCATGTTAAGGGGTTGCCCATTTATCTTTATGAGTCGTAGGGACTCATTGGTCCGCGGACAACCATGGTCGATGATGAGAGAGTTGGTTTTCACATCGAATTGGGTGGGTTGAGAGGCCTGGAGGGTCGTTTAACAGCTTTGACCCTCCCTCCCTACAAGGTGAGACACCTCGACATCCGTGCCCAGCACATCATTACGGCAGCTGGACACGTCGATGGTAACAACGAGCCGTAGCTGCCTCGACTATCTAAGGTACGCTTTAGACAAGATACTTACGTGCAGGGTTCATATGTGCTAGGAAAGTGGAACAGACAGGGTTTCTTACTTCTAGAATAATAGTAATAGATTAATAGTCTAAAATAATAGTACAAAAAAAAAATACAATAATAATAATGAAAAGAGGGAAATAAGTCCCCAATTATAAAAAAAGACAAATAAAAATAATAAAAAAGAAAAGAGGGAGATAGAGCCCCAAATCAGAAAAGAGGGACATGGAATTAAAAAAAAAAAAATTAAAAACAAGTAAGTTCCCCAAAAATTCACTTAAACACGAAAAAAAAATACACTTCACAACAACAATACATACATACATAAACACACTTAAAGTTAAAAAAAAAAAATACATTTCTAACAAGGAAACACAAACACCACACAAAATACAATTCAAAATCAGCCAATCTAGAAATAATAATAAAAAAAAAAATTTTTTGCTAATAAATAAATAGTTTAAACGTCACATAAAAAAAAATAATACTTGAAATAAAAGCGAAAATGTTAAATTGTTATTTGATTTTTTTTTTATTTTTTATTTATTTTATGAAAAAAAAAATTTTATTTAATAATCCACATTAAGATTTTAATTCCTTTGACAATATTATGTTAATATTATAAACAAATTTATGAAAAAAAATTTCTAAGTAAATTTAATAATCCACATTAAAATTTTAATTTCTTTGATAATATATGTTAAAATTATAAACAAAAATATGCAGAGTATGAAAAAATTGTTTAGTTTGTTAATAATAATTAAGTAAAATAGAAGAGAAAAAAGAATGTTTTTATTAATTTTGATAATGTAAATTTTGAATAGATAATCAGTTATTAAAAGATATTTGAATTTTTGTATAGAAATAAGTGGAATATAAGTTAACAATTTTTAAATAATAGAAAACAAAAAAAAAAAATTTTTTTAGGTATACACTTAAATTGAAATGATTTATTTCAAGAACGTAGAGTCTTGAAATTAATATTTTTCTATCTTAATTTAGAAATCTCTTTTTGTAATTCAAATTTATTTAAAAAAAATATATATTATAGACTTTTTGTAATCGTTAATATCAATAAATAAACTTATGTACATCTCACTATTAATTTCACTTTTCAAATATTTATAACGTCTTAGTAAATCTTGTAGATATATTAAAATTAAAAATATCTTGAAAACTGTGGCACCACACCCTACACACCGCCTTAACTCCAGCAAACGGATTCAACCAAGTAGACGACGACCAGATGAGACGCAGATTCTCCCACCAAACATCGCACACGAACCACCACCCAGCGAACAAACAAAGCAGAAAACTCCGAAATAATCCAACAGAACAACCAACTACCAGAAGAAGGTCAAGGTCAAACAGGAAGAAGAAAGCCAACAATTAAGAAAAAAATTTTCCAAAAACACCGCCGGCACCACAATTTTGTCTCTCCAAAACAAAAATGTGCATTTCTTAAAGGGGGGAAGTGTCATGTACTGCAATAGACAACGAAAAATGTGCTTTAAAGTATGCACTAAATTATGCATCGAAGAATGCATTAAGCCACAACCCAAAGGTGGGCAGTGCATTGTGATACACCGCAGAACATACACAATAACAAAAATAAAGGCGCGGCATAACATGACGAATACAGTATCAGGGCATACCGACTAAAAATACTGCTGCCCTGATACTGGATAAAAAACCGAAGACCCCAAAAAGAACGAATGAGGAAAAAAAGAATGACGGAAAAAGATGACTGTTGGACCTGGCATGGTAGCAGACAAAAAGATGACCGTTGGACCCGTAATTAAACAAAAGACTAAAAGTGCGTGTGCTGCAGTTTTATTATTAAATATTATTGAGTAGGTCACTATTAACAAACAGAATAGTAGAATAAGCAGATTTGTAGGTATTACTAAATAATATTAAGTAGGTTATCATTATTGAAAAGTATTGGAAAATGTTAATGTTAAGGAGTGGGGTTTGTAGAATAAATACAGCCCCAAAATATTGAATAAACGACCGTATTACTTAACCCAGCAAGGGAACTACAAGTTTTTTATTTCAAGTTAATTAAAAAGGGAACTCTCCTCTCCGGAACACCATTCTCAGCTAAAAGGAAAACCAGTTAATTAAAAAAGGAACTCTCCTCTCCGGAACACCATTTTCAGCTAAAAGGAAAACCAGTTAGTTAAAAGGGAACTCTCCTCTCCGGAACACCATTTCAGCTAAAAGGAAATCTTCCGACAAACAAGGTAACCTAAACAAAAACATATACTATTCTTTTCAGCCTTTAAGTCAGCCGTTAACCTAAAGAGTACCAGCTGCCAGGGCTTTAATAATCTGGAATTCCCCGCGTAGGTAGGCAACCAAGGCAAACAAAAAATTCAAACCCGTCTTGCTCATACGTATTATGAGCCAGACCCCCGTCTCTCTTCCCAAGGTTTCGCCTCCGGCCAAAGAAGAAACACCGCTTGTAACCACCCCCCAGAGGATAACATTGGAGGAGTACCGGGCCCGCGCCAACCAGTCCCTACACAAAGCATTACGGCAGGTCCCCGACCAACCCGTTGGAGCCGGCCAGTAGGACAACACCCCCCTCCCCGGACCAGCGAAACACCGAAAGGGCCATTTGGGGCCTTCACCCCGAGTCGCCACCGGAGTGGACGCCAAGTACAAGTGCGCCAGGCCCTAAGTGAATTGTATCGCCTCGCTGGGGTCAGTAGTGGGCCGCAAAAGAGGGCTTTCCTGGAGACAGCAAAGGAAATTAAGAGGACTGAATACGCCGCCCGCCACACAAGGAAATTAGAGGCCGAGAAAGCGGCGGAACCTAAAGAACCTAAATAAAAATAAAAGATATCGTAAACCAATACCACTGATTCTATTGTTATCGTTAGTTGTTCATTTGCATTTTCATTGGGAAGGTTATTCGTTTTTGCTCATACGTAGCCAACAGGTCGAATACCATCAACTATACTACATAACAAGGGTTACTCACAATGCGTTAGGAGATGCAGCTTTGGTTGGACTTATTTCTCAATCAGTTCAATACGATCGAGTTTTCGAAAGTTATGAGGGCCAACAAGCATTTCAAAATACTTATTCGAACTCGACCATCAGCGTTCAACGGTCGGCAGGATAATAAGAGGTAACACCGGTCAGGTAGATCCCGGAGCAAGTGCCCATGGCCTGGCTGAGCTAACTGTGGCATGGGTGCTGCCGGCCAATGCGACGGTCGATCTCGGCCACAACCTTACGATGTCGCATGCCGTCCTTACCGTTTACTTTTAACGAGTAGTCGGCGAGGAAGGGGGCGTTGCCGACAAAAGGTTGCTTCCATCCCAATTCACGTCAAATCGAACCGATGACATCTAGGTACATAGAAGCTAACTGGAGCGAAATCTCTGGGAATTCGATGATGATAATAAAGATAGTCTTCTGAGTTTAGATTCATCAGTGGGGTATGAGTAAGGTTATGGTTTACAGGTGTAGGCTACTGAGTAACATGACTGCGAGCGGAACACCTAGTACTCGCAGCGGATAGACGGGAATATGCCATCAGGTGCCCTCTAGGCTGTTCTACGGTGTTTTGTAGTCAGTACCTATGGCAGGCTGATGGATAGTTCTTGTTTCTGTGATAGGGATGGATGATAGGTTTTTTTTGTTTGGGAACTTTAGGAAATGGGAGAGGAGTAGATGGAGCGGGAGGCTACCTTTTTGAGATGTAAGTATGTCACGGGGTATAGGGGCATTGGATACATCTGTACACAGGTGATGGACGGAGAGATTGCTGATCCTTGGCATAAGAGCCAAGGCATAGTAGGTGCCTATCTCTGTCTGCTTCCTCTCGATTTTGGGTTGTTAATGGGCATCTGAATTGGATCTTAGATATCCACAGGGTGTTTAGGTGAAGAGGTTAGGTGGTTATTAGTGACTCGAATCCCATGCTGTTTTCCGGTTGCACCTTCATATTAACATTAACATTACAGGTGGCGTGGGGCAGAGTTGCCTCTATATATCGTCTCACGGGACCTGTTTGGTTTTATAGAAGATGGGGGCAGCGTGTCAAATTTCGTTTCTGAATTAAAATTATCAATCTATCATTATATATATATTTTTATCGTTACAAGGAATAAAAAAAAAATTTCGCTGCAAAATATGTCCAACTTTGTTTGTGTATTTTTTCAGCACGAAATCACTAAAACTATATAATTTTGTTGAAACAAACTTATTTTGTTATTCAACAAATATCCCGATATATTAAAACACAGTAAATGTTATTAAAATATATTTTTTTAATTCTTTTGAAAATCCCGCCGAGGAATAAAAAAAAAATTTCGCGGCAAAATATGTCCAGCTTTGTTTGTGTATTTTTTCAGCACGAAATCACTAAAACTATATAATTTTGTTGAAACAAACTTATTTTGTTTATTCAACAAATATCCCGATAGATTAAAACACAGTTAATGTTATTAAAATATATTTTTTTAATTATAAATCAATCCACTGAAAGTGAATTTATTGCGCCAAAACAACTCGCACTTTTATCCCGTATTTCAACGCACAATACAAGTTTTTTTTATAGATTTATTGTTTTAATCACTTTGGCACTATTAAAGCTATTGTTTTTTCGCAAAAAAAGATTTAAATCATATAACAAGATATTTTTCAGTTTATTTCCTTGCAGGTCCGATTACTTTTGCATACAAAAATCAAAAATTATTATTTGTTTTCATACGGAAACATTTTTGACATTTCTCTTTGATGTATTCGGATACTTCTCTTTAGAGAAGTATGCGAATACGTCAAAGAGAAATGTCAAATCACTACTTTGAGGGAAAACAATTAAATTCTTCCTGTTGTTGTTGTTGTTTCCAGTTGTTGTTTTCCTTCAAAGTAGGATTTCACATTTGATTTTGACTATAGGAGCGAGAGGGAAAGAAGTATATTGCCGTTTGCTTAAAATCTCTATTGAATCCATCGTGCTTGTCAACATTTCAACAATAATTGGACATTTGTTTGGTTGGGTGTGTTCAATCGGTGAACTCTAATTAATCAATATTAAATCATGACTTATGTGCGAACACAACTTTTCGACTTACAAAACATCAAAAACACATTGAAGTACATTTTAACTTATGAAATAATTAATTGCAGCTACTTGATTATATTAATGTTGAAATGTATAACACGAAAATCTAAAAAAAAATTGCTTAAAGATTATTCCAACGAAGATAACATGACAGAAAAATCAATCTCGTTATGCGGGCCTTACATTACGCAATATTATTGCGCAGTACTCGGTATTGCACAGTTATATTGTGGAATGTTAAAAAAATTTAATATTTTTTGGAACTTCTTCAATATATTGCGCAGCAAATTAAAGGCAAATCTCAATATTTGCTTCACATAAATACTTGAATTGTTTTTTTTTATTATTAAATACAAACATCGCCTACGCAAAAATAAAAAAGTTGAAGATTGAAGTGCATTCAGGTAGTAGGTAGCTAAAAATTCGATTCCTATGTAAACAAAAAAATCGTTTTCACACAGCTTGTGTGAAGGACGGCAATAATATTTTGCAATTATATTGCATCGTGTAAGGACAACGCATTTTCACGCAATATTTTTGGCCAATATCTTGAGTAATAATATTGCGTGGTGTAAGGCCCGCATTAGACATTGTCATATGGTTAAACACGCCCCAAATTAAGAACGTCAAAAGAAACACACACACAATTACAAAAACTGATCAAATCTATCTGCCGCTATTATTGGACAACAAATTCGATTAAACTTTAGATCAAATTTGCTTATCTCAAAAAAAAAATCCACATTAGTTGTATCATGTTGTCAAGTTGTTTATGTCAATTTTTATAGAGAATTTAAGCAAACGGCAATATACTTCTTTTCCTCTCGCTCCTATAGTCAAAATCAAATGTGAAATCCTACTTTGAAGGAAAACAATAACTGGAAACAACAACAACAACAGGAAGAATTTAATTGTTTTCCGTCAAAGTAGTGATTTGACATTTCTCTTTGACGTATTCGCATACTTCTCTAAAGAGAAGTATCCGAATACGTCAAAGAGAAATGTGAAAAATGTTTCCGTATGAAAACAAATAAAAATTTGTGATTTTTGTATGCAAAAGCGATCGGACTTCCAAGAAATTAAACGAACAAAAATCTTGCTTTATAATTTAAAACAATTTTTTGTGAATAAACAATGCCATCACGAACCTTAACAATAATACCGCAGAAGTTGTAAGGCTAAGAGATATTGTTATAAAAACAAAAAACAAAATTAAGATTATGTAGGTTCCTGCACACATAGGCATTATGGGCAAACTCAGTAATTAAAACGCCTACAATCCTTTTTCATAAATACAGTGAGTGTGATCTTTTAAGAACAATTAAACAAGAACTCAAAACTTCGCAAGCCAACAACTGGTTGACATATAGACATCATTACTCGAGAATAAATAACAGCAAAACACAACCTATATACCCAGTGGAGGCAGAAAAAAGGGCTGTTACAAACTTCGTGCGCCTCCGTTTAGGTCATACTTCCTTGACCCACCAATATCTTCTTAAATAGGAAAGCCCTCCTATATGTACCAACTGCTCGGAAACACTAGACATCAACCACCTCCTATTCCACATCAACAGCTCAACACCTAACAACGATGGCAACATATGTATACGAAAAACTTAAAAACATCAATATGAAAAACTTAGACATTGTCCAAAACATAATACTTAAACATAAATTTGTTGAAAATTATTGTATAATAATTGGAAGTCCTTAGGTAAAGAAATAATAATTAAGGCAACTTATATGAACAATAGTTTTATTAGGAATAAATACTGAAAAACAAATATTATAGATATATTTTAATAAACTCACTTGATTGAAAAACTCAAGTTATTTTTAGTTAAAGTAATATTAAATAAATAACTTTAACACTCCCACTTTTATTTAATGTGGTAGATAAATTAATTTCAATCATTATTGATGCTGGTATCTTTCATGCCAATTCATCTTCTTAAAAGTTGGAAACGTTCACGAGGCAAACTTTTAGTGAAAAAATCTGCCAGTTGTTCACTGCTGCAAACGTTTTCAAGTTCGAACGTGCCATCTTCATATTTGTCCCGAATAAAGTGATGCCTTACATCTATATGCTTGCTGCGCTTATGAAACTCCGGATTTCTTATTAGTTTCATTGCACTCTGATTATCAACCAAGAGTTTAGGTTTACATGTCCAAACTAAATTGAAATCAGATATTAGCTGCTTCATCCAAATTAATTGTTTCACTGCATGACAAGCCGCAACATATTCTGATTCAGTGGTGGACAACGCTACAATTTGTTGTCGCTGTGAACTCCAGGCAAGAGGTCCAGACCCGATTTGAAAGATATACCCAGATGTTGATTTTCGAGTTAAAACATCACCTGCATAGTCTGCATCGCTATACGCTTTGACATCCTTCAGACAATTTTCAATTTTAAAAATAAGGCCATAATCTTCCGTTCCTTTTAAATATCTCATAATTCTTTTCACAGCGTTCCAATGGATTCTTGTATGATTTTCCAAATATCTACTTACATACCCTACAGCAAAAGATATGTCTGGCCTTGTACCTATGGCCAAGTACATCAGGCTTCCAACAACTTCTCTATAAGGAACATTTTCAATTAAAGAGTCAGCCTTTCCTGGATGGTCCGCTATGTTCAGTGATGCATTAACATCACATGGAGTAGACACTGGATTCGCATTATCCATTTTAAACTTTTTTAAAATTCTCCTTGTGTACGTTGATTGACTTACCATAATAGATCCATTTTCATGTCTATATATTTCCAATCCCAGATAACACTTAGCATCTCCAAAGGTTATTAGAAAATGTTTTTTTAAATAACACAATAGTTCATTCACATATAACTCGTCTGTTGAAGCTATCAACCCATCGTCTATATAAATTGCTAAAATAAGTTTATGTTTACCTTTATGACTTGTAAAAACACACGGATCTGCTTTGTTTGCTTCAAGTCCATAGATTTTGAGAAAATGTGAAAATTTTTGATTCCAGCATCGAGAAGCTTGCTTTAAACCATATAAACTTTTTCGCAATTTACACACCCTGCTTGTCCCGTCTTGATATCCTTCAGGTTGCTTCATGTATATTTCTGAATCCAAATCACCATACAAAAATGCAGTTTTGACATCAAATTGTTTCAGAATAAGTTTTTCCGAGGCTGCTATACATAATATTGTTCTAATTGAGTTAAATCTTACTGTCGGACTAAATGTCTCGTTATAGTCGATGCCATATTTTTGTGAATATCCTTTGGCAACCAATCTGGCTTTGAATCTTTCTACTTTTCCACCAATCCCATACTTGATTTTGAAAATCCAGCGGTTATTTATTGGTGTTTTGCCTTCTGGAAGATCGGTTAAGTCCCAAGTTTGATTCGTATTCAATGAATTAATTTCATCATCCATTGCCATATGCCACGCATTTGAATCTTGACTTTTGATTCGAGGTACGATGTGGGTTCACAAACTGTAGCAGTCCAACTCATAATCGTGAAATCTTATAGGAGGGTGAAGAGAGCTCCTGTCCCGTAAAACACGCCTCAGTCCAGTTTCTTCCATTGTTTCTTCAACGTTCTCAGCTTCTGTTAGGTTATGTTGATCCACATCATTAACTGATTCGTCTTCTATTACTTCCTGATGTTCTTCGATTCTCCCACCATTCTCAGAAACAGTTGCCCTGGGTTCTTGATTGTGTTCCACAGTTTCAGAGTTTATGTTTTCATAAAAGAAAATATCCTTGTTGTTGTCAATTACTGTTTTTACTACTTTATCAAGGACATCTTCTTCTCTGAATACAACATCTCGGCTCAATTCGATTGTATTTGTTTCCTTAATCCAGATTCGATATCCTTTTGAATTGATGCAATAACCGACGAAAATTCCTTGCTTAGATTTCTTGTCCCATTTTCTTCGTTTTTGTTTAGCAATGTGAATAAAAGCCTTTGATCCAAAAACCCTTAAATGATCGTTCTTTGGTTCTTTGCCACACCACAATTCAAAAGGAGATTTGTTTGGATCAGTACTTTTCCCAGTTCGGTTCAATATATAGACTGCAGTGTTAACAGCTTCTGCCCATAATTTCACATCCAAGTTGTTTGCATGGAGCATTGTTCTGGCTGCTATTACAATTGTCCCTATTTCTCGTTCCGCACATCCATTTTGCTGAGGGGTATATGGTATAGTTCTTTGATGTTGAACGTTCTTACTTTTCAAAATTTCAGCTACATCATTATTAATATATTCACCACCATTGTCAGTTCTTATTGTTTTTACACAAAATCCAGTTTCAATTTCGACATCCTTAATAAACCGAGAAAGTATTTCTTTAAATTCAGACTTTTGCTTAAGGAAATAAACTTTTCGGTAATGTGAGAAGTGATCCTTAAACAATACAAAGTATTTGTTGCCTCCAATACTTAGTGTTTCCATTGGACCGCACAAATCTGAATGAATCAATTCACATGGATGTTCCGTCTTCGTTTCACTGTGTCCAAAAGGAAGTCGATGTTGTTTCCCAAAAACACAAGCATCACAGAAAAAAGTTTCTTTGGTATCTGAAAATTTTATATCCATTTTTTTCAAATTTTTGATTACTTGTTGAATATTTTGGTGCCCCATTCTTTCATGCCAAAGTTTTAAAGAGCCACTTCTTGTTGCTAAATTCACCTCCGAACTTTCTAGAGGCATGAAATCACTTTCGACTCGAAACATCATTTCAAAAATCTTTCCACGCCTTTCTCCCACTGCAACGATAGTGTTTTCAAAGTAAAACTGACATGAAGTTTTATCAGATTTTAAAGTAAGTCCTTTGTCAAGTGCTGTTCCTTGTGAAAAAAGATTCAAACGAAGACTTGGAGCAAACAAAACATTCTTAAGCACACATGGTGACCATTTGTTTTCAGCATAAGCCAAAATATTTATATCGCCTTTTCCTTGTGCATACACAATGTTTCCATCGCCAATTCGAACTGGTATCGGATTTTGAAGTTCGTTATAGTTTGTAAACCATTTCTTGTGTATTGCCATATGATCACTTGCTCCCGAGTCCAAGAACCAATTTGTATCTCCATTCACTTGAGCCATTAGAACTTCGCTGATAAAAGCTGTATGTCTTGATTCATCAACGACTTCATTAGTTTTCGCATTCCTTAAAGGACAATCAGTCTTAAAATGTCCTGGTTTATGACTGGTATCGGATTTTGAAGTTCGTTATAGTTTGTAAACCATTTCTTGTGTATTGCCATATGATCACTTGCTCCCGAGTCCAAGAACCAATTTGTATCTCCATTCACTTGAGCCATTAGAACTTCGCTGATAAAAGCTGTATGTCTTGATTCATCAACGACTTCATTAGTTTTCGCATTCCTTAAAGGACAATCAGTCTTAAAATGTCCTGGTTTATGACAAGTAAAACATTTATATTCCTTTTTTGTATCTTTAGTACGATTAAGGGTGTTGTTTTTCCATTTTTTTGCTACAAAAGATCCAAATTCTTCCTTCGTATCATTTTGCTGAACTAACAATCTTGACTCTTCCATCATAAGCCTGGCTGTTAGGTTTGACATAGTTCTTCGATCATCGCTAGTTGACTCCCATGCACTAGAAAAATGGTTGAATCGTTCCGGAAGGGTCATCAAGATTTTGGTAACAATCATTGATTCTGATACCATTTCACCAGCTTCTTTTAGTCTCTGAGCCATTTCTTCGACTTTCGATATATGACATGCCAAATCCTTAGATGAGTCGAGAGACAGACTGTAAAATTGTTGTTGCAAAAGATGCAGGCTTGTGGATGACTTTTGTTCATAAATCGTATGTAACTTGTCCCATATCTCTTTCGCGGATCCACAATGCATAATGTGTGACATTGGTTGCTGGCCAACAGTAGTCGCAATTACTTTTTGTGCTTGACTATCCAACCTTTTCCAAGCTGCATGTTCCTTCTTGTGTCTTGCTTCAGATTGTGCAACAGTCTCAGATCCTTGCGTCGATAAAACTGGTTTTTCTATTTCTCCGGTTACCACATCGAAAATATCAGATGCGTTTAGAAGCACCTTTACCTGGAATTTCCAGACTGCCCACCCTTCTCCTCCTTGAAGCTTGTTAATTCTATTTAAATCTCCGTCCATAATTCGCGAAAAAGTTTTAGTAGTACGTATACGACCCGCACTTCCTTCTCAAGCGATTTAAGCTGCTGCAATTTATTATTTTTCGATAATTTCTTCGAAAAGTTTTAATATTCCCCTTTTCTAGAATCTTCTTAGAAGAAATAATAATATGACACAATTTTATATTTCTTGTACCTTTTGGTTGTCGACTGGGCCCATAACCTGTTGAAAATTATTGTATAATAATTGGAAGTCCTTAGGTAAAGAAATAATAATTAAGGCAACTTATACGAACAATAGTTTTATTAGGAATAAATACTGAAAAACAAATATTATAGATATATTTTAATAAACTCACTTGATTGAAAAACTCAAGTTATTTTTAGTTAAAGTAATATTAAATAAATAACTTTAACAAAATTACATTTATAATTATTCTCTTTATATCTATTAAAATATATAATTTTTCTCTTCTTTAATATACTCTTTATCTGGCGAGCCGAAAGCCCTTGCAGCTTGTGCTCTCTAATCCTAGTACTAACTTAGCAATTTAAGATTACTATGTTAGTCTTTATAAATAAATAAATATATTTTCATTAAAGAAGTACTGTTGGCAACGCTCATTACCGCCAGTAGGTACTAGAGGTAGGTACCTTCTAAGGTACTAGATGGTCAAAAGCCGCCATCTTTGGCATCCGGCATTTTGGTTTGTCTCAAAAAAAAGAAACCTGCTAGACAAAAGTCGCCAAGAACAAAAAAAGGCAAAAACCAAATATTATAATTATAAAATTGAATTAAGAACCTATGTATAATAAAACCATATGAAGATAAAACTATTGTAAGTCACATTTGAAATATGTATTAAAATTATGAAATATTTACAAGTTAAATAAATATTGAACAAAGGTTGTAAGTGTAACCTGGCCACGAGAAACATAAGGATATTTTATTAAGCTGGAAGTTACAGCAAGTTTGCTTCATGTTGGTACCAACTCTTACCAACAATTTACAACAATAGTGCACATAACTAAAGAGGCTTAACCACCAAAGCCAAAAGATGCCGCCAAAAAAGACTCAAAATGTCTTCTCCAAACCCAACAAGGCGTACCGATCAGCAACCCAATGTGAAGAATTTAATTGCTGCTCGTGCGAACAACCGGATTCCTATAAAGACATGGTCCAATGTGACATCTGCGAATTGTGGAGCCATTATACCTGCGCTGGAGTTGATAGTTCAATCCAAAGTCAACCTTGGACTTGCGCCACGTGCACGACAGGTAAGTTTACTCTTGTACCTAGTAATTCAGAAGTAGGTACCTCGTCTGCTGGCCAAAATATTGCCCCAACAGAAAATGCTAGAAAAGCCCCTTATGTCAATACTGCCCTTAATACTGATGCGTCTTCGCAAGTAAACGTCTATGAGTCTGCGTTTGTGGCCACTACGACAATCGATACAAATATAACCTTGAACGCCCCGTATATTATTTCCTCGGCATTCGTAAATGTAAGCACACGCGCTGAATCTTTTGTTGATACTGCTGCGAACGCCACTGGTACTACCCCAATATATGGTGCGTTGACCCATACGGTAGACACTATCACTACCGCTATGTCCTTTGCTTCCCTAAACTCCTTAGATGGTCAAGCTCCATTAAATTCTACAAAGGTAGGAGCTTCGTCTGCCTTTGGAGGGACGGAAATCTATAAGGCTAATAATTTCAACCCACATGTCCACGGAGCTGTTCCAAAATATTATAGTGCCCCCAATAGTGCGGCTGTTTCTTCATCAAATGTTACTCTAATACCAAGAAAAACCATCAACCCTGCTTCGACATCAGCCAAGATTACATCTGCTTCTACTAACACCCAACTTGCCCAAAACGACATGCCTAGCTGCCATACAACCATCGGAAGGTCCAATGCTCACGGCAGTCACTCCAAGAGTTTGTGGTCTACAAGCTCAAAGGGATCTGGAGCGTCTGCTCGAAGGAAGCTTAAACTTGAGTTACAGATGTTAGAGGAGGAAAGGAGTTTGAAATTAAAACGTGATCAAGAGGAGCTAGCGCAAAAAGTCAAGAGGGATAATGTATATCTGCAGAAGAAATTTCAGATCCTTAATCAGCTTGCGGACAATGCTTCGGAATCCGATGAGGATGATGCAACTACCTCAATAACCAAAGTTAAAAGCTGGCTCGCCAATAATCCACAAAAGAATTGTCTTGCATCAACAACGATCAGCCATGCACCACCGCTTGCTAGACAGATTCGTCACATGCCACTACAGTCGCCTTCATCTCAACCTATGAAGACAATCCTGCAACACCAACCCGTCTGGCAACCTGATCAGCCTTTAGTGAACGACTTGTCCCAGCCACAATCACAGGACCCTCCTCCGGCACTGCCTTTGAATCAACACCCTCATCTCGAGTACTCTCCAGACCTACGGACACCTGGTCAACATATGCGTGGGCTACAAAACCATCACGGACTGTCGAGGGCCAATATAGCGTCCCGTCACTTGATTTCAAGAGACCTACAAAGTTTTGCCGGAAGCCCAGATGAATGGCCATTGTTTATATCTAATTTTTGCAGAAGTACCGAGATATGCGCCTTCACGGACGAAGAGAACCTGGTTAGGTTGCAAAAGGCTTTAAAGGGAAAAGCTTTGGAAGCAGTTCGAAGTCTCTTAATACAGCCAAGCTGCGTGCCTAGAATCATCTCAACCCTTAAAATGTTGTACGGAGACCCAGAACTGGTTGTTCATGCACTAACTCAGAAAATACAATCAACACCTGCCCCAAAAGCTGACAAACTAGAGACAGTTGTGAATTTTGCGCTCATTGTTCAAAATCTATGTGCAACCATCGAGGCTTCCGGTTTAGTAGCCCACCTTAATAATGCAACAATCTTACATCACCTCGTACATAAACTGCCCCCAACAATCCGCCTTGATTGGGCAAAATACAAGCGAGGAATATCAGATTGTAACCTGTCTCATTTCAGTATATGGATATATCAGCTTGCCGAAGCCGCCAACAGCGTCTTTACACCAGATATTTCGTCGTCCGCTTCCGAATACAAGCAATCCGGAAAGTCTTATACCATAGGGACACCAAAGCTTACACCTTCGCCTTCCTAGACGATGGCTCCTCTCTATCTTTAATGGACGAAGATATTGCAAGAGAGCTGAACTTGAAAGGAACTCCGCGGCCACTCTGCCTGAAATGGACTGGAAATACCCACAGGTATGAAGACAAATCAGAAATGATATCTCTTCAAATATCTGGTATAACCTCAAATGCAGAACGATTCACCCTAGCCGATGTACACACGGTCGAAAGCTTGCAGCTGCCAGAACAATCCATAGACTTTGCCCTCCTTCAGCAAAAATATAAGCACCTCAGGGGACTACCAATCGAATCCTACAAGCGCGTGATTCCACGATTGCTAATTGGCCTTAACAACTCCAAGTTGAGTCTACCACTGCGATACAAAGAAGGAAGTTCGGAACAACCAGTCGCAACTAAAACACGCCTAGGTTGGATGGTGCTGTTTCGATGGAAACCCCACCAGCGAAGTCTGCTCTTACGAATTTCATAGCTTTCATGGTTGTGAATGCAATTTCTCAGAGCTACAACGTCTGGTGAAAGAGTTCATCTCTAGTGACAGTTTTGGAACCACCAATTTGGAAAAGACCATTCTACCCACTGAGGACAAACGTGCATTAGAGCTGTTGAACACCTACACTATTAGAAAAAAAGGACGCTTTGAAACACCACTTCTGTGGAAGACTGATAATATCAATATGCCCGATAGCCTACCAATGGCCAAAAAGAGGTTGTCGTGTCTCCACAAGCGCATGAGACGAGAACCACTCTTAGCAGAAACACTCGAAAGCAAAATTCAAGAGTACGTTTCCAAGGGCTATGCAAGAAAATTGTCTACTAAAGAATTATTTCTTAAAAACCACAGCTGCTGGTACCTTCCGATTTTCCCAGTTTATAACCCTAACAAACCAGGAAAAGTGAGGATAGTGTGGGATGCTGCAGCTTAAGTCCAAGGCATATCATTAAATTCGATGCTGCTTAAGGGTCCAGATCAACTCACCTCACTTACTTCCGTCATATATAGGTCCAGAGAAAACCTCATAGCCATATGCGGAGATATTATGGAAAAGTTCCATCAGGTGCAGGTGCGGAAGGAGGATCGCAATTTCCAAAGATTTCTATGGACCAAAAAGGATGACCAAGAACCAGATGTCTTTGAAATGAATGTGATGACTTTTGGAGCCACATGTTCCCCTTGCTGCGCTCAGTTTGTAAAAAACAAGAATGCCGATGAGTTCAGTCAATCATTTCCACGAGCTGTCCGTTCTATAAAGGAAAATCATTACGTTGACGACTTAATGGATAGTGTAGCAACTGAAGACGAGGCAATTCAACTCGCCAAAGAGATTCGTTTTGTGCACTACCAGGGTGGTTTTATAATTAGGAATTGGATTTCCAATTCACCAACAGTTCTGAAGGCACTGAAAGCTGATCCTACGGCTAGAAAGAATCTCAATATTGACGTAGAACTGACTACGGAAAAAGTTCTAGGAATGTGGTGGTGCACATCATCTGATTACTTCACATTTAAATTAACTACTAACATAAGTCAATCTGAACTTCTTTTTGGTGGGCGACACCCGACGAAACGTGATGTGCTTAGAGTTCTAATGAGTATATTTGACCCTTTAGGCTTGATAGCACACCTTTTGATGTATGTCAAAATCCTTTTACAAGACATTTGGCGTTCTAAAGTCGATTGGGACGAAGAAATAAAAGATGCAGAGTACACAAAATGGCTGAAGTGGGTCAAATTCCTACCTTTGATGGAGACGCTTAAAATTCCTCGGTGCTATATCACCAAAAGCCCAATCGACTCCGAACGGCAGCTACATGTTTTCGTGGATGCAAGTGAGAACGGATTTGCCGCAGTAGCATACCTTAGACATGCCACCACAGACCTGATAGAGTGTTCTCTTATCGGCGCAAAAACAAGAGTTGCACCTTTAAAAAGTCTCTCGATTCCCCGACTTGAGTTGCAAGCCGCAGTCCTGGGTGCACGCTTTGCAAACTGTATAGTGAAATCCCATACCGTAACGTTTTCAAAGATGGTCCTGTGGTCAGACTCAAAAAACGTTCTGAGTTGGATTCGGTCGGATCACCGGAAGTATAAACAATTTGTTGCCTTCAGAGTTAGCGAATTATTAGATCTTACTGAGATATCGGATTGGCGGTGGATTCCGACGAAGATGAATGTAGCGGATGAGGGGACAAAGTGGCAGAAGGTTCCCGAATTCAAAACATCAAGTCGATGGTTTACTGGACCACACATCCAGACAACTGGCCTCAGGAAATTTATCACAGTGAAAGCGGCACAGAAGAAGAACTTAAGACATGCTTCACTAATGTCCACATATCTACGCGACAAACCATATTCCGTTATCACGAAATTTCCCGTTGGAGTAGATTGCTGAGAAGTACAGCCTTCGCACTTCGCTTCATCTATAACGCACGAAGTAAAAACTTAAATACAAGAAGTCAGGTGGGCCCCTCTCACAAGAAGAGCTTCAATCTGCAGAGTTTTCACTTTTAAAGGAAGTGCAGGCTATCGTTTATAGCGAAGAAATCGCAGACCTACTAGCTAACCAATTGGTGGAATCATCCAGTACTCTCTACAATTTATGTCCACGCTTAGACAAAAGTGGCATTATTCGCGCATTCACTAGGATTCAGCTATCTAAAAACGTAGATGAGGACGCAAAACAACCCATCATTCTTCCAAGAGACCATCGAGTGACCCATTTAATTATCACCGACGTACACTGCCGGTACAACCACCAGAACCATGAGACGGTAGTCAACGAAATTCGACAAAAATTTCATATACCACAACTAAGAGCTGCTCTCGCAGCAGTTAGACGAGTCTGTCAAACGTGCAAGAACAACAAAGCAAAGCCGATTCATCCTATTATGGCACAACTTCCACCAGCACGACTAGCTTCGTTTTGCAGACCGTTCTCCTTCGTCGGAGTCGACTACTTTGGACCCATGAACGTAACTATACTTCGAAGAACAGAAAAAAGATGGGGTGTGCTTTTAACGTGCCTTACCACGAGAGCGGTCCACCTCGAGATAGCACACTCACTAACATCTGACTCATGCATTATGGCACTCCGGAACTTCATTGGACGTCGGGGAACTCCAATTGAATTGTACAGCGATAATTGTAACGTTGAAATTTATAATTATAGAAATAATAAAAGAATATCCGCATACCACCTCTGTATACCACCCGCACCGCTGATGGACATCAACCTATTCTTCACCCAAATGCCCTATGAGCATCTGAGATTCGAACCCATACCCACCAACAACACGAACCAAAGAGGAAGCAAGAAGGAACAAGCACCCCTATCCAACCTTGACTCCAATACCAAGGGACATCAACCACATCGTCTACCTACCATGTATTGGTGTATTCAGCATCCCTGTAAAAGACATACTTACACTTCGCAAACACAGTACCTCGTCCCTCCTGCTCCTCTAACCATTCTTCTATATTCCTACTCCATCCCGCTACAGAAACACGAGCCATCTAGTAGCGCACCATAGGTCCTGACTACAAAGCACCGTAGAACAGGGTACCTACCAGCATGCCCGCGCCTATCCGCTACAAGTCATAGATGTTCCGTTTGCAGCTGTATAGTATCGTGGTTTACACCAAAAACCATGGATTCTACTTATATCCCTAGGCTCACATCTAGATTTATGATGCTGTATTTAGTAACGATATCTCTTTCCAGAGTAATTACTCCAGATCACATCTAATTATCTATCTGTGCTACCTATTTTCATAACTGTATGGACGGAAGCGATCCTATGCCGGCAACGCCCCCTTTCTCACCAACTATTTGCAGCAAACAGCTGAGAAGAACGGCATGCGACAACGTAGAACCGTGGTCGAGATCGACCGTCGCGGTGGCCGGCAGTACCATAGCCATGACTAGCTCAGCCAGGCCGTGGGCACTTGCTCCGGGATCTAGCTGACCGGTGTTACCTCTTATTTTTCACTGCCGACCGTTGAGCTCGAGATGGGTGAGCTCGAATAAGAATGTTAGAATGCTTAAGGGCCGTCATAATCTCCAAAGATAAGATTGACAAGAATCAACAGAAAGAAAGACTGATCTCTATTTGCACCTCTTGAGAATAGACGAGAGTGAACGTGAAAGAAAAGAAAGAAATCGTGTTCGCGCTGCCTTATTAACCAAAAGAACAAGACACGTAAGTATATTGGCGACTAGCAAACCACCGATAGTCGTGGCTGCGATGGCTTATGTCACCTTCCTTCCACTCTGCTACCACGATGCTGTGCAGATAATGGAGGATGAGGTGTCTAACTGTATGGGGAGGGAGGATTAAAGATGTTAAACAATCCCCCTGGTCTCTCAACCCACCCAATTCGTAAGCAGAAATCAACTCTCCTACTCTACGACCTTGGCTACTGTGGACCTATGAGTCCCCACGACTCATTACAATTTTAAGTAGCCCCTTAACTGAAAAAGCAAGCAAATAATATGCTCGCTCACAAAAACTCCTAATCTTAAAATACTACATCACTCAAAAATACTGCAAAAAGAAACTAAACCATTGCAAAAGAATACATCTAATAGTATCCCCTTTCTTCACACCACCTTGCTTCTTCCCGAAGGAATGTTGAGGGATGCCACCCTCCCTATAAATATCTTATGTCTCCATATTATATTTATCTGCAAAAGTTACCAAAATAACTAAAATGTCCAAAAGAAATAAATTGAAATACGGAAATTTCGTTATTACGTTATAAAAATGTTAATTATTTATTAAAAGTTTTTCTTAGAAGCTAACAAGAGAAAATATCCTAAAAGTATATACCTAATATAATCTTAATCTTAACCTGATTTTACAAATTCGTATAAAGATTCTCAAATTTCAAACTAAAAATGCAATTGAAATCATGCATTTATCATATAAATTCATAAATGATTCTATCGTGAAACTCTAATCTATCACCTGATAGAAAGTAATACTATAACGTCTTTATTCGATTTACTGTAACTTGATTCAACAATATGGATATTCACAAAAGTTAATTAAAGTACAAAATCTTTAAATCGGTATTATGATCGTAATCATTAGCAAGAAAGTAAAGTGTTAACAAAAAAAATTATAGAGAAACTATTATGAGAATTAAATTATAGCTAAGTTGATAGGATAAGAGTCAGGAAATGAAATAATCGCGGACCGATATTAGCGTTGATAAATTTAAAGTTAAAAACTAGTTAGTTTAAACGCGTTGTCGCGGCGGTGATAGCTTGTCATAACTATCATTAATGATACCAACTTCGAATATTAAGGTATCTAAATGCGGTGGATAAATATTGTTTGAAATCACCGGAAGTTATTAATTACAAAAAAAAAGTTATTTAAACGTAATACACAGAACAAGAATACGACCTGATCAAGAAGGATTCAAATTAGGATCGAAAGTAGCAGGCACCAAGGATTTGCTTGAGATGTTACCATCAGAAGCAGCAAAAAGGTAGTCAATTTGTTTCAAAAAGTTTTAAAATAATCAATATTGTTTACCATATACAATCATACACAGTTCGTGTATAACTATATACTCGATTGAAATCATGCAATATATATAAAAAGGATTAAATATATCAAAAGTTATTATATCAAATATATTTTAAAGTGTTTGAAAGATTATCAACACTGAGTAGCTGTTAAACTCAGTTATTTCTTTCAGGGGTATCCGGAAGTGCACTCCTGGATGCTCCTGGAATAAAAGTTTATTAAGTTATAAGTAGGTGAGTGAATATTGACTAACGCTAATTGAATGGTAATTGGTGCTGTTCTTTGATTTCGTACGACGATCGATTGTTATAATCAACTAGAGCAAGCTTTCGTTGATATCGTCGAAGCTTTACTTAATGATCGTAAAGACACGAGTGTATTGAATGCTTTCAGGCGAGCGGGGCGTAAGGCTAGTGTAATTAAATATATTTTGCCTATAATACGCATGCACTCTGAAAGAATTACACTTTAACGGACGAATACACGAATGTTTTTGAAGACATTACAAAGAATTGGATTGTTAATTGTTTACAAGCAAGTATTGAATTCACAGCTTCGATGAGTAAATCGGTACGGGATTGTATGAGGATTGAACAAGGGTTCAAGTTGGTCGCTACCGACGCAGGGGTAAGTATATTTACATACGAGTGTAAATAAAAAAAAATAAAAACAAAACAAAATATTCACGTGAAGTAGTAGAAGTGTATGAATGAAGAGATATAAATGACTCTACCAAAGAATCAGGTGTCTTGAAATTGACTGGAGATATACGTACGTACGGATATCGAAAAGTAGCAGAGGAAGAATGCTCCTCTTTGGACGCGAAGAAAACGACAATTTGGTAATCAGGCACTAGGTCGTGCCACAGGATTTGGTTCCGTTTAATAACCGAAAAAAAAAACGTGAGACAAGTTCTCAATTAAGTCTGGTATGAACGCCGAATAATGAAAGTAATTATAACGCGTACGAATGTCGCTGAACACGAAGAACTCAAGGTTGCTCTTCTGAAACTTTACATGGAAATCCCGGTAGTAACTAATCGAATAAGAAGATCAAGGATGCAGACTTTAATTATTCGCGGACCAATTACACACGATGCTAGGATAATAATCGCGACGTAACGAAAATAGTGAGTAAGTAATGAGTAGGTACTAAGAAGAACGAAACAGTGAAGGAAAATATTCTTTATATTAAACACAGCACAGGAAAAATTAGATAAAAATACCTAGGATAAAGGATGTTAATATTTGCACTATATGTAAATAATCATAAGAGTAAATATGTTGATCACAATCTACTAATATCGCAGGAATTATGCATTGATACCACCGTCCGTGGTTAGTGGCGTTATCGCCAGCGTTACACGCTTAGTATTGGAGGCAAAACTGGCCTCTTTTATCCCACCGTATAGAGGGTTGGAAACGTGGAAGGGCTTCTTAGCTCTTCTTCCGAATCACAGGACACAATAAACTTAACAACAAAAAGTATTACCTGGTAATGTACAGCGTAAGTTCTTATTACCAAAATTCCAAATAATTAACACAAATCAAAATCACAACTGGATCGGCTGCTTCGTTCAATGATGAATTATAGTTGAGTATATGAATCCCTCGTGGTTTGTCTGATCTCATGGATCTATACTGTTGAAGGACCGGCATCGGCATGTCCTGCCAGCCAGGCGTCCAGTTGAAAATCTTGAAGTGGCTTTCCGTTGATCCTGCTGGTGTCTATGAGCTCCGCTGAGCTGCTGATTTGGTATAACAGATGAACTGGAACTGATGATGCCTGTCTACAGGCAGTGTAGCTTCTCACAGGTGAATTTGAAGAGTAAGTAAAATGGGCGTGGCCGTCGGCGAGCCAAAACGGATCAACGCCGAACGGCGCTCACGCGTTTGCCTTGCTTCAATTTTAATGTCAAAGAAGCCCTCTATAGGAGCTCCTTGGCCAGGACGTCGGTAGTGCGTGTCGTTATGCGCACGATGTATGGGACGATAATTCCGTCAAAGAAGAAAAAAAAGTGAAGTCACCAACAACAAGGTACAAACGTGGACACTATGATGTGGCATACGCCAAATAATTTTTAATTACGTCTTCAGATTTTAGGTACATATAGTTCATGCCCACGCATATGGGACAAATGCACGTTGTCGGATCTCCTCCGGGGTGTAGGATCCTTGGACTTCCACCTCAGGATTCGACCACGATGGTGATAATTTTCTCCATAGGATTCTAAGTATTACGTTGCTGGAAATTCTCCTTGGGATTGGCGGACCTATTGGGGTAACCAAAAGGAATGCTTAGCACTCCTCGTGTCTTGAGTGCATACAAAAAAAAGAACGATTTCACTTCTTCACGCTTGTCGCATGAAAAAGTTTCACTTTTTCTTTCTTAATGCACTTTATAATGTATTATCTTACCTCTATAATTCGTAGTATTACAGTGATTAGGTAGGATTACCTATTTCCGATTGGATATATTGGATTTCTCATCCAAAAAAATAATAAAAACTGGTTAAAAATTCGCAGACAGAAAATGTTCTGCCGGAATGTTCCTCGTCGCTTGGGGTGTGTCTTCAAAATGACTTCTGCTCTGATATTTTCTTAGAGCATATTTCTTTCAATCCACCAGCCAACGCCCTAACTTCCAGTCTCATGGCTGCTTTCCAGTGTTTGAACTGGTTGTTAGTTGGCACTATAGGTGGCGTGTCAAAAACATACCTTAAAGGTATATACTCACTGAACATATTTTCTTTCGGAACAATTGCATGACAACTAGAGCATGACAGCTCGAATAGATTGGTAAGAAGATGACAATAATAAAGGTCAGATTATACTGGGTAGTAAAGGTAAGTATTATTCTAATTACCAGGCCGGAGGATTTCGAATTCAGTACTTTCAGGAATAATTGTATGTCACATCCACATCTGTCAGAGTGATGATGAAAGATGCAATTGAGATGAAGGCATTATGTTGTCATTTGCTTCACCTCCGTAAGTTTACTTTTTCGTATAGCAGTTTATATCAAGTTCATCGCAATAGTTTTTTGGTTGACACATGTCAACTGGAAATGTCCCAAATGCAGTATATGATAAGTGCGCTCAGGATGCTATTCAATTTCTCCTGTTATTACTCTTTTAACATCCACAGATTAGGGATAGGAGGAGAATCGTTCACAAGAAAAGCGATTGAGCGAAGTTTCACAAAAATATTCGATGTGATGAAAAGTGTTATACGTTCTCGCATTAGGTTTCTTCTCAGCACAATAAAGTTCCCAGTATACGAAATTTTAGGTTTACACTTTGATTGTTGAGTTACTTGGATCTGACACTAATGAATTAGCACGGACTATAGAGAATGACATGCCGGACAGAATTGACAAGTGAGAACAAATATATCGGCCGCATCGACAATCATCTTCTACTTGCTGCCTAACGATTGGTTCTGTCATTATTTTATTGTTCAGACAATCTCTACGTCACGTGCACAACCAGATTTCGTGATTGCATAGTGCGAACAGATCATCTAAAATTCTCAGTGCGTTCAGATCAAGAACAGAGCAAGTGTGTGCCTGAATTAATATTTTCGAAGGGAGGCACTCTTTCAGAATGCTCAATGGAAGTGAGCAATCTGATCGTCACTCTGTTTGGGAAAATTGATCAGAATTTTGATCTGGGATCAGAATCCGTTTTCTGATCAAGGAATCTGAACTCGCGCAAGATGGATTCGGATTCCCTTTTCTTTCTGCGGAAACTCTTTGGTACTTTGCTATATATTTACATAGTAAGTCAATGGGACTCACTCTTTAGTTTCTGGCGGAGTACGTACTGTGGCGCTGTAAGTTGCTTGGATTTGGCAGTGGAGAGATAAAAGTGGTGGGGATGAAGAAAGAGCGCGTTATATTTTAAAATTTCTTATAGCAATAAAGGGAACGAGGGAGTCAGACTATCCAGCTGTTTGTGAAATGTCATAATTGAGAATAAGACTCAAAGATACCAGAAAATTGTGTGTTTGTGACTGTGCAAGAAAATCATTTTTATAGGAATTCTTGAATGTATTAGTCAGTTTAGCATTCGGCAACGTCGCATTTTTCAAAGAACTCGATTCTACTTTATATTTTTATTTGTTATTTGTCAGCAGCAACAGTTCATAAAAAAAAAGCAAACTTATTTATTTTCCTAATTTAAGTTCTGAATAACATAATTAACAATAAACGCGAACATTACAAAGCATTGATATCGAACATTCAATTATTTCCGCCATCAAAGCTATGGGCCCAGAGTGTGTCTTGAAGACTGTCCCTCTAACAAATGCCAAAGGAGAAGTCCTTCTAGAGAAAACATTTTGCAAGGTGGCAACCTCGCTGAAATTTGCAAAGAAAATATACCGTCTTGTAACCTATATCCAATACATTCACACATTTTCTTTCATTATACTTTATTTATTAACTTTTTCCTCCTGTACATTTACACACATTCTCATCCCCCACTTAAATTTAAATTCATTTTATCTTTGCTTCCCATAGCATTCTTAGCAAAAGTTATCTTGGGTTGACTCCCTCGAACCCCTAAGGAATTTGCATACATTCTTCTCGTTCATCGCAGCTGTCAGTCTGCAAATATTAGGCGTTTGGAGAGCTCTCCACTGGCATAGTTCTGGCGGAGTGTAGTAGATGGCGCCTCTCACGTTCCGCTTCTGAGTTGTACTATGTAAATATATAGCAAAGCTTTGGTAGATAAAACTGAATGGGTGTGTTCGTTGAGTGGTTGTCGATATTACGAATCTCCTAATAGATGGCGGTAATAGAAATTGCTTTGCCAGTGACTGGCGAGAAAGTTTTCCCTACATAATGGGACGAACTTTATTGGTGCCGAGCGAGAGCTAAGGGAAGCCTTTCAAAGTGTAGACAAAGATAAGCTCATAGAAGCCTTCACTTCACCATCAACTAAGTGGAAATTCATTCCTCCAGGGTCGCCACATATGGGGGGTAGTTGGGAAAGATTAGTAAGATCCGTAAAAAATACACTGAACCAGATAATGCCAACTAGGAATCCGTCGGAAGAACTCCTAAAAAATATGCTAATCGAGGTAGAAAATATCATAAACTCAAGACCTCTAACGTATATTCCCATCGACAGTGATAACGAGGAGGCACTTACTCCAAATCATTTTCTTTTGGGGTCGTCGAATGGTTCCAAACAACTTGCAGTATTTAATGATGACATAAGGGTGCTAAAGAAAAATTGGCAAACATCCCAGCAGTTCGCGGAATGCTTCTGGAAACGCTGGGTACGAGAGTACCTTCCCACCATTACTCGTCGTGCGAAATGGTTCAAGCCCGTAGAACCTATTAAAGTTGGGGATATTGTCCTTATTGTGGACCCAAATAGCCCAAGGAACTGTTGGCCGAAAGGACGAGTGGTGGGTACCAGAACCTCCAAAGATGGGCAAGTTCGAAGCGCCTTAGTACACCCCCAACCGGGTGTATATGAGAGACCCGTCGTAAAACTGGCAACCTTAGACGTTATAAGACCCAAAGAGGCCGGCCCCAGAAGGTCCTACCGGGGGGGAGTGTTGGCAACGCTCATTACCGCCAGTAGGTACTAGAGGTAGGTACCTTCTAAGGTACTAGATGGTCAAAAGCCGCCATCTTTGGCATCCGGCATTTTGGTTTGTCTCAAAAAAAAGAAACCTGCTAGACAAAAGTCGCCAAGAACAAAAAAAGGCAAAAACCAAATATTATAATTATAAAATTGAATTAAGAACCTATGTATAATAAAACCATATGAAGATAAAACTATTGTAAGTCACATTTGAAATATGTATTAAAATTATGAAATATTTACAAGTTAAATAAATATTGAACAAAGGTTGTAAGTGTAACCTGGCCACGAGAAACATAAGGATATTTTATTAAGCTGGAAGTTACAGCAAGTTTGCTTCATGTTGGTACCAACTCGTACCAACAAGTACATATATGGAATTGAATAGATTTATCAAAATTTCTATGACCTGTGAAAGAAGTGGCGTAGGTTTAATTTGTCGGTAGTGTTTGTTTAACGGGAGAGATGCAGAAAGTAGCGGGCCTACAGGCTTTGCCTTAAAAGTTAACAAAAGTTCTCCTGCATATCCTAAAAAATATTTCAATATTACTACATTCTTTTGGACGGATTAGAACAGCAACAAACAACAAATTTCCAACAAATGTGATGGTACAATGGTGACAATAGTGTAAGGCCACTGAAATGGATACAGCATTGTCTGCAGGGCCAGGATTGCTTTTGAGAGCAGAGAAATATTACAACTCTGTAGGATGACCTTTCGTTCAAGTAGCAGGTTCGAGAAGACATCAATTAGCAGTTCAGGACCTAGGCAGATGAGCAGTTCACTTAATTCCATATTTTCCAGGCGCAAATCAGTCGGTCGCCGGATAAATATTTCATCATAGCGGGGATCCCTGATTAGGTTTCGACTAACCAACGGGTCATATGGCCTTCCTTGGCTCTCATTCGCAAGAACTAAACTTCTTCTACGATCTTGGAGAGTTGCTGATGAACCTGTTACGAAATGTGCATTTAAAAATATTAAAATACGTTTCAAGTTTTTCTTGCATTTTTTCTTTATTGTACTCCATTCTCCCCTACATCTCCCCAAACGCATCTTCGAAGGGGAAATGTGTCGTGCACACAGATGTAGGTATTTCGAAATATCTAATATTTCGAAAGAAGGATTACCTATGAGATGAGGTATAAGTGTGCGAAAATGGAGTGGTTTTTGGAGCACCGTTCACACTGCAAATGTGTTGGGGAACAAAGCCCCAGTTCTAGAAGAAGCTTTCTCACAATAATTAAGTGAATCTTCTGCTTCTAACAAGGCTGTTTTTTTTTTAAGTGCGGTCCAAATAATTTTTATTAAGTCAATTGTTAAAGTACCTACCTATAACAAATAAATCTGTATTTGGTGTTTAAATTAAGCCGAACGAATATTCAGAAGACCAGTGACAAGGTACAGGAAACCCTAAGAAAGAGGTAGAGAAAACTTATTAAGTATTTAGGAAATATATATATATAAACACATGCATATTTGCATTTATATTGTAGCTGCGCACGGTCCATAAATTGCAGAAAAAAAAAATACGCGCTACGGTCACCGCTTAAAGTGGTGGCCGTTGATTTTTTTTTGCAACAACCAACAATTTGGTTTAGAGCGCTAATTTTCGTCCAGCAGCCGATTTATGTGCACAGCAGGAAACATTATTCTTCATCTTCGATCAGTTTCGAGAATTTGCTCTCTGTGGGATAAAGGAATGCACTTTATTATAATATCCACAAACAGCAACAAGAATTTTAAAAGCATCCGTGGTCGGACGGTTGAGTGTTCCATCACAGCGCAGAACATCGGTGGTTCAAATCCGGCAAGTGGTAGCAGTACAAAATTTTTATTTTTTTTATTGAAACTAGATTATCAATTATTTATATTTTTGTTGTTGCCAATGCAAAATGTCTTTTAGGTTTTAAGTTTAAATGAAAAGTTGAGATAGGTTGTAACTGAGCTAGTTTTGTAAAATAACCTGCAACATTATTTTTATGCGTATGTATCTACATATGTACATTCATCCATAGATGCACCAAAGGGATACATTTCTGTTAAGCACACTGAATGCAAATTAATTAAGTTTTTTTTGGTACCTACCTATTACGTATGTTGTCAATAGCATAATCTTACTAATTAAAAGCTCTGTAGGTTTTAGCTTTATTATCATCAGCCTGGATGCTGTGACCACTACATCGTCAGCTGATTGGAGTATCCACCAAATCAAAAAAAGAGGTGAGTCGTTGACCTTGCTTTTAATTTAGGCATACATACCTGGTTATGATATTGGTACAGATGTATTGACAAGGTTGATTGATGTTTATTTTGATTGATTGAACAGTAGTGCAAGGTGCAATAGTGAGTTTGGTGATTCATTTTGTTCATATATGATGAATGTAATTGATGTACCTACATACATGTGTACAAAACGTAACTTAAGCATTACATACATACCTACCTGTAGCTTTTTTATTATTGTTTTAAGATTGAGTTTGATTTCGAATTGAAATATTTTTACTTGTTTATTTTCGTTTATTGTTTCATTTTTGGTTTGATTTTATAAGGCATCTTTATTAGGTACACTTTAAGAAAATTTTTATTATTTTATTTTGTTATTTATTTTAGATCATAAGTATTACATATTTTTGTTTTCCTTAGTTTTAGTTAGTTATTAAAATTTGATTTATAACGTTTTGAAAAGTTTTGTTTGTTTTTAAGTGAAGATGGATAAGAAGATTTTTAAATGATCTCAAGACAAGATAGAAATGGTAATGTTTAATTAAAGTTTTTAGGAGGATGGATGAGGGTTACTGAAAAGGAAAGATGGTAAGATGAAGGAAACGGAAGGTTGTGAATTAAGGGGTTGCTCAGACGAGTACGGCAACCATGGCAGGGTGGGTATGGACAAACTTCTCGTGCGTCACAACACCTCGACGCAAAGCCTGGCATGAGTTTTGTCTGCGCGGTTCTGACAGGGATCAAGTTCCTACTCCCTCCGACGAGCGTGAGGCCGGTCAAGCATGCCAGCAACGATCCCGATGGCAAGCAAGGAACCCGCAACATTGGCGCCCAACGTGTGGAAGCTTCGCTACTGAGAAGTAGCGAACCTTTAGATATTTTTTTTGAGCCACTTCATTTGTTTTTTTTTTAGAGTTCATTTTCATTTTTTAAATTTTCATTTCAATGCAATTAGCTTTTTTCAGTTTAGATTCAGTTTTTTTCAGTCATTTTAAATTTGTAACTTATATTTTTTTTGGTTTTTTTTTAGTTTTTACATTTTTGAATTTTAGTTTTGATTTTGATTTGCATGTAGGAACTGACTCTCAGTCATAAGTCCCAGTATCTGAGGCGTGGCCTTGGTACTGCGTTGCGATGACGGGAGTTAGTTCCAAATGTTTTGACATGGTGTTTAGCGATCTGAGTCATAAAGCTGGCAGTGTATGCTGGCATCGATGCCCAGATTTGCGAAGACACCATATACACAAAAATAACGATGGAAGAGACATAGAAAATTCACATTGAGTTTTCAGAAGTACCTTCCATCTACATAACGATTTCCTAGAGTCGGTTTGGAATCAAGTCTTGGTTTCAGATCGTCCTAGGAATAAGCAAAGTAAAGTAGTTTCAGTTTTTTTTATTGTGTTTTAACGTAGTATATTTTATTTTTTTTTCTTTCTTTTGGCTCGCAGGACTTTGCCATCTTCTGTTTCCAGCATTTCATTTCTTTCCAGAGTAAGTGATCCTCATCCAGATCCGTTACATGAAAAATAGTTTTTTTTGAAAGGTTCAAGATATAGGTATTCATTTATACATTTTAAATTATACAAATACATAGTACAATTTTTTTATGGTAGACAGATTTTGATAGTCTTTTTTTTATGTTAACTTATTTAAACGTTTTTTTTGGTTGTTAGTTTTTTTTTAGTGTTAATTTATTTTAGTGTTTTATTCTAGTTCAAATTTGTTAGGTGTTAGGTGTTAGTTAAGTCAAGAAGCTTAGTTTGAGTTTTTTTTTGAAAATAGGTGTAGGTAGTAAAGCTTTTTTTTTAATTTTGGTTTTTTGTTAATAGAGTTTATAAATATCTTGGTTTCAGTTTCATTTAAGTTATTGGTTTTTATTTTATGTTATTTATTGAATTTCGAAGTTAAGTTAGTTATAGATTAAGGAGTTTAGTTTAGTTTTTAGTTTTAGTTTTTTTTTGTAATTTCTTTTTAGAAAGTTTTAAAGTTTTTTGTAAACTATTCTAGGTTTTTATTTAAAAAAAGAAGAGTAGTTAGGTTAGTTTTTGTAGGTTTAGTTTAGGTTATAGTTATTTATTTATTTATTTATTATTATTTTTTTTTTAAATTTTATAAATTCGAATTTGTTTTTTTTCAAAATCGGTGATTTAAGTGTTCACAATTATATCATAATTTTTGTTTTTTTTTACTTTTCGATTTCTTTACCTCTTTTGTGCGTTTTTCAATCTTTGGTTTGTCTTGATTTTCTGTGCGTTCCAGGTACTATTTGGTTTTGTGTTTCATTATTCTTTTGAAACAGACATAGGCGATTTATTGGTGTCTAAATTTGTCTTTGTTGTTTGCGTGGTTGGGTTTGTTCTTTGAGATTTTTCTTGGTTCTTTTGGAAGGTTATGAACGATAACTTCCATACTCCGATTATTAGTCCTGCTAGAAACCAGAACGTAGGAATATTGGAGGAGGATTTTGAAAGGTTTTATCAGGCCGTAAACCAGTTGAGTTTTGAAGACTCTTTAGATTCAGAGTTTCAATACTCAGTAGACATGTCGGACGGCAGTGAACAACCTGAGGAGGACGTCCAAGATATCGAAGAAATTCTTGCACCATCCAGGACTGGCAATGAACAAGCGACGGACGACGTGGTCTCCCGGATTGAAAAGACCATGATGAACAATCAGCTACGTCTTGTTCAACAAATGGCACTTTTCATGGGCGAGGTTAAGGGAAAGCTGGACAACATAAGTAACCCTCGCTCCGAACAGAATTTTCCAGACTTGGAGAATCCTAGTAATCCCCAGCTGGAGAGTGGAGCAGGCAATTTAAGGACACAAAATATGTACCCACCTACGATTCCGGACACGGCACGCGGTGCACCTTCTGTAGCCGTAAGTTCACAAAGCGCTTTGAATGCACCGGAAAAATGTCGTTTGGATAGGTGGGACATACAATACGACGGTACGGACAACATAGCCGATTTTCTTTTCAAGGTTGAAAGGATGCAAATGTCGTCGGGCTACAGCGATGCGCAGATCAGTGTCCATTTCCATTCGTTGCTTAGCGGCAAAGCAAATAAATGGTTTTGGGCATTTCCACGAAAGAGTCCGAACGGGACTTTGGCGCAAATTAAAGCGGCCTTGAAAAGAGAATTTGGCAGAAAAGAAAATGATGTCGAAGTTTATATGCGACTGCTCACTCGAAAGCAGGGATTTAAGGAAACTTTTGATGATTTCTTCAGCTCAGTCGTTGGTCTGAATGACCGTTTAAATGAACCATTTGATTCATTGAAGCTGATGGAAATCATCAAAAGCAACGCTCGGGACAAGATCGGGGAGGTACTGTTGGCAGCGAGTGTTACTAGCTTAGATCATCTAAGGAACAAGGCTAGAGAAGCTGAACGCTTCTTAGATAGACGAACAGCGTCCCATAAAACCGTTCATGAGGTCCATTTTGAAGACAAGACTGATGAGGAGCCATTGGATGAAGTTGCAGCGTTCAGCAGGAATTTCCGTCAACCAGCTTCATCACTGGTTTGTTGGAATTGTGACAAGCTTGGTCATTCTTTCTTTCATTGCCCGTCACATGAAAGAAAGCTATTTTGCTATCTCTGTGGAGAAAAAGGCGTGAGTACCCCAGAATGTCAAAAACACCAGGGAAACCGCCAAGGGAGCGACAAACTAGTGGGGGAGAGTCGTTTCCAAAACAATTACCCCGACCAGAGGAGAAGAAGTAGGAGACGAGCTTGAAAGGAGGAGTGATCGGGTTTCGAAAGGGTTGTGTCAAAAGTTGCCTGTTATGTCTGCTGAGTGTTCTAATTCTGAGGTCGGAAAGGTTTGTAAGTCTGATGGTCCTGTCAGGATTCTTCAACGAGAATTTCCAATTTCGGCTAGTCATCCTGTAAAAGTTTTTGCTTTAAAGTCTCTTCACGAGCGAAAGCGGAACTATTACAGGAGGCGATCCGAAATTGTTGGTCAGCCCGCGGTTGTAAGTATCCAGATCCAAAAGTGTAGGGACAGATATAAGAAGCGAAAGGACTTCCAGAGGCACATAGTCGAGACAATCTTGTCTTCCAAAACCGATGGTAGAATGTATGCTCAAATCAAGTTGAAAGATGAACTTGTTTCAGGTTTATTGGACAGTGGAGCTTCTCTCTGTTTTGGGAGACGCTTGTTTTGAATTCGTAGAAAGGAATGGAATTCAAGTTTTGCCATACAAGAGTTTTGTTAAAACAGCTGACGGAAAATCCCACGATATCGTTGGGTATTGTGATATACCGACAACTCTTGATGGTATAACGAAGACCATTACTTTCTATGTAATTCCTAACTTGACGCAAAAGGTTTATCTTGGTATGAATTTCTGGAACGAATTTCACTTGACTCCACAGGTGAGCCAGATCGACAGTAACAACGTTTTTGAGAAAAGCAACGATGTTGAGGAGAAGACTGAATTTATCGATTTAACGACGATTCAGCAAATCAAGTTGGACTCGATAAAGCGGCTTTTTCCTAACTTTGCTGATTTAGGTCTTGGTAGAACGCACGTCGAGACCCATACCATCGATACTGGCGACGCAGTGCCAATCAAGTCAAGACACTATCCGCTGTCACCAGTGAAGCAAGAGGAGGTGTACAAGGAGCTTGATCGCATGTTAGGACTTGGAGTTATTGAGGAGAGCAATTCACCGTGGTGTTCTCCTATAGTGTTGGTTAAGAAGCCAGGAAAAGTTCGCCTGTGCTTGGATAGTCGTAAGCTTAACAGCAAAACGATTAATGATGCATATCCGTTGTCGCATATTGAAGGAATCATCAGTAGATTAGAGGACACTCATTTCATAACGGGTCTTGATCTTAAAGATGCATTTTGGCAGATCCCGTTAGATCAAGAGTCAAAGCAAAAAACGACATTCGCAGTACCAGGACAGCCGCTGTATCACTTTAATGTGATGCCGTTTGGTTTATGCAACGCCGCACAGAGAATGTGTCGTCTGATGGACCGAGTGATTCCTGCTCGTCTTAGACAACATGTTTTCATATATTTAGATGATCTTTTGACATGCACAACGGATTTCGAAACTCATATCCAAGTACTGGCGGATGTAGCATCCTGTCTGCGTAGTGCAAACTTAACTATCAACTTAAATAAATCCAAGTTTTGCATGCGTGAAATAAAGTTTCTTGGTTACATCGTTGGTCAGGGCACGCTAAAAACAGACCCTGGAAAGATAGACGCGATGGTGAACTTCCCCTTGCCGAAAACGGCCAGACAAGTGAGAAGATTTATCGGTATGACGGGTTGGTACAGGCGTTTTATCAGGAACTATTCAGACCTCGCAGCTCCACTAACCGATTGCCTAAAGAAGCGAAAGGATTTCGAATTGACACCTGCAGCGAAGGAAGGATTTGAAAAGTTGAAAGAAGCCCTAGTTTCAGCTCCGGTTCTCTCTCAGCCCGACTTTAAGAAGGAATTCACAATTCAATGTGATGCGTCGTCTGAGGGAGTCGGAGGTGTGCTGTTCCAGTTGGATGCAGATGGCAATGAGAAACCCTTGGCTTTTATGTCGAAAAAGTTAAATAAGGCACAGAAAAACTATACGGTGACAGAGCTCGAGTGTTTGGCAGCAGTGCTCAGCATCAGAAAGTTCCGTGCATACATCGAAGGCTTGCCTTTTCGCGTTATTACTGACCATTCAAGTCTGAAATGGCTTATGTCATTGAAAGATTTGAGTGGGCGGCTCGCAAGATGGAGTTTGGAGCTTCAAGGCTTCCATTTTCGAATTGAGCACCGTAAGGGTTCGCTGAATGTTGTTCCCGATGCACTTTCGAGAGGTGATATGGAAGAGATTTCGATCACATCGATAGGAATGGAAGTAGATATCGACTCGCCAGAGTTCGATTCTGCAGAGTATAGTACACTTAGAGAGGAAATCGTCAAAAACCAAGACTCACTTCCAGATCTAGTTGTATCCGACAAATATATATGTAGGGTCAAAGCTAAGAAGAACTTCTGACAACACTAGTATAACGGACAAACAGAATCCAGAGCACAACTTTCGAAGATTAATCTCGCGACTTCGAAAAAGAATTTAATCATTACAACGGCGAGGCAGTCGTCGTCGTCATCCCATCGAATAAACATCATTAACTAATCATTATTCTTTTTTTAAATTTGAATTAATATTAACTTTCCACTATTAACTAATTAAATAGTTTGTATAAATATAAACGGAGTGTTTTTATTTCCAACATTTTGGGGGCTCAACCTCAGTTTAAAATAAAGGAATTTTGTTTTTTTTTCTTCAAGATAGGGATAACGACGCGACGGGCGTACCAACAAGCTTCAGCATTTTTTTTTCTTCGTACGGTAAAATTAGCTGTATCGAGATTGCGCTATTCCGTATTAAAGGTATACGAGATATGCTTGGAGATTTTCATTGCTAAGCGGCTGATTAGAACGGTTATTGGATTGGTTTTAGTTTGTTCGGTGCTTGTCTGCGAACAAAAGAAATGGAGAATCAAAAAAAATTAATTAGCGAAGCTTCGGAACTATCCACTGAGGAACTAGGCAATCTTCTTGCGAGCTATAATCTCAGTAATAAAGGTACGAAGAAAGTTTTAATGAAGCGCTACGAGGAGTTCTTGCTTGGTGCGGTAGGCGATGAGTTAAAAACGGCAAACGAAAACGAGATGGCGAATAATGCTGGCGTAGATTCGAAGGCAAGCGGCACATGTGATGGCGGTCACAAGGGCAACGAGGGCAAAGGGTCATCTGATTGCGAACAACAGCCATTGGCATGCTCCTATAATTTTTCATTTAGCGATATAGAGCAATCTATAAAATCTTTTTCGGGGGATGATAACCTCACTGTTTCTCGATGGGTTAATGAGTTTGAGGAGATGAGCGTCATATTGGCATGGAACAAGCTTCAAATGTTCGTCTATGCTAAGCGCTTACTGAAAGGATCTGCCAGAGATTTTATTAATTCACTTCACGGAGTCTGTTCATGGCAAACCTTAAAAATACGGCTTTTCGATGAGTTTCAGGAACATCGAACCGCAGCTGATATTCATTCTATGATGCAAAAAAGAAAAAAAATGGCATCTGAAACTTATAAGCAATATCTGTACGCTATGCAGGAGTTGGGTAGCAATATTTCAATGGATCAGAGTTCGGTTATTCAATACGTAATTCAGGGTATTCAGGGTGATGAAGTTCAAAAAATGGTTTTGTATGGAGCATCAAATTTTAAGGAATTTAAACTTAAATTAGACTGCTTTGAGAAGTTGGTGAGTCATCGATTAGTTGCTAGTACAAGTTCTAAAAAGTTTGCACGTGGTTTTGCAAATAATGGCAACGCAACTGCAAATGAAAGAGCCAAAGTTGAAGAGGCTCCAAATGGTAGTCGGGCACGTGGAAGATGCTGGAAATGTGGGATCCGTGGACACTTTGCATCCAAATGTACCAGCTCAGATGTGGACAAAAAGGACTCCTCGAATAACGGCATCGATAGAGAAGGAAAAGCATATACGAACATGATTTACAATACGAGTAGGTTTTACAAGAAGGTAAAAGTAAATAACAAACCCTTTGAAGCTCTTATCGATACGGGGAGCACATTAAACATAATTGTTAACAAAGTCTTTGAGTCCATTGGTAAGCCTAAGCTGTATCCAACATCAAAGATCTTGTATGGATTGGGTAGGAAAGAAATAGTACCAGTCGGATGTGTCGAAATGTCCATTTCGATCGAGGGTGAAACATTTTGTTCAAATTTTTACGTCATTTCAGATCACTCATCACATGCAGACATTATCGTAGGACAAGAACTTTTGTCAAGAGCCCATATGGAAATTACACCTGAATGCATCAAAATTTCTAGATGGAAAGGTTCAGCAGAGACCCCGGAAAATAATTTCGAGAACGACATGATGAGTATTGCGTACACAGATGTCGATGAGATTAATGGTGATTTGGGAACCGAAGAAAAGGCGGAAATTCTCAAGCTGATCAGAAATTACAATCCAAAGAAAGATGTTAAAACCCCGATCACAACAAAGATAATCCTGAAGGATGAAACCCCAATCCGTTGCAATCCGAGACGAATGGCACCTAAAGAGAAAGAGGAACTTCAAAAACAGGTAAAACAATGGCTCAATGATAAGATTATTGTTCGCAGTGTTTCAGAATTTGCTAGTCCTGTCGTTATGGCTAAGAAAAAGGATGGCAGTTTGCGAGTTTGCATCGACTATAGACGACTAAACAAGAATATCTTGAGGGATAATTTCCCAATGGCGTCGATGGAAGAACAGATTGACCAACTGTCAGGTGGAACTGTGTTCATTACACTTGACCTAAGAAATGGGTTTTTTCACGTTCCGGTCGCAAAAGAGTCTCAAAAATATACTGCGTTCGTAACACCTTGGGATATCTACGAGTTTCTGAAGACACCGTTCGGTTTAAGTATTTCACCTGCAAGCTTCAAGAGATACATCGACTACGTATTTAGAGACTTGGTAAACCAAAAGCTAGTGGTTATCTACGTAGATGATTTTATCATACCATGCGAAAATAGGAAGGAAGCTTTAGAAAAACTAAGGATTGTCTTGAAAAGAGCTGAAGATTACGGACTTGACATCAACTGGAAAAAATGTTCCTTTTTACAACGAAGGATTGAGTTCTTGGGCCACATAATCGAGGACGGTAAGGTACAACCTTCTCCTGGTAAGATAATTGCGGTGAAAAATTTCCCAGAACCAACAAACATAAAGCAAACCCAAAGCTTTTTAGGACTTTCGGGATATTTCCGAAAATTTATTCCAAGGTATTCCATTATAGCTAAACCTCTTACAGATTTGCTGCAGAAAGGAAAATTTTTCAAATTTGGACAAGATGAGAGAAAAGCATTCACCACTCTGAAGAACCTACTCTCAGATGAGCCAGTTCTAAGAATTTTTGAACAAAATTCAATAACAGAACTTCATACGGATGCAAGCTGCGATGGATATGGCGCTGTTTTACTGCAAAGAAAGCACTTTGAAAAAGATATGCATCCAGTGTACTACATGAGTAGAAAAACGTCGTCAACCGAGCGCAATTACTCAAGCTACGAACTCGAAGTTTTGGCAATTATCAGTGCAGTTAACAAATTTCGCGTGTATCTTTTGGGCATCCGGTTCAAAATTGTAACTGATTGTGATGCATTCACGAAAACCTTGCAGAAGAGAGATCTGTCTCCTAAAATAGCACGATGGGCGATACTTCTTGAAGACTACGAGTACGAGGTGGAGCATCGAAGCGGTAATCGAATGAAGCATGTTGACGCTTTATCAAGGAATCCAGTGATGCTAGGAGAGCTTGGTGTGTCGAAGTTAATCAAGGATCGTCAAGAGAGTGATGACTCTATAAAAGCAATAAGAACTATTTTGCAGAGTCAAGCAAATTATGAAGGGTATGTTCTTTTGCATAATATTCTCTATAAGCAGGTCGATGGAATTAATTTGTTGGTGGTTCCTGATATCTTGCAAATGGAGACCATAAGACAAATTCACGAAAATGGTCATATAGGCTCAAAAAAGGTTGAGGATATTGTAGTTCGTGAATACTATATACCCAAACTTAAAGAAAAAATCAAGTTATGTTTGGACTCGTGTATAACCTGCATCTTGGCAGAAAGAAAAAGAGGCAAAAAGGAGGGTTTTCTAAAACCTATAGACAAGGGGGATTCACCATTGCGAACATACCACGTCGACCATGTCGGTCCAATGACATCCACCAGCAAGATGTACAAGTATATTTTTTCAGTTGTGGACGGTTTTTCAAAATTTATTTGGTTATATCCGACAAAAACCACCAATGCTTCAGAGGTCATCAACAAACTTAAAGTTCAACAAACAAATTTTGGTAATCCGGCTACAATCGTTACGGACAGGGGCGCGGCGTTTACGTCTAACGCATTCAAGGAGTTTTGCGAAGAAGAAGGAATAAGACACCACGTTATTACAACAGGCGTTCCAAGGTCTAACGGACAAATCGAGCGGATTCATCAGGTGGTTATTCCAATGCTTAAGAAGCTGACAGGAGATAACTCTGATAGTTGGTATAAACATATTAACCGTGTTCAACGTGTTCTTAATTCAACCTACCAACGGTCAATAAAATCTTCACCATTCGAAGTATTAATCGGTGTGAAGATGCGACAAAAGGAAGACGTCGAACTTATTGAATTTCTGCAAGACGAAATGGTGACCGAGTTTAGCGAAGGCCGGGAAAAGCTGCGGGCGGATGCAAAGTTGCAAATTGGTAAGATTCAGACCGAGATGAAAAGAACCTACGATTTGAGAAGGAAGAAAGCCAGAAACTATAAAATAAATGATATAGTTGCAATTAAAAGGACTCAGTTCGGGTCTGGTAATAAATTAAAATCTGATTTTTTAGGTCCGTATAAAATAACAAGTTCAGATGGCGATGATCGGTACTCTCTCGAACGAGTGGGCGATGGCGAAGGACCGAATAGAACAACATCTGTTGCAGAGTATATGAAACCTTGGCTACAGCATTCAACCGGGTCGCTTGAAAAATAGGATGGCCGAATGTAGGGTCAAAGCTAAGAAGAACATCTGACAACACTAGTATAACGGACAAACAGAATCCAGAGCACAACTTTCGAAGATTAATCTCGCGACTTCGAAAAAGAATTTAATCATTACAACGGCGAGGCAGTCGTCGTCGTCATCCCATCGAATAAACATCATTAACTAATCATTATTCTTTTTTTAAATTTGAATTAATATTAACTTTCCACTATTAACTAATTAAATAGTTTGTATAAATATAAACGGAGTGTTTTTATTTCCAACATATATACAAAAGAGTTAGATTCAGGAGTGAGGAGCTTGAAGGCGAAGATTCTCTATGGCGTTTGTGGATACCGAACTCATTGACTCACAACGTAATTGAAATGGCCCATGACTCCAAGTTGTGTTGTCATAGTGGTTTCTCTAAGACTTACGTTCGAGTCAGAGAAAAATATTACTGGCCAAAAATGGCTGTTGAAATCAAAAATTATGTGAGTCAATGTGAGGTTTGCAAAACCATAAAAGCGCCGAATAAGTCTCTTCGTCCTCCTATTACGAAGCAAATCGTCTCTGAGCGACCGATGCAGCGTTTGTATGTGGATTTGCTTGGTCCTTATCCACGTACAAAAGCTGGAAATATTTGCATTTTTATCGCTGTTGACCATTTTTCCAAATACACTTTTCTCAAAGCGTTACCAAAAGCAACGTCAGCGAATATTGTCAAATTCTTGGAAGCCGATGTCTTTCATACTTTTGGAACACCCGAATTCGTGCACTCAGACAACGGCAAACAATTTATATCTTCTGAGTTTGCGAGGTTCCTGAACAACTATGGCGTGCAACAAGTCCGAACAGCATTTTACTCTCCGCAGGCAAATATATCGGAGAGGGTGAATCGAAGTATTTTAAATAAACTGAGAGCTTTTATAAGAGACGAGCGAGATAACTGGGATTCTCATCTTTCAAGCATAGCTTGTGCTTTGAGATCGGATACCCATGACTCACTCGGATGTCAACCATATTTTGCGATGTTTGGGCAAAATATGATTAACCATGGGTCATCTTACAAAATTCTCAGTAATTTAAAAGCACTTCACGATCCTGAACTAGATGTTACGCCACACGAAGCGAAAGTAGCACTTGCACGACAAAAGTTGTCCAGAAACTTGCAGATCGCACACGAGAAGTCAAAACGTACTTATAACTTGCGTTCAAAGCCAACTTCGTTCTGTGTTGGCCAGGAAGTCTTCTATAGGAATTTCACTCAGAGCAATTTTGCACAGGGCAAAAATGCAAAATTGATGCCTAAGTTCCTCAAAGCTCGAGTTTTTCGAGTTGTGGGAAACTGCATGTATGAACTGGAAACTCTGAGTGGAAAATTTATCGGAGTCTTTCATGCCAAAGATATCAGGCAATAGTGGGATAGGTCGTTTCGTTTTTTTTAACTGAAGAGAGTTTCACAAGAGTGTTCCTAACACCGTAAACATACTTACTTGACTAATTCAGACAAGGTTTTGCCCGGCTATGTAGTGGGTTAGGCCCCACGTTTTTAAATGTCCTCGTTAATTTTTAAATACTAAATTTTTATCTTTTAAACAGCATGTGGGTTCTGTTTGCAATTTTGTTTTCACTTATAAATGTAAACCAAACGCAAAGCCCTTTGTTACGAAATGTGCATTTTAAAATATTAAAATACGTTTCAAGTTTTTCTTGCATTTTTTCTTTATTGTACTCCATTCTCCCCTACATCTCCCTAAACGCATCTTCGAAGGGGAAATGTGTCGTGCACACAGATGTAGGTATTTCGAAATATCTAATATTTCGAAAGAAGGATTACCTATGAGATGAGGTATAAGTGTGCGAAAATGGAGTGGTTTTTGGAGCACCGTTCACACTGCAAATGTGTTGGGGAACAAAGCCCCAGTTCTAGAAGAAGCTTTCTCACAATAATTAAGTGAATCTTCTGCTTCTAACAAGGCTGTTTTTTTTTTAAGTGCGGTCCAAATAATTTTTATTAAGTCAATTGTTAAAGTACCTACCTATAACAAATAAATCTGTATTTGGTGTTTAAATTAAGCCGAACGAATATTCAGAAGACCAGTGACAAGGTACAGGAAACCCTAAGAAAGAGGTAGAGAAAACTTATTAAGTATTTAGGAAATATATATATATAAACACATGCATATTTGCATTTATATTGTAGCTGCGCACGGTCCATAAATTGCAGAAAAAAAAAAATACGCGCTACGGTGTAACTAAGATAATAAATGGAAATTGAAATTATGAACAGAACAGATGCTTCTATCCATCATCCAACGCACAAACGGGGCCCATGAGACTTGAAAACTTAGCCTCACATTGAGCGCCAACTGTAACTAAGATAATTATATCTGAGCGCACAAATAGGGCTGGTAGGGCACATAAATCTTATGCCCCAAGTTGAGCGCCATCTGTAATGTAGATAATAAACAGAATACAAATGTAAGAGGACGGTCCCATTCAATCACGTGTACGGCAGACCACCATACCTGTGACTAATGTGACCAGACATAGACCAAAGCACTAAAACTGATCCCGAAGTCACCTCGGACCAAGGGCATCAAACCTCAAACTAAAATTTAACTCAAAAATTATCTCACTACCGAAATGTTTCGAGCGGGCTGAGACCTAGTCCCACCTGTCATACACCCGATCAAGCTACTAGAATCGTATGACTAGGCGAAGGCTAGCCCCCAGACCACACTCTCTCCTATACCTCCGATGTTCAGGTATCCTTAATTCTTACTAAACCATAACTAAACTGAACTGGAAAAAACCACTAACAAACCTCCACGAACTTTAAACAAGATCATATACTTTCCTAACTCGAACCACGCCCAGTCCTGTGAACACCTAGGAGACATACCTACGTATCCTCCCGACCAAATAGGCAATTATAGAGACGAGGTTAGTACGTACATGTCCCGTTCGTAGTCCGAAAGAGTCCCGAAGCTGCATCCTTACATTCCATTTAATCATGCCCCTTCAATCCCACGACAACATAGAACACTCATCTCAAGAGTAGCTTCCTCAATCGAAGGTCTATAAAGTCGTCGGACAGCGAAAGGGTGTCGTGGATCTAGCACCGCGGCTGGCCTGCGCTTCACCCTGCCATGCTCAGTCCAGGGGTGGAAACTTGCAATGCGATCACGACGGTTGTTACCTCGTTTTGATATCGCAGACCATATGGTTCTGATGTTCCGAACCTCCTTTACTTCTATGAATCCTAGGGCTGCCCATACAAACACCGCTTGTGGCGACAGGTATCAAGTCTACCGGTTGAAGCTTAAACACCCTAAATGACGTCTCTTTCGAATAAACAATCTCTATCTACATGGCCCCTTCAGCTACCATTGTGCATTATAATGATGTAATTAATAGTGCGATACCCTATTTATCTATTCTTCCCTAGTATCGGTTAATATAGGAAGATCTCCTGGACAGGGTGACTGAATTTGTCCAAAGAGGGGGGGGGATACTGAAGATGGAAATGTAACCCCCAAGGTCTCTAAACCCACCCATATCCAATGAGGAGGGAGTCATATCAACTCCTTCACCACTGGATCCATGGTTCCGTGTATGACCCTAATCTAAATTAATGTTTACGAAACCCCTTAACCAAAGAAAACCCGCCGAAGCGAGTTACTTTAACTCCAAAACATCCTATAAACTCCTAACTGCAATCTAACTCAAGCAATGTAAACTCATTAGCTCACATAACTCCGTTGCGTACTGCTACCATCCTAAACTGTCCGTTCCTACGTTGTTCACTCAGCGAAATGTCCCATCCCCCACGAAAATATTACCTTAGTCCATCAGAAATAACTATGTACAACCAAGGATAATAAATTCCAAACGTCCTGTCTCAATAACAGGAAGTCCACGACTCAAAACTTCAAAAAGAAAATGAAAAGCAAAATTTTCATCAACGTTATAAAATAAAACGTATTAATTAACTTATTTATTCATCTAAATAACAAAATTCTTAAAAAGAAACTTAATTATTTTTACTTAACTTAACTCTAAAAATCTTACATACGCTACTTCTAAAAAGAAATATAATCATGAAATACTATATTCGTAATTAAATCTAATATGGTCTGAAAGAACTTTAATCTTGTTAATTAAAAAGTATGTGAATAACTAAACTTCATATAAAACTGAACTAAGCGAACTGTCATAAAAAAAAACTAACTATCAAGGACACGAAAAAGTATCACTACTTTCTAGCCTTACTGTTCGCGACCGATAGGTAATTATTATGTAGCGAAAATTTACTCAATACAAAAAAAAAATTAATTGTTTCAAACACGTATTGTCTCTTTGAAAATAAAAATATCGGATTCCGTCCGATTCCATTCAATAATGTGACTGATAATAATATAATTATCTATCAAAGCTAATCACATTGACTTATATTCATTTATTTACCGAATTTACTTTATTTACAGACGACTGTTGCGTATGTGTATGCATATACTTCTTCAAAAAAAACAAACAAAAAGAATCTTTTCTCAAAAAAAAACCGAAGCAAAACGACTGAAACTTTAACGTATAGCTACGCGATCAAAAATTCCAACAACAAAACCAAATGAAACCCAAGCACCCTCAAAAAAAAATTATGGACCGTTTGTCCAAGGGTACGTTATTTAGGATTCCGTGTACGATTCCAATTCGGCACCGTCACTCAGATGTAGTAGGATGGGAAGGGAAAGGTATAAAAATGAGGATGAAATATATATGTTCAATAAATATATATGTATATGATTAATGTAATTATGTATGGAAATGAAATTTAATAAAAAAAAACTAAACCAGACCTTCCGGAGGGTAGTGCACTGCTCTCGTCCAGGTACTAGCTGAAAAGCAATTGCTGTTAAATGAAAGGTATTATATTATGTATATGTCAAATGAAAATGTATGGGCAATGAAAAAAAAGTTGGGGTAGGTCATTGATGTTTGGTTTCGATATGACTTTCGTTACTTCTTTTCGTTGCGATTCTTCTCTTTTGGTTAATTAATTGTTTATTTATGCGATCTCTGTCGTTCTCGTGTTCAACACTATTGTTCGTGATTTGATTCGAAAATAAAATGTTTCTCAAAATTAGGCACTAATAGTTCGCACTGATATTTGATTTGATTGATTAGGCTTTTCAATAAAAATGACCACATATACATCCGTAAAGAGGAAAAAGAAACTTAGATGCTAAAAGAAGAAGGAAATCCTATCTTAAAACTAACTTAATCTCAGAAGATTTACTGCGTAGATTCGACGACGACGATGACGAAATACAAACAGGGATTTGGTCGGCGTTCACAAAATAACTCCACTGGAGAGATTTGCATTTCGACGAATAACGCTGCTCGAACCAGAATATGTTTGCTGCGGCGAACAGTATCTTTATATTACGTAGATTTTGTTGCGCTGATTGTGCGCTCGGCAAGGATTCATACGCATGTGTATGTTATGCGTTTAATGATTATGTGCTCTTGAATTGTGCGTGGTGTCGGTGTGCATATTTGTGCGTAATCGAAGGGACAAAACAAAAAAAAACTGTAGGTATATCCACTCAATATTATTATCCCCAATGTATCGGGATGGGTAAATCCAGGTAGGTATCGTTTGCGTAGTATCTTATCGTGCTTGTCGAATATGATTCTGCTATTAGGATGATGGTTGTAATATGCAGAACAAAATTTGAAACCAATTCATGCGTAGGGTAAGGGCGTTGACAAAAAAAAAAGAATTCCAAAAATGCCGCGTTGACGTTAACCGTCTGCGGTGGCGTTTTAATCGAAGAATAAACTCGAAAAATCGAAGAATAAAATCGAAGCATAAAATTCGCAGAAAAACTAAAATTTGAAGCGTAGGTATTGAAAATCGAAGAAAACTTTCGAAGCGTAAGATCGAATATTTGAATTTGAACTTTTGAACTTTTGAAGGGTAGGGATTGAAAATCGAAGAAACCTTTCGAAGCGTAAGATCGAAGAAAACTTTCGAAGGGTCGAAAATTTGATATTGAACTTTTGAAGCGTAGGGATTGAAAATCGAAGAAACCTTTCGAAGCGTAAGATCGAAGAAAACTTTCGAAGGGTCGAAAATTTGATATTGAACTTTTGATGCGTAGGGAGCACTACACACACACTTTGGCACAGATTTTTTTGTCGTTCGGAGCAGTTCCACTGATTTAGGTATTTAGATTGCAAAAAAAAGGTATATATCTCAGTTACCTGGTATTCCAGCGTGTAGATTACCACTGGTTATAAATACTTTTCCAAAACCAAATCCTTTATTTGACTCCTGGTCAAAAATACCAACACAAATAAATCCTGTCCTCGCAAATGCTGTTTCTTTAATTTTATTATTAGGTGCTCCAGAACACAAATGTAGATCGATTTAAAAGGTGCTCCCGCGTTGAATGTGAATTCTTATTACACATTATTGGTGTGATGCTCCCGCGTTGGATATGCGTTTTTGCACATCTTGTTGGGTTGCTCCCGCGTTGGACGCTTCCAAGATTGGCGTCTGATGCTCCCACGGTGATCTCTGATTACAATTTGGATTCTATTATCGGCGCGGCTCGTCCCGCTTTACAGATTTCCCTTGTTAAACATACCTAAAAGGACAAAGAAGATGGGGTGGAAGAATTTTTGCCAAACCACAAGAAGACTACCTAATCTTTAAGAATTGGGGTTTTTACACCACTAATCCAACTTGATAAATCCTAAATAACTACTCCACTGTATCCAATATTCATTCTTCTTACCTTCTATCGGCTTTCCTGGTGTTGATGGATGCTGATTCCTCAAATATTTTGAGATTACCCAATGTAGATGTTGGGCAGTCGGATTATATTTTTTGTTAATAACCCGTGATGAACAAAGTAGCAGATGTTGTCTGCTCGGTGGTTGAATGGCAAAGAGAAATAATGATGGAGGTTTGTCTGCCAGGAAGTATTCGAATAGCGAAAAGGAGTCAGCTGTCATTTGGTATAACGACAGTTTGAGGAATTTAGGTTTACGTCATTCAATCATTAGGTGAATTTTTATGCGCCTTAAGGGCGGTTTACATCAGTATGATTTATATTTGCTGATGCTGTCGTAGGATGTGGTGAAATAAAATGAGTTTTTGGTATTGCGACGATGGTAAGTAATCATTTTATTTTTGGTTTTCAGATATAGGTAAGTATTTCATTATCAATTCTTATGGTGGCAAAAGTCTTCCCTACAAAGCTTGTGACCTTGACATGAGCCCCGCTCGTGACAAAAACACAAGAAAACGAAGACTGATAAAACAATATACATAGACTTAGGTATACCCAATATATGATATGAGCTAATACCTATTTATAACTTAATATTAACTTAACCTACTTAATTTCTATAAATGGAAACAGAGTCTCATGCACAGCTGAGCGCCGGGCATAACTACCTCTGCTTATATCACACTTTACTATCTTTTTAAATCTTTTGTATGGGACGTCGTCCTATACCCCGTATTATCTTCAACTTCAAATAAGTTCTTACCAATTACATTTGTTACGGTGACTTTCACAAATTTCGGCCCCAACTTAGCATTAAAATGCTTAGTGGCGTCGCTCAACACAGTGTTACGTTTATAAATTATATCTCCCACTTTAAAATCAACCTTGCGACTACGAAGGTTATAAGTTTTTTCGTATGCGTCATGAGTCTTTTCGAGAGCGGTTTTCAGATATGTGTGCAAGATATTCATCTTGGCCACTTTCGGCAACCAATCGATTTCTGAATGGTTCAAACCACCCAGGTCTTTTAGTAGGCGATAGTCTGCACCATGCTCTATCATCCTTTGGCCGAAAAGAGCCTCATATGGGGACATTGTTAAAGTCGAATGTACCGTGGTCCTTAACGCGCTGCTAATCGACGACAAATGGGCATCCCAATTTGATTGTCGAGGGTCGATATATGCTCTAATCGCAGCCAAAATTGATCGGTTCACCCTCTCGCTGGCGTTAGATTGGGGAGCATATACTGCAGTTCGGTAATGCTTTACTCCAAACTTTTCCAACAACTGTTTGAAATCGTGGCTCAGAAACTGAGAACCATTGTCCGAGAGTAAGCTCTCGGGTACTCCATAGATTAGGAAGATCTCGTCCCGGAGGAATTTAATAACATTTACAGCAGTGGCCTTCCGAAGGGGTTTTATGAACACGAATTTTGTAAGTTGGTCTACAACTATGACAATATACACATTCCCGCTTCTGGATCTGGGATAAGGGCCGAGGAAGTCCAAGTAGAGGTGTTGGAATGGACGATCTACCTTAAAGCTCTCCCCCATCTCCGCTCGCAAAGTCATATTGGTGGCTTTCGTTGTCTTGCATGTTTCGCATCGGTCCACAAACTGCTTGACCTGCGAATACAAGCCTGGCCAATAAAACTGCTGCCTGAGCCTATAAATGGTCTTAACCACTCCCCCGTGCGAAGCTCTTGGTGGACGGTGTGCCAAGGAAATCAAGGATTCCGTCAACTTTGTCGGAATCCATAACTTCCATGTCAAATCGTCCAACAACGGATTTCCCACTGAATGTTTGATTCTCTTATATATGAAACCCTCAGAAATTTTGAGGTCGGGTAATCTCTCCTGCTCCTCTTTGATGCGGCTGATGAGCCGAAGGTACTCTTCAGACTTGAACGCTGGGTCCTCCAGGTCAATGTGGAGCACCTCCTCGGTTTCGACTTGAGCAATACATGCCATGTAGCTTTCTGTCGTTAAGGCATCAGATTCGTACACCCTCGAAAGAGCGTCAGGGACCACATTAAGTGTACCCTTTCTGTGCTCTACCTCGAAATCGAAACCTTGGAGTCTCATACTCCACCTGGCCAGTCTACCAGTAGGGTCCTTCAGGCTCATCAACCACTTCAATGAGGAGTGATCGGTTATTACCTTGAAGTGATACCCTTCCACATAGGAACGGAACTTATGAATCCCCAAAAATGCAGCGAGGCATTCGCGTTCGGTGACCGAATAGTTTCTCTGCGCAGCGTTCAGCTTCTGGGAGAAGTAATAGATCGGGCGTTCAGCCCCGTCTTCGTCCCGCTGGCAGAGAACACATCCGATACCGGACGCGGATGCATCGCATAAAATGACAAATTCTTTATTGAAGTCAGGATTAGTCAACACAGGTGCAGTAGTTAGAGCCTGCTTGATACTATTGAAAGCAGTCTTTGCATCTTCGTTGAGTGCGAAAGTTTTGCCTTTCTTCAGCGTATCGGTCAAAGGAGCGGCCAAGGTGGAGAAGTCCTTGACGAATCGCCGGTACCAACCTGCCATTCCTAAGAATCGCCTCACCTGGCGGGTGGTTGTTGGCACCGGGAAGTCAATGATGGCGGCGACTTTGTCTGGATCCGCCTTCAGACAACCTTGTCCTACCTTATAGCCGAGATACTGAAGCTCGCTAAAACAAAACTTAGATTTCTCGACATTGATGGTGAGTCCTGCATGACTCAACCGTCGACTTACAATATCTAAAACTCTTAAGTGATCGTCGAAGGTCTTCGACACTACCAAAAGGTCGTCTAGGTAGACGAAAACCTGGTCTCGCAACTCCGAAGGAACTACCAAGTTCATCAGATAAGTCAAACTTTGCGGAGCGTTGCAGAGACCAAATGGCATCACCTTAAATTGATACAGGGGACGCCCTGGTACCGTGAAGGCAGTCTTCTCCCGAGAACTCCTCTCCAGCGGTATTTGCCAAAACGCGTCCTTCAGATCCACGCTTGAAATGAAGCGTGTTTCTGAAAGGCGCGCCAGCAACCCCTCTATATGCGCAATTGGCCTCGCATCTTTCTTGGTCACACTATTCACCTTGCGAAAGTCCAAGCACAGGCGGTTCTTACCGGGTTTGCGCACTAGCACAACCGGGGAACTCCACGCGCTTGTACTTTCCTCGATTACTCCCAAAGAAAGCATGCGATCCAATTCCGCATACATCAGGGTTTGAATCGCCGGAGAGACAGGATAATACCGCTGTTTGATAGGAGTGGCATCACCTGTATCTATATAATGTTCAACCAAACTCGTTTTACCTAGCCCTCTGGCAGTGAACGAAGGGAAACTTCGGATCACTCGATCGAGTTTGGTGTACTCATCACTAGTCAGCTTAACCTGGTTGACTAGTCTATCGTTCAATTTATCTGTCACGTCTAGTGACAATCCCGAAATAATGTTCGATGCAATCTTAAATTTCTGCCAGAAATCTACGCCTAAGTACAGTCTCTGTGCCAATGTCGGAACGACATAAAAATTCATTTTGTGAATGACACCCTTGTACTTAACGTCGGTCGTAATCATTCCGCAGCTCTTTTGTTTCTTGCCATCCGCGGTGGACACACTTGATTCGATCGTTTTAAGAGAAACACCTTTACCAGATAAATATTCTAAGGCGTCGTTGCCTATACAACTAATACTGGCCCCCGAATCTAATAGACCTAGTATTTTGTCCCCCAAAAGCTCGACGGTGACATAGGGACGGGGATCACCAGAATCGCCCAATGTCGTCGAAGCTATATTACGATATAAAATTCGTTTCTCAATAAATCGATCTCTAGTGCGCCTAATGCGTTTGGATATTTCCGGAAACGTCACTATGCGTTTTCGGACTTCATAATAGTTTTGTAACCTTTCGTGGAAAGGTTTTCTTAAAATTTCATTAGTTGGTTTGTTAGAATTCATAAAACGTGTTGTTGTAGCATTTACAACTGGTAACTTATTCTTATCTCTACTTAATATGGATATAGGAGTTTTAGATGACGGTTCGTCCGCTTTTAAAACTCCGGTTCGGTCTTCACGGAACGAATCCCCCCGGATGGTGGATTGTTCCGATATGCGTTTCCCGCACAACGAGGACAATCTGGACTGTAGACATCAGCGAGACCACAACGGAAACAGAAAATCTTGTCTTTGTCTCTAGGCTCTCTACAATCCCGGAAACCATGACCCACGCCCTGGCAATTCCAGCACTTATTTTGGCTCGGATCTCGTTTGAGCGCTTCGATTTGAGTTGGAGTGGCAACAGCCAATTCAATATTCGGTTCGTCATTTACTTCGTTTACGTAACGTCTCACTGGTGGTCGTTGCGTGTTCGGCACAAAAGGGCCACGCGTGCTCTCCGGTCGGTCAAGGGACTTCTCGATCAAGCGACAAATATAGGCCAGCTGCCTAAGGCTATGGGTACTATAAGTGATCAGTAACTCTCCCATTTTACGTCTAACGTTGAGCTTGATGGTTTCGATAAGTTCCTTCTCCGACTTTGGAACACGCATACGACTGTTAAGAAGCATCAATGCGTCATAGAAGTCGGAAAACAACTCTCCTGGCAACTGCTTCCTATCAGCAATCTTACGAGACAACTCTGAGTCGGTCTCAAGGCTTCGGAACTGTTCAATTAAAGCCGATTTGAGTGCTCTCCAAGGAGCGTCTGGATTACTCTTCACGTACATCCAGTACCAAGACTCCGCGTTGCCTCCCACAAAGTGGTGAAAATTTCCAACTACTTCATCCCAAGTTACGCCATAACTAGATCGTATTCGGTCTAATCGAAAAAGGAAATCATCGACAGACATACCTTTACTGTCGAATTTGATTCCCCACTTGTGGTACTGCAGTAACCTTGAATTGGAATTGGAGTTGGATGGTGTTGGTCGAAGTGGCGATGAAGAAGGATGGTCATTGAAATTGAAATCACTTAGTTGCTTCAAGAAATCATCAACGCTAGCTCCTTGTTCCATAGCCGCCGGAGGAAGAACATGTTCCGTGGGCCTAGGCGGTATTGGATCATACGTTGGTGTCAGTAAGTCAGCAAGGTCAGGCTGACCTGGTGCTTGAGTTTTAGGTACAGAGATTGTAATGTCTCGAGCTACTGTTCTCTGTGGAACGCCACTAGGGCGAACCTGGGGTCCATGAAATGCAGCATTCGATCTAGGCTGAATGCCTTTTGAAGTAGACGGAAATTCGTGTTTGTTGCTATTTGCTTTAAACAATTTAGCGACTTGCTCGTACAGAGCCTTCTGGCTAAGAGCCAATTGTTCTTGGATGAACCTACGTTCATCGACACGATGAAGTTCGATGGAAGCAGAAACTACATTTTGTATGTACGAAGAATTTTCGGCGACCATTCGTATGGCTGCTTGACGATCTTCATCGCGTCCAGCAGTGCCTCCCTCGTCTAAAACTTGACCTTCAGAGTCTTCGTCCGCCGACCTATCAGTAACAGGATCGACTGGAATTATTACCTGTGCGGGTGCATTATCTTCCCCCTTTTCTGGTGGTACAGGTGGTGATGAAATAACAACGTCTATTGCCTGGCCTTGCGCCCCAGCGGCAATTTGTTTTCTATTTGGTGGTCGCACCATATCTCAGCTGTGCTTAGAGACTCTGCGACTTAATATATATAAAAAAAAATTGTAAGAACCTAAACCAGAAATAATTCCTTACAAAAAAAATTGAATTTAAACTTAACTATAGACTTAATAACTCAAAATGAACTTCCTAACTATATACTCCAAAACTCTAAAGATAGATTACTAACTCTCAATACAATACTTAACTTAATGAAAGAAAATCTAAACTATAGCAAAAAAAAACTCAAACTGAATAACTAAACTCTAAACTTAAACTTCAAAAAAAAAAAACTAAAAATAGCTAAAATAAATCAAAAAAAAACTACACTATCCTTCAAAATACTTCAACCAAAAACTTAACTCTTTACTCGAAAATAATAATTCAAAAACTTACTTAAAGATACTTAAACTTGAACTTTACTTCAAAAAAATCCCAAAAATGTACTCAAGAATAACTCAAAAATCTCAAAAATCTCATAAATAACTATAATCTCAAAAATACTCAAAAATAACTCAAAAATCTCAAAAATTTCATCAAAAATACCGGGGGACGGACACTCCCCTAAGCAACTTCGAAGGAACGGCGGACTAAGGCAACTACTTAGCCCAAAAGAAAAAAAATATACGTCTTTACTAAACAGGACCGAAATACTATAACTCAAATCGTTTGACTTTGTAGGAAAGAGAATAGGTCATTATGCTACTGCAGACGTGCGTCGGGTAAACGTCCCCAACCACCGGATAGCACTTCATGACTACTACTCTACTTCCATCAACTCAAAAAAAAACTTGAACAAACTAATTCCATAAATATGTAGATTAAGGATTATTGTATTCTTGTACTACTGGAGTAATACTTAAATATACTTCATCTCTGAAGAATTGAAAGTGAATTTGGAGTAAGGAATTGTGGAAGAGACGTATTGTCTTCGCAACAGACGTGCGTCAGGAAAATATCACCAACCACCGGTCGAACGACAAAACACTTCTTCACACGGAAACCTATTTTCTGCTAACGAATCGGAACTCACTGACCTAGCAACAGACAATTTAAAACCAATGCGTCTAAATCCGGACAAGGGAAGAGAAGTTCCTACTCGAGAGGCTGAGAGACTGCGAGTGGATCCAATGCAACAGACAAAGATCGGGAATAGTCACCAATCTTCCGGACAAAATGGCATCCTCTGCACAGACTTCGATGTGCTACCTCTAGCAAATGAAAATCACAAAACTCCACAACAAAACTTCAACTACTATTGATCAAAGCGAAAATCGCTCAAATCACCCAAAAATTGTTTACTCAAAAAAAAACTTCATAACTTCAAAACTCGATTAAAATGATATTGGTAGATCTCAAAACTTGAAACCTTAATGTAATTGTTCGAGCCCCACGTTGGGCGCCATCTGTAACTAAGATAATAAATGGAAATTGAAATTATGAACAGAACAGATGCTTCTATCCATCATCCAACGCACAAACGGGGCCCATGAGACTTGAAAACTTAGCCTCACATTGAGCGCCAACTGTAACTAAGATAATTATATCTGAGCGCACAAATAGGGCTGGTAGGGCACATAAATCTTATGCCCCAAGTTGAGCGCCATCTGTAATGTAGATAATAAACAGAATACAAATGTAAGAGGACGGTCCCATTCAATCACGTGTACGGCAGACCACCATACCTGTGACTAATGTGACCAGACATAGACCAAAGCACTAAAACTGATCCCGAAGTCACCTCGGACCAAGGGCATCAAACCTCAAACTAAAATTTAACTCAAAAATTATCTCACTACCGAAATGTTTCGAGCGGGCTGAGACCTAGTCCCACCTGTCATACACCCGATCAAGCTACTAGAATCGTATGACTAGGCGAAGGCTAGCCCCCAGACCACACTCTCTCCTATACCTCCGATGTTCAGGTATCCTTAATTCTTACTAAACCATAACTAAACTGAACTGGAAAAAACCACTAACAAACCTCCACGAACTTTAAACAAGATCATATACTTTCCTAACTCGAACCACGCCCAGTCCTGTGAACACCTAGGAGACATACCTACGTATCCTCCCGACCAAATAGGCAATTATAGAGACGAGGTTAGTACGTACATGTCCCGTTCGTAGTCCGAAAGAGTCCCGAAGCTGCATCCTTACATTCCATTTAATCATGCCCCTTCAATCCCACGACAACATAGAACACTCATCTCAAGAGTAGCTTCCTCAATCGAAGGTCTATAAAGTCGTCGGACAGCGAAAGGGTGTCGTGGATCTAGCACCGCGGCTGGCCTGCGCTTCACCCTGCCATGCTCAGTCCAGGGGTGGAAACTTGCAATGCGATCACGACGGTTGTTACCTCGTTTTGATATCGCAGACCATATGGTTCTGATGTTCCGAACCTCCTTTACTTCTATGAATCCTAGGGCTGCCCATACAAACACCGCTTGTGGCGACAGGTATCAAGTCTACCGGTTGAAGCTTAAACACCCTAAATGACGTCTCTTTCGAATAAACAATCTCTATCTACATGGCCCCTTCAGCTACCATTGTGCATTATAATGATGTAATTAATAGTGCGATACCCTATTTATCTATTCTTCCCTAGTATCGGTTAATATAGGAAGATCTCCTGGACAGGGTGACTGAATTTGTCCAAAGAGGGGGGGGGATACTGAAGATGGAAATGTAACCCCCAAGGTCTCTAAACCCACCCATATCCAATGAGGAGGGAGTCATATCAACTCCTTCACCACTGGATCCATGGTTCCGTGTATGACCCTAATCTAAATTAATGTTTACGAAACCCCTTAACCAAAGAAAACCCGCCGAAGCGAGTTACTTTAACTCCAAAACATCCTATAAACTCCTAACTCCAATCTAACTCAAGCAATGTAAACTCATTAGCTCACATAACTCCGTTGCGTACTGCTACCATCCTAAACTGTCCGTTCCTACGTTGTTCACTCAGCGAAATGTCCCATCCCCCACGAAAATATTACCTTAGTCCATCAGAAATAACTATGTACAACCAAGGATAATAAATTCCAAACGTCCTGTCTCAATAACAGGAAGTCCACGACTCAAAACTTCAAAAAGAAAATGAAAAGCAAAATTTTCATCAACGTTATAAAATAAAACGTATTAATTAACTTATTTATTCATCTAAATAACAAAATTCTTAAAAAGAAACTTAATTATTTTTACTTAACTTAACTCTAAAAATCTTACATACGCTACTTCTAAAAAGAAATATAATCATGAAATACTATATTCGTAATTAAATCTAATATGGTCTGAAAGAACTTTAATCTTGTTAATTAAAAAGTATGTGAATAACTAAACTTCATATAAAACTGAACTAAGCGAACTGTCATAAAAAAAAACTAACTATCAAGGACACGAAAAAGTATCACTACTTTCTAGCCTTACTGTTCGCGACCGATAGGTAATTATTATGTAGCGAAAATTTACTCAATACAAAAAAAAAAATTAATTGTTTCAAACACGTATTGTCTCTTTGAAAATAAAAATATCGGATTCCGTCCGATTCCATTCAATAATGTGACTGATAATAATATAATTATCTATCAAAGCTAATCACATTGACTTATATTCATTTATTCACCGAATTTACTTTATTTACAGACGACTGTTGCGTATGTGTATGCATATACTTCTTCAAAAAAAACAACAAAAAGAATCTTTTCTCAAAAAAAAACCGAAGCAAAACGACTGAAACTTTAACGTATAGCTACGCGATCAAAAATTCCAACAACAAAACCAAATGAAACCCAAGCACCCTCAAAAAAAAATTATGGACCGTTTGTCCAAGGGTACGTTATTTAGGATTCCGTGTACGATTCCAATTCGGCACCGTCACTCAGATGTAGTAGGATGGGAAGGGAAAGGTATAAAAATGAGGATGAAATATATATGTTCAATAAATATATATGTATATGATTAATGTAATTATGTATGGAAATGAAATTTAATAAAAAAAAACTAAACCAGACCTTCCGGAGGGTAGTGCACTGCTCTCGTCCAGGTACTAGCTGAAAAGCAATTGCTGTTAAATGAAAGGTATTATATTATGTATATGTCAAATGAAAATGTATGGGCAATGAAAAAAAAGTTGGGGTAGGTCATTGATGTTTGGTTTCGATATGACTTTCGTTACTTCTTTTCGTTGCGATTCTTCTCTTTTGGTTAATTAATTGTTTATTTATGCGATCTCTGTCGTTCTCGTGTTCAACACTATTGTTCGTGATTTGATTCGAAAATAAAATGTTTCTCAAAATTAGGCACTAATAGTTCGCACTGATATTTGATTTGATTGATTAGGCTTTTCAATAAAAATGACCACATATACATCCGTAAAGAGGAAAAAGAAACTTAGATGCTAAAAGAAGAAGGAAATCCTATCTTAAAACTAACTTAATCTCAGAAGATTTACTGCGTAGATTCGACGACGACGATGACGAAATACAAACAGGGATTTGGTCGGCGTTCACAAAATAACTCCACTGGAGAGATTTGCATTTCGACGAATAACGCTGCTCGAACCAGAATATGTTTGCTGCGGCGAACAGTATCTTTATATTACGTAGATTTTGTTGCGCTGATTGTGCGCTCGGCAAGGATTCATACGCATGTGTATGTTATGCGTTTAATGATTATGTGCTCTTGAATTGTGCGTGGTGTCGGTGTGCATATTTGTGCGTAATCGAAGGGACAAAACAAAAAAAACTGTAGGTATATCCACTCAATATTATTATCCCCAATGTATCGGGATGGGTAAATCCAGGTAGGTATCGTTTGCGTAGTATCTTATCGTGCTTGTCGAATATGATTCTGCTATTAGGATGATGGTTGTAATATGCAGAACAAAATTTGAAACCAATTCATGCGTAGGGTAAGGGCGTTGACAAAAAAAAAAGAATTCCAAAAATGCCGCGTTGACGTTAACCGTCTGCGGTGGCGTTTTAATCGAAGAATAAACTCGAAAAATCGAAGAATAAAATCGAAGCATAAAATTCGCAGAAAAACTAAAATTTGAAGCGTAGGTATTGAAAATTGAAGAAAACTTTCGAAGCGTAAGATCGAATATTTGAATTTGAACTTTTGAACTTTTGAAGGGTAGGGATTGAAAATCGAAGAAACCTTTCGAAGCGTAAGATCGAAGAAAACTTTCGAAGGGTCGAAAATTTGATATTGAACTTTTGAAGCGTAGGGATTGAAAATCGAAGAAACCTTTCGAAGCGTAAGATCGAAGAAAACTTTCGAAGGGTCGAAAATTTGATATTGAACTTTTGATGCGTAGGGAGCACTACACACACACTTTGGCACAGATTTTTTTGTCGTTCGGAGCAGTTCCACTGATTTAGGTATTTAGATTGCAAAAAAAAAGGTATATATCTCAGTTACCTGGTATTCCAGCGTGTAGATTACCACTGGTTATAAATACTTTTCCAAAACCAAATCCTTTATTTGACTCCTGGTCAAAAATACCAACACAAATAAATCCTGTCCTCGCAAATGCTGTTTCTTTAATTTTATTATTAGGTGCTCCAGAACACAAATGTAGATCGATTTAAAAGGTGCTCCCGCGTTGAATGTGAATTCTTATTACACATTATTGGTGTGATGCTCCCGCGTTGGATATGCGTTTTTGCACATCTTGTTGGGTTGCTCCCGCGTTGGACGCTTCCAAGATTGGCGTCTGATGCTCCCACGGTGATCTCTGATTACAATTTGGATTCTATTATCGGCGCGGCTCGTCCCGCTTTACAGATTTCCCTTGTTAAACATACCTAAAAGGACAAAGAAGATGGGGTGGAAGAATTTTTGCCAAACCACAAGAAGACTACCTAATCTTTAAGAATTGGGGTTTTTACACCACTAATCCAACTTGATAAATCCTAAATAACTACTCCACTGTATCCAATATTCATTCTTCTTACCTTCTATCGGCTTTCCTGGTGTTGATGGATGCTGATTCCTCAAATATTTTGAGATTACCCAATGTAGATGTTGGGCAGTCGGATTATATTTTTTGTTAATAACCCGTGATGAACAAAGTAGCAGATGTTGTCTGCTCGGTGGTTGAATGGCAAAGAGAAATAATGATGGAGGTTTGTCTGCCAGGAAGTATTCGAATAGCGAAAAGGAGTCAGCTGTCATTTGGTATAACGACAGTTTGAGGAATTTAGGTTTACGTCATTCAATCATTAGGTGAATTTTTATGCGCCTTAAGGGCGGTTTACATCAGTATGATTTATATTTGCTGATGCTGTCGTAGGATGTGGTGAAATAAAATGAGTTTTTGGTATTGCGACGATGGTAAGTAATCATTTTATTTTTGGTTTTCAGATATAGGTAAGTATTTCATTATCAATTCTTATGGTGGCAAAAGTCTTCCCTACAACGGTCACCGCTTAAAGTGGTGGCCGTTGATTTTTTTTTTTGCAACAACCAACAATTTGGTTTAGAGCGCTAATTTTCGTCCAGCAGCCGATTTATGTGCACAGCAGGAAACATTATTCTTCATCTTCGATCAGTTTCGAGAATTTGCTCTCTGTGGGATAAAGGAATGCACTTTATTATAATATCCACAAACAGCAACAAGAATTTTAAAAGCATCCGTGGTCGGACGGTTGAGTGTTCCATCACAGCGCAGAACATCGGTGGTTCAAATCCGGCAAGTGGTAGCAGTACAAAATTTTTATTTTTTTTATTGAAACTAGATTATCAATTATTTATATTTTTGTTGTTGCCAATGCAAAATGTCTTTTAGGTTTTAAGTTTAAATGAAAAGTTGAGATAGGTTGTAACTGAGCTAGTTTTGTAAAATAACCTGCAACATTATTTTTATGCGTATGTATCTACATATGTACATTCATCCATAGATGCACCAAAGGGATACATTTCTGTTAAGCACACTGAATGCAAATTAATTAAGTTTTTTTTGGTACCTACCTATTACGTATGTTGTCAATAGCATAATCTTACTAATTAAAAGCTCTGTAGGTTTTAGCTTTATTATCATCAGCCTGGATGCTGTGACCACTACATCGTCAGCTGATTGGAGTATCCACCAAATCAAAAAAAGAGGTGAGTCGTTGACCTTGCTTTTAATTTAGGCATACATACCTGGTTATGATATTGGTACAGATGTATTGACAAGGTTGATTGATGTTTATTTTGATTGATTGAACAGTAGTGCAAGGTGCAATAGTGAGTTTGGTGATTCATTTTGTTCATATAATGATGAATGTAATTGATGTACCTACATACATGTGTACAAAACGTAACTTAAGCATTACATACATACCTACCTGTAGCTTTTTTATTATTGTTTTAAGATTGAGTTTGATTTCGAATTGAAATATTTTTACTTGTTTATTTTCGTTTATTGTTTCATTTTTGGTTTGATTTTATAAGGCATCTTTATTAGGTACACTTTAAGAAAATTTTTATTATTTTATTTTGTTATTTATTTTAGATCATAAGTATTACATATTTTTGTTTTCCTTAGTTTTAGTTAGTTATTAAAATTTGATTTATAACGTTTTGAAAAGTTTTGTTTGTTTTTAAATGAAGATGGATAAGAAGATTTTTAAATGAACTCAAGACAAGATAGAAATGGTAATGTTTAATTAAAGTTTTTAGGAGGATGGATGAGGGTTACTGAAAAGGAAAGATGGTAAGATGAGGTGAAGGAAACGGAAGGTGGCGAATTAAGGGGTTGCTCAGACGAGTACGGCAACCATGGCAGGGTGGGTATGGACAAACTTCTCGTGCGTCACAACACCTCGACGCAAAGCCTGGCATGAGTTTTGTCTGCGCGGTTCTGACAGGGATCAAGTTCCTACTCCCTCCGACGAGCGTGAGGCCGGTCAAGCATGCCAGCAACGATCCCGACGGCAAGCAAGGAACCCGCAACAAACCCTCTGATAGAGATTCTAGTGTCGCCGACAAAGACTCCTTCAAACCCTTGGAATTTGCTCCCAAACTCATATGTTTTGTGGAGTAGATCACAGGACGTGAGAAAAGTGGAATCTTTAGGTGTAAGCACTTGCCAGCGCAGCGGGTGGAATATCAGCTCTCTGTAGATTACTGAATAGCACATTCATTTCAGTCTCTGTCTGTCCATGTCGGGACTCAACTTCCTTTAGTAGCTTCTGATATAATTCCAGAGCTTTACATTCGCTTATAATACAGTAACATAGTGGAAGACATGTATCCGAATTTTATCTCCAATGAGTGTTAAAATGCTGAACTCGCTGACTAGTCGCCACTGGTAGAGGTGGTATCATTGAAGGCTCGTCGGTGTCGTCGTCGTCGTCACTGCTGGAATCAGTAGACCCATCATTAGCTTTGTTTGTTGAGCCCTGAAGTCACCCTGGGGTCGCCCTGGGGTCGCCACAGCGCGTTTTTTGAATTACCTCAACTCGCCCTCAATACAAAATTCTCTGTTTTTTGAAACCTGGGGTCGCCCTGAAGTCACCCTGAAGTCAGTGGCGATTCCTCTCAGTTGGCTAGGTTGGCTGCGCCAACCCAAAAATAAATAAATGGAATTCATATTAAAAGTATCATGAAATAATATTTTGTGTACAAAATACAAACCTGATTAAGTTTTCTTAAAACCCATGTGTTTACCTAATTACAACAAAACATTTTTCATTCAAATAGAACTAACCGCAGCAATCTCGTGACATTTTACTCCCATTCAAATATTCTCGTCTTTCGCATGCTTTCTGTTTACGATCTAGAATGGCATTGGAAATAGCGCATTCACATTCTAATTCAAACCGTATCCAAACTCCCCTTCCCCTTCGTGTGCTGCTTCATTCCACCTTTAATGCATAAAATCGATGCTCAAAATAATAGCCATACTGCGAACGGTGAGTGAAAGGAAAACAAATAAAAACTTAGCCAGCCATCGCATCATTGGCAAAGCACAAGCAGGGTTGAAAATGCAAACCTAGAAAAGGAAGCAGATTGCCAGGAAAATCTAAATAGGTTTGCAAAAAGTATTAAGTACTAAGTAGGGTCTACATTAAAATGAAATGCACGAATTTTTCGCACATACCTACTTGATCTGTGGGTGCCATAGATGGTTTTTAAGCAATAAAAATAAAAACTACTCTTTTTTGTATAAAATATGCAACTAAGTTCAAAATATTTGTTTAAGAAGTGTTTATTTCCCGCATTTCGAGCATATTGACAGCAGAGTTGGCCGAACTGTCACTTTTTAGAAAAAACTACATTTGTTACGTCTGCTACGTAGTTTATGTAGTTTATGTAGTTTACGTAATTAAATGTAGTTTATGTAGCAGAGCGCAGAGGTAGTTTGAACTTTCAAATTATCTGTCAGCAGTCAGTTTTACAGTTTTTTTACGATTTACAGTTGGCAAATCGGTTGGTCTTCGAAGACTATTAAAACTAAACTCAATGCCTACTTGGTTTCAATTTTTCTTTTTAGATTTTTTTTATTTTTGTAGGTAATTTGTAAGGTGAAAATGTACAATAAGCTACAACAAATGCACATACATTATAAAATACATACAAATAAAAATTCTTAAATCTCGTCGTTCGTTGGTCTTTAATCAAGGCTCTTGATTCTCGAATCTTGAATTTGATACTTGATAAATTTATATCAATTATTCCATTTTTCCTATATTAACTACGTGTATGTAGCAAACGTAACAAATTGTAGTAAATAAGGCGTGTAGTTTATTGAATTAACTACGCGTAGTTAATGATGTAGTAAATGTAGTGTAGTAAATTCGGCCAACCCTGATTGACAGTGTTATAAGATACGTCAATTTTACCGTTATTTTCGTTATACGAAGACGAGTAATTGAATTAATTTGCTTCTATACATCAGATGTCCGTTACTTGAATTAAGCCCAAACATAAGAACAGTTTAGAAATCAAGAAAATTCTACCAACAAATACACACAAAGGGCTTAACACGATATCTAGAAAAAAAAATTAGAGCAACAAAATCTAGAAAAAAAAATACTTAGAATTGGGAAAATCCAGAAAACCGAAAAAGAAATCTAGAATGGACAAAATCTAGAATTATTAATATTAATACATACTTGATTTAGAATCCCTCTAAATTAAAAAAAAAGTCTAGAATACTTTTTTTCTAGATTCTAGACTCCATCTTTTCTAGATTTTATCTATCTATATTTTTTTTTATAGATGTTGTCCTTTCTAAATTCTAACACTCTGGATAACGTCGTCGTGATCCCGCCCACAAAGTACATACAAATTGTTTAAACCATTTTTAAGAAATTTGGTAAACATTAAATTTTTTTTTCTAAAACTCAAAGGTTCGATATGTGCTAGCTACAATTAAGCAACCGTTACTCCTTAAAACATAGGTGCGATCTTGTGGGTGCTATGAAAGATATATACTTTAGGAAGTGCGAACTATTTCGTTAATATTGTTGTCCACTTTAATAAAACCTTTGAAACCTGTTTTCCGTAAATATCATTTGTAGCCGAAAACTAACAAAATGAAGTTTTTTTTTCTATGTAACAAAGTTGAATTAAAATCGTTCAAGCCTTTTTTGAGCAAATTAGAAATAAAATGCACGACTGGGTAGCACCAACTTGCTCTAATGTGTGACAGTTGTCTAGGCTCTAGGGGATTGAGATTTTGATAAAAATAAATTTTTCAAAATTCTTAAATAAATATTTTAAGTAATTTGAGCTGAAAAAAGTACGCCTTTTTATTTCTTGGATGAATTTGAATTGATTAGAATAAATTTATGAAAATCTATGGAGCTGTTTTTGAGAAAAAAAAGTTTTTTTTTGAAGAACTTTTTGAAAACATTTAAAAAAAAAATCAAAAAGGCTAGGATATAGGTATACATTTATTTAAAATTTTTGAACAAAATCTTATAAGCAGTTTTCAAAATACGTATTAATTTTTTAAATAAAAAAAATGCTTTTTAAAATACCTACAATAAAACATCTTTTAAAAATATAGGTATATGCCTTCTTGCAGTATATAAATTAAGCTACCTACAACTAATATAACGAAATTTTGAAAGTATTTGTTGAGCCAGTTTTGAGATATCCAAAACAAAAACCGTCCTATGGAAAGTACCGTTTTTAGAAAATTTAAAAAAAAAAATTCAGCCATATGATTGGTCGTACTTAAAAAGCAACAGTGATTTTTTTAAAATTAAAATTGTTAGTGTCGTTTTTGAGAAAAATATGCTTTTACGATCGCGTTCAAATATAGTATAAAAGTTTTTCATACAAATGAAAAAAATTAAAAATTCGTTTTTAAACGTAAATTTGCTTCTTTTTACTTTACTTTTGGATCTTTGGTGTAGCCAACCTAATATTGGAGACCAGGAATCGCCACTGCCTGAAGTCGATCTTGCTATTTAGCTGGGGCGAGTTGAGGTAACGAATCAGCTGTTGAAGTGACTTTTGCTGTCAAGCATTTCTTGTGTATTTTTCTTCTGTATTTGATTTTTCATGTCTTTTTTTCGATCAAACTAAATGAAATGCAAGTGAATGCATTTATTTTGATGAAAGTAAATACAAATCGAACAAATAAAGCAAAATGGAAACTTTTTATTTTGTGCGTTGTGAAAAATATACAATCAGCAGCCGTCATGCGTTTTTTGAGAACCGAAAAACCCAGGTTTTTTTGACAACTCTTGGAGTTGTCAAGAAAACCCAGGGCGACCCTGGGTAAAGTTCAACAAACAAAGCTATTATCGTCTTCACCTTCCAATTTGAAACTGCTTAACACTGGAGCCTTCAAAGTTCGATGCAAGGTGCCGTATTTTGATATTGATGAAAAGCTATCCGGGACTTCCGATATACTTCTCACGTAGTCCTTACGTTTTTCGGTTAATGTACGAGATAGTCTGACTGAAGATTTACCATCGGAGTCAGTACTGCTATTGCTCATTTTTTGCTTAGCCTTGATTTTATTTTGGAAAGCCGCATCGACAAGGATTAATAATATTTTGTAACGTAAATAAATCTATTTTTTTGGAATAATAATAAGAAAATATGAGAAACAGGAAATTAATAGGAAATTTCTAAAGAAATTTAACACAGGAGATTTTCGAGAGGAAATTCCCAAAAAGAATTTTCTAAGAGATTTCCAAAAGAAATATCCCACCATGCGACGTAGAAGCAACATCTGAAATAAACGAATGTAAATAACCGATCACCTCACATTCAAATATTCAAATGTCCCTTCCATCCCGTCCAACTGTCGACAGACTCCGACCTCCCTTCCTTCATATCCTATGGACAATAAAAATAAGGAAACCAATGTCTACCAACAACTGTACCTATCTAGGAGGAAGCAGAAAGAGACACGCAACCCAATAATCCTTGACTCCTATATCAAGGAAACAGCCACTCCAAACTCTTGCTCCAGGGTATCGGTGTGCCTAGTATACCTAGAATTGGAATACTTACATGTCGCTGCCGTTGCCCCCTGCTCCTCCCACTCCCTTCACATCCCTTAATATCCCAATTCATCCCGATCACAGAAGCGTGGAACATCCATCAGCCTACCCTAGGTACTGACCACAAAACCCCGCAGAACAGCCTAGTGGGTACCTGATGCCATGCCCACGCCTATCCACTACAAGCTCTAGGTGTTCTGCTTGCAGCATCATCTCATTATAGCCTACACCTGGAAACCATAAACCTCGCTAATACTCCCATAACTATACCTAGACCACGAATGCTATCTCTAACCAAATCTTCTTACAATCCAGAGATCTCACTCCGGTTCGCATCTAAATGTCTAACTATGGCTGTCTGTTTTATGCGGATTGGGATGAATGCAACCTTTTGCCGGCAACGCCCCCTTTCTAGTTGACTGTCCAGGATGGATGGTCAATTAGAACGGCATGCGACAACTCAAGGTTATGGCCGAGATCGACCGTCGCGGTGGCCGGCAGTACCCTAGCCGCAGCTAGCACAGTCTGGCCATGGGTACTTGCTCCGGGATCTATACGACCGGTGTTACCTCTTTTTTTCTTACACTGCCGACCGATGAACTTTGGTGGTCAAGTTCGAATAATGATTTTGAAAAGCTTATTGGCCCTCATAGCTGATAAAGATTAGATCGTGTTGAATTGACTGAGAGAGCAGGCGATTCTATTGTGCACCTCATAATAGTATGAGTGAACGTATGCGATGAGAAAAGAATTATGATGTACTATCACATCAACCCACAAAACGTAAACCGTATGCAGCGCATTGAAAAGCTATCCATAGATGATCGTGGTAGCTATGGTTGATTTACACCGTCTACGCACTCGGTTACCACGGGATTATACCGAGCGCGGACGCAGAGGTGTCTCACTTACAGGGGAGGGAGGATCTAAGATGGTTGTCGATCCCCCTGGTCTCATAACCCACCCGATTTGATGCCACAAATCACCTCTCGTGACATCAACCTTGGTTGACCGTAGACCTTGAGCCCCCAAGACTCAATAAATTTTGATGGGCAACCCCTAAACATACAAACAAGCCAAAGGTTGCCTGCTCAAATACTCCTCATGACCAGAACCTAGTATTTAACGGAATACTATATTCTCCATCTTCAACCCTAAACTCTAAATCGAAAGTAATTGTACACACGCCATATCCCTTACGAAGTAAAAGCGAGGGGTACCACCCTCCCTTGAATAGACTTACTCCATACCTGCAAAAATATCTATAATCTCATCTAAGAAAATGTATCTATATTTCCTTTCCATATCATAAAAAAAAGAAATGCGAAAAGACCAGAAATTTCTTGAAAAACGTTATAAAAATTATGCTTTATTCAATATTTTTAACCTTAGAAACCTACTTATGATTACCTTAAAAAAATAATAAACGTAAACGAAATATGCTTATACAATCATTGATCTTCAAATCAACGGATATGAATGCAGTATAATTTCTTTTGTAATTTTAAAATTGAATAGTCAGTTAAAGTTACTTTACTGGATTGATATTCAGGATAGTTCAACTATCGGTAATTTCTTAACGGTATTTTATTTTTATTTTATTTCTTTTTGAAGTCAATTCTCGAGAAGATGCTTAATATTCAAGAAGCTATCTATTAAATTAATAAGAGATTCGGTAAATCATATATTAATTCTTAATATGTATCTCATCAAATTATTTCACAAAAATGATTCAAGTGCGGTATCAATAAAAGGAAGTAAAGACAGTGAAAACAAAACATAAGACTAAACTAAACTCAACTAAAAAGAGTGAGATAAAGTGTACGAACCGATTGAATTAACACCATGAACGTAATGGAGTCCAGGCTTAACGCGGCGGTTAAATGTATCTATCGACTAGTGTCGTTCTATCTCGAATCGCGACAAACAATAATACAATTGTGTATAAAAAGACTTTATGCTATTATAGCCTACGATCTATAATACAAACCGGTAAATAAAAAGTACCAAAGAAACTATTTCCGTAATCGCGGGTAGGAACATAACTTGTTGTTAGAAAAAGAAATCGAATCTTCTAATAAGTAACTCAAGTATGGTATTTATCTCATGATCACAATACAACAAAAAAAGCGAGTAAATCTCTGATTTGTACCCCAAGGTAATACACAAAAAAAAATCAAATGACCATATATTTGAGAATACCATTCGCATTCTCGCATATACTCGATTAAAGTAAATGGAATGTTGATAATATAATTTGTAATATAGCAATAACCAATACAACACTACCAATGGGGTAGTGAGGAAGTAAATATAATTATCGAAGCTTCTGAAGTGCACTCCTGATAGCTGAAAATCAATATGGTTATGTAAGATTGTATTTATTATGTTATCAATATCTCAAAAAAAAATCAATGGGCATCAATTGGTGTTGCTGGGTAAACTCCTAAGCAACTGGGTGTGCCTCATATATACTGGGTAATCGCAAGAGATTCTCATTCAATTTTAATGTATTCTGCTTACATACGATCACGACGACAATGATCAAAATGAACGCGTACAACACGGTAGCGAAAGATGGAGTGCCTATAAACGGTTGGGCACTACTGGTAAGTAGGTAAAAGTGAAGTTAAAAGTAAGTTTTGCGTAAACGCGAGTAAGTGATACCAAAAAGGTAAAGATGAAAGTATAGTATAAAGGCTATAAGGAACACGTATAAAGCACGCGACGTTCAAATCTTAACGCGCTTGGTCGCTACCGACACACAAAACAATGATTTACGAGGATATTTAGTGGAAAAGAAAAAGTGCAAAAAAAAAAAAAATCTTATCTCCAATGAGAGTAAGGAATTTACATACGCGAAAATCGCTTAAATATTCACGGGTTGTATCAAGTGAACCGTAGGAGCACGGGCTCCGTAGACTAAATTTGTAATCGTTAAACAAGTCTGTTTTACAAATAGTCTGGGATCAAGGAGAAGAGATTAATCTCCGAGTTCACAGCACTTTATAATCTTCTTCCGAAATTAACACTTAAAAGAAAACAACACACTTCTTGCAAAGGCTCTATGGTTATATACTTAAACTAACGCTGTAAGAATGGTAATAATAAACAGAAGTAATAAGATATATATGTTGGGCTTCTGGCCAGTAAAAGTTTGTCCTTCAGGTTCAAAAATGGTTAATGCAATACCACCGTCCGTGGCAATTAGTACCATGGGTTGGCGTTGGCGACGTCAAAAGCGGCAGCTGAGGGCTCGCCGCGTGTCGAAATGTGGTGCTTGAGCTTCGTTGCTCCCCACACAGGACACAAATAAATTTAATTGAAATGATTACCTGAGTAATTGTTGATACGATGTGAACATGTTTATATTTTCCATGTATAAAAGATCAGGAACATCGGCTTCCAATTCAGCGTAAAAGTGATTTAAATTGTATCGGCTACGTCCATCGGTGCTCCATAATAGCAACTATATACGGAGTGATGTTGTGCTGTGGGACCGGCATCTGCAACTATTGTGCACGCCAGGCGTCCTGTTGTTGAATTCGCACGTTGGAAATTGATAGGTGACGTGCTACCTATTGTAGACACTGGAACAAGCGTAGGTGTTCGGGTGCGCCGAGAGGGCGTTAAACTGGATGCTGACGGAAAAATGTACCGCCGTATAGAGCTTCAAGGAGGCGCAGGATATGGTGAGGCAGGGACCGTCGACGAGCCAATATATGGATCAACGTCTAGCGGTTGCGTTTACGCGTTGCCTCTATCACGATTGCAACGACGTCCTAGAAATATATATGAGCGTGGCTGGGAATTGCGATGGTTGCTTTCGCTTTAAAAAAAAACTCTAACAGGATGTTAGTAGTGTCTTCCAAGGAAATGAGAAGCACGGGACTTGTTTTCTGATAGAACCATGTAATTTGGACTTAATCTCCATTTACATATATATGTGACGCGACATAGGGCGTCGGTTCGCAAAAATAAAAAAACAAGGTAAAAATTCTTCTTCTTGGATTTGCTCAGGAATCCCCTGCCGATGTGGAATAAACAATATAATCCTGCAGCCTCGCCTGCTCGTCCTGGTTAATACCAATCCTGGGCTCTCCTGAGACACGTTGAAAGTCCTATTTAACATGAAAAGGATATCATGGTTTAGGTATGATCTAAATGACGCCGTAGACAATACTCATTGAAACAAGGCAATTAAAGCACATGCTTTGATCCAACGAATATTATTTCAAGATACTCACCTTATTATAAAGAATAATCCTGATTTTTAAATGACATTTTTCCAATTGCAAATGCAATTGGAGGGATTCTCACCTGAGAAACCTATTATCCCACGAACAAAACTTAAAATGGGCGCGGCTGCTCTTTTTTTTTTTTTTCTTTTAGGAGCAGTTCTGTAGCAGTGGTGTTACTCGGTTGACGTCTGGCTTCAAAATGAAATCCACATTCGATTTTGTCGCTTACCTTCCCCTACATTCCAAGTAGCCGTACGCCATGATGATTTTTGCTACTTCCTACTTCCAATAATCGTTCCAATACAAGTGACGAGTTAGGAGGAGGAAAGTAGCGAATCTTAATGGGTAGAGTGCACTATGCTACTTTGAATAGTGTGGCTTCGTGTTGGGTATTAAGTAAGTCTGACTGTTCTGATATGCAGGAATTTTCATGTGATTTGAAAGTAAGGTGCATCGAAAAAAGATATACTACTTTTGCCTTCGTATAAACCTGCAATGGTTGATATATGGCAGCCTTCTCACACTATTTCTGGTGTGGCTAAAAACGATTCTGTCAACGGTATTGTGTAAAAAGTTGCAATTTAGACGACGGAAAGCTTTGTGTTTCTCGGTTGGCAGTCTCTGGGCACGATTAAGTATGTTAAAACCTGAATTTGTTAAACAAACAACATATCGCATTTCTTCAATGTTCTGCAAATTGTCGTATTGCAGAATCTTTTCAGATATCAAAGTTAGGTTTGGGTGGGTGCCATACTCTGTGTTTGTCGTTTATTGCCTACGTACTATATGTAAAAGAAGTGTATTCAGTTTGCTTCATAGCTAGAATTAGCTCAGAGAAAGCAATCTGACCCGCCCTAAGTTCGTCGAGTGGATCAAGAGTAAATGAGTTAATGTCTTCGTTGGGACATTACCACCGATTTAACTTGTCTTTTACAGTGTGCTAGCTTATCTAGACGTTATTTATGAGGGTAGATGGCTTTCATAATGAATTTTCGGGACGTCGCTGGTTTTGAACCGATTGTCCAGTAGTGTAAACTATGGATTGCAACGAAACTCTAACACTCTCTACACTCTCGTCCTTCGATTTATGTTCGGACTAACTGACATTTGCGTGACAATATTCCATGCCATGCTATATCTCTCGCACTGTCAATTTACTTTTTCTAACATTTCCTATAATGTGGCTGTCCTGCATTTCTGCTCCGTGTGGACGCAGCTTCAATGTGGAATAGCGAGTAGCCGCTTACTCGTCATTTCCTTGTATTTCTAGAAGATGGTGGAACATCTGCCAAATGGAAGGCAGACAAAATTTGGAAGTGCATTGGAAGGTCATTCTGGAAATGACATTTTTGTCTGGGTGGATTCTATTTGTGGAATCCTTTTAGGAGTGGGGTAAAATGACTGCGTTCAAGGTAGGGTGAGTCTACGAATAATTTCGCTGGTAGATGGCATTGGTAGGAAATTCATTTGCATGCCATTCTGCAAAAAGTTTTCCCTACAAAGCTTGGAATTTCGACTAAGCCTGCTTCGTCGAACTTCCAAGAAAAAGGAGAACTTCTTACAAAATCTCACGTCTGGGGCTTTTTACTTTTCGTATCATACCGATACTGCAACTCTTTACCGTCTAGTTGGTCGAAGACAAAAAAAAAAAATTTTTGCACGGAATATGCATATATGCAGTACATCTAAAATTCATGAGTTTGGTTATGCCATTGCTGATGCATAAAAATACAAAAAAGAATTTTTACAGGAAACAAGTTCCTATAGTACGTCAGGGTTTTACATTCTATAGATCATTATTCAACGTAAAGAGGTTGTCGCATACACAGACCAAGAGTCTCATGCACAGCTGAGAGCCGGGCATCTGAATGCAAAAAAAAATTTTTAGAAATTTTCTAGCTCTTCATGTATCTCAATACGTTGATAGTCTATGGCAAAAAGAAAACTTTGTTGTAGATTATGCCAAATTGGAAAATTTTCAAGGAACGTCTGGTTATTTGGGGTCTAAATCAGGGTTATAAACATAGTTCGATCGTTTTATCTCTTGAGATCTTTGGTGTGGCACGTCCACTTGTGTCCTCGCCTATCTTCAACTTCATATAGATTTTCACCAATTATATTAGTAACGCGAACTTTAATAAATTTCGGGCACAACTTCGCACTCAGATGCTTAGTTGCGTCGCTTAGAACATGATTTCTTCGATATATCTCATCACCTACTTTAAATGTTATATTTCTGCTACGGAGATTGTAAGCTTTTTCGTATGCTTCATGGGTTTTAATTAATGCTTGTTTCAAGTAGGAGTGAATGATGTTCATCCTGGCAACTTTGGGAAGCCAATCTATCTCCGAACAGTTCAGTCCACCCAACTCCCTCAAAAGACGATAGTCTGCCCCATGTTCTATCATACGTTGTCCGTACAGGGCTTCGTATGGAGACATCGTGAGAGTTGAATGCACCGTCGTGCGTAAGGCACTGCTGATCGAAGACAGATGGGCATCCCATTCCGTTTGTCGCGGATTGACATACGATCGAATAGCTGCCAAAATTGAACGGTTCACTCGTTCACTCGCGTTCGACTGGGGAGCATACACTGCCGTTCGGTAATGTTTGACCCCGAAAATACTCAAAAACTTCTGGAACTCCTTCCCAACAAATTGCGTACCATTGTCCGAGAGAATACTCTCTGGTACTCCGTAAATCAGAAACACATCATCTTTCAGAAATTTGACCACGCTCGCGGCTGTTGCCTTGCGTAGTGGTTTGATGAAAACAAATTTAGTCAGTTGGTCTAACACGATTACTATATAGACATTACCAGCTTTTGATCTTGGGTATGGCCCAAGAAAATCAACATACAAATGTTGAAACGGCCTGTCTACTTCAAAACTGTTTCCCATTTCTGCTCGTAAAGTCATGTTAGCTGCCTTACTGGTCTTGCATGTCTCACACCGGTCAACATAAAGTTTGACCTGAGTGTACATACCGGGCCAGTAGAATCTGTCTTTTAACCTATAAACTGTCTTCACCACTCCACCATGCGAAGCACGCGGCGGATTGTGAGCCAGAGAGATAAGAGATTCAGTCATCTCTGAGGGAACCCACAACTTCCAAGTTAGATCATCCGCCAAGGGATTACCACCCGCATGTTTGGTGCGTTTGTATATATACCCTTCCGACACTTTGAGGTCCGGTAACCGCTCCTGTTCCTTCCTGATATGACTGATGATGTTTAGATAACCTTTGGATTTAAAGGATGGATCCTCAAGATCGATGTGAAGTACCTCCGAGGCATCGATCTGTGGTAGACATGAAAGGAAAGCTGACACTGTCAACTCATCGTCTTCATAAGCTCTGGATAGAGCGTCTGGCACGACATTTAGTGTTCCCTTTCTATGCTCCACCACAAAATCGAATCCTTGGAGTCGCATACTCCACCTCGCTAGTCTTCCGGTTGGATCTTTCATGGTCATCAGCCATTTCAGGCTGGAATGGTCCGTAATAACGCGAAAATGGTATCCCTCAACATAGGATCTGAACTTTTGGATACCTTCGAAAGCTGCTAAGCACTCGCGTTCAGTCACCGAATAGTTTCTCTGTGCAGCGTTCAGTTTCCGGGAGAAGTAGTAAATAGGCTGCTCCGCTCCGGTTTCGTCTCGCTGACAGAGTACACATCCGATGCCAGTCGCGGATGCGTCGCAGAGAATAATGAATTCCTTGGAGAAGTCTGGATTGACCAATACAGGCGCCGAAGTCAAAGCTTGTTTGATTTTCAAGAATGCTTCGATAGCTTCTGGTCCTAGCTTGAAGGCTTTTCCCTTTTTCAAAGTCTCGGTCAACGGTGCGGCTAGGGTGCTGAAGTCCTTAACAAATCGCCGGTACCAACCTGCCATACCGAGAAATCGGCGAACTTGGCGAGTTGTAGTTGGTAAAGGGAAACTTGTAATCGCTGCGATCTTGTCTGGATCGGCTTTCAAGCAACCCTGACCGACCTTATAACCGAGATAGTGAAGCTCATCAAAACAGAACTTCGATTTTTCGACGTTAATCGTCAGTCCTGCATTCGTCAAACACTTTCCGACTATCTCCAGAGTCTCCAGGTGTTCGTCGAAATTCCTCGACACAACCAACAAATCATCTAAGTACACGAATACTTGATCTCGTAACCCCGACGGAATTACGCGACTCATGAGGTAACTCAAACTTTGTGCCGCATTACATAGACCGAAAGGCATGACCTTAAATTGGTACAGTGGTCTGCCTGGTACCGTAAAAGCGGTCTTTTCCCTCGAACTTTGCTCCAGCGGTATCTGCCAAAACGCATCCTTCAGATCCACGCTAGAAATATAACGTGTTTCTGTCAGACGTGCTAGCAGCCCCTCTATGTGCGCGATTGGACGAGCATCCTTCTTTGTTACGGAGTTCACTTTTCGAAAGTCCAGGCACAATCGGTTCTTGCCAGGCTTGCGAACAAGCACCACTGGAGAACTCCATGCGCTGGAACTTTCTTCAATGACTCCTAAAGATAGCATACGGTCCAATTCAGCGTACATTAGGGTTTGTATCGCTGGAGAAACGGGATAGTACCTCTGCTTTATAGGTACGGCATCGCCCGTGTCTATGTAATGTTGTACTAGATTTGTTTTCCCGAGTCCATTGACTGCGAAGGAAGGAAATCCACGAACAACTGCATTTAGTCGTTTAGACTCTTCATTACTTAACTTAATCTGGTTGGTGGGTCTCTCATCTGGCCCACCGATCGCCATCCCTGAAAGACCTGCAATTATATGTGGTGCGATTTGGAATTTCTGCCAAAAGTCCACGCCTAAATATAGACGTTGGCTTAGCGTTGGCACAATGTACAAATCGATATCTTTTGTTACTCCCTTGTATTGGATCGCTGTTGTGATCACTCCGACGATGGATTGCTTGTGTCCATCGGCCGTGGACACGGTAGTCTCTACCTTCCTTACCGTAACGTTTTTGTCTTTCAAATAGGGGAGTACATTGGTGCCTAAGCAACTGATACTTGCTCCTGAATCGAGGAGACCTAAAAAACTGTCACCGAATAGACCAACCGTCACATAAGGGCGTGGGTCATTCGATTCTCGACCTATTGTTGCTGACGCTACGTTACGATAAGTAGTCCGCTTCCGATGGAAGCGCTCCCTTGTTCGTCGTATCCGTTTGGATAGCTTCGGAAAAGTAACAACTCTCTTACGCACTTCATTATAATTGCGTAGCCTCTCATGGAAAGGTTTACGGTATAATGGTTCTGTAAAGTTCTTATCTAAATTCAAATCTATATTGGGTTTTGATTCATTACTCAAAATAGGGATAGTTCTACAATCATTTTTATTGGGTTCTACTAATTCATTATTGTTCTTGCCAGGTTTTAAAATTGTAATTTTAGGAAGTTCAAGAGGCTTTGTCGGCTTAGACACTTGAGCTCCGGGTGAATCTAATCGGAGCGAACCCCCCCGGTTGATGGGTTGTTCCTCCTCTCGTTTCCCGCTATGCACTTAGGGCACGTTGGACTATACGCGTCTGCTAGTCCGCAGCGGAAGCAAAATATCTTATCAATGGGTTTGGGACAGTCACGGAAGCTGTGACCAAGTACTAAGCAATTCCAGCATTTCAACAAACTTCGATCCCTCTGGATCGCTTCAAGGTGTGATGTGGGCAACGCCACAGTTAAATCTTGGCAAGGTTCTTCCTCGATTTCGTTCACAAATCGTCGGGCAGGAGGGCGTTGTGTTGTTGGCACGAAACTTGGACGAGTTGTGTCATAATGGGATTGTGACTTTTCAATCGCACGGCATAAGTATGCTAAATCTCTGAGACTCGAGGTGCTGTATGTTATAAGTAATTCACTCATCCTCCTTCTGACGTTAGTTTTAATTATTTCAATTAATTCCTTTTCTGTACGCGGAACTCGCATTTTAGAATTAATATTCATGATGGCATCGTAGAAGTCAGTAAACGATTCGCCATTTTGCATCTTTCTATCAGATAGTTTTCGGAATAGTTCAGTATCCGTTTCTAAACTTCGGTACTGCTCAACTAGGGCAGTCCTCAAATCAGTCCAGTTAGAATGTCGGTTCCGTTTCAAATATACCCAGTACCACGCTTCAACTGAACCAGAGACGAAGTGATAAAAGTTCATCACTATTTCGTCCCATGGTACGTTGTTGCTGTACCTGATACACTCGAGACGGAACAAAAAATCGTCGACAGACATATTTTTGCCGTCAAATTTTAAACCCCACTTATGATATTGAGGTGTTCGGCTGGTTGTAGTGGTGTTCGAACCGGTACGCCTACGCGGAGACGGCGGTGAATCATCGAAGTTAAAAGTATTCATCTGTCGTAGAAAGTCATCTACGTTTGCACCTCGATTCATTTGTGCTGGGTTGACGCCTTGCAGACACAGATTTGCCCCGGTTGGATAGGTTGGAGTTGTCATTGCTGCTAACTCATCTTCAGTTGGCATATGGTCCGTAAGATTTCTTCGGGCACTCTTACTGCCAGCGGGAGCATTAATGGTAACTACGCGTGCAGCGTCCGTACCATTAGTTTGCTTACTAGGTAATTTATGAGAAGTTGAAGTTTGAAGTTGTGATATAGGTTGAGTAGGTGGTCGGATTGGTGGTTGAGGTGGAGGTTGAACCGATGTTTGAGTGAGAGGTTGTGTGGCTGTAGGTGGAGGTTGGCTTTGAATGCTGCCTCGAATTATATTCGCGACTTGTTCAAGTAGGTAATTCTGACTTTGAGTCAATTGCTCCTGAATAAACCTTCTTTCGTCACAACGATGCGCTTCTATAGAAGCTGACACAATGTCTTGGATATATGCTGAATGATCAGCTGCATCCTTACGACGTTGTGCTTCCTCTGCACTCACATCTTCTGTTTCCGCAGGGTTAATCCCTGTGTCATTCCCCGTTTGGTCGAAACCACCCTCCGATTGATCATCATCCGGATCAACTGGTAGAGGTATTGGACCTACGCCTTGACCTGGTTTCAAAGGCATAATGATCACGTCACGTAAATTTGGGTTATACGAGCTTTGTTTTTCTACTTTTCGATTTTCACCGCTCATTGAGCAGAATCGACAAACCGTCAAACTATGTTTGGAAAATCCGGTAATAAAAAGGAAAATAAAGTGTGAGTAGTCCGTGAGATATTTCCTCTAACGGGTGCTACTCGAGTGTCAAAAAAAAGGTGTCAATATAAAAAAAAATGATTTTATTCAAATATATTCCGTGAGCTATACCTCCAACGGAAATATTTCAAAAATTCGTAAAACGGAAAAGCAATTAAAAAGTAGGTAAGATAAGTGTAAATTGGTAAGTGCCTAGTACTAAATATGAAAATTTATGTCTTATTTGCAATAATAAGGACTATATCAAAAAAAAAGGGATTATTCGAAATACCTACGAAATACTTCAATTCGTGTACTTGAATAAATGCTCAAATGTATACTTAACTAGTTCAATAAATTCAAAATCTTATTACTAATGTTCTCTTAACGACTGATTATATCATATACTTAATAGTCTGAAAACAAAATAATGTTTGAGGGTGGGCACTATCCCAAAAATTCTCAAAACTGCAATGTCTCAGAAACTCAAAAATCTCAAAAATCTCAAAATACTCAAAAAAAAAATAATCTCAAAATACTCAAAAGTATACCTAAATCTGTATCTCAAAAAAAATTAATAAATTGTGTGTATCATAAAGAATTCGGGAGGTGGTACCCCCACTTTCTTTGGAATTTGCGTGTACATTTCGGTTCGGTCTCTGAACCGATCAAAAAAAAAACTACAAAAAAAACTTAGTGTGTGTGGTCTTATTAAAGCTTTACGGCGTTCTGGATATCAAAGAACAATCAATTCCTCATAAACGAAAAGTTGATCGGGTAAGTAATGGTAACATTGCGCTACTGCTGACGTACATCGGGTAAGAAAACACCAATTACCGGTTAGCGCTTCATGTCCCAAAGCTTACCGTCTCTTCCTAACGGAAATCAAAACTGACTGAAATCTTTAATTACTATTTGGGTTAATACAACAATTAAAAGTGAAAAGTTGATTTTCGGATGAAACAAATTTTGGGTTGCGATTGAATGAGTGACCAGCTTCTGCAGCTGACGTGCGTCGGGCAAAAACTCCAACCACCGGTCAGAAGACCTGCTCACGCTATTCTCTCACGACCGAGTTCTTAGACATCACCTTCAGGATATGTCAACACCTCAGCAACTGACAATCAAGCAAAAATTACTGCTCAACCCGGACAGAGATCGTAAACATACCTATGGGACAAGAGGTAAAGGAAAGTGGATAGACCTAATGCAACAGACTGATTCGGGATACGTTCACCAAACCACTGGACAAAATAGTGCCTATGCCACAAATCTCGATGATGTTCCTCCATCTAAGAGACCTGTTCGACAACAAAAAAAAACTTCAATACCAAAAACTGAAAAATTCTCAAAAATTTCAAAAATTCTTAACTTCTCTCTACGTCACTCTGAATCGACCTGGCTTTAATCAATTCAAATCTAATCTTCTCAAGCTAATTCGGGCCCCACGTTGGGCGCCATCTGTAACGTAAATAAATCTATTTTTTGGAATAATAATAAGAAAATATGAGAAACAGGAAATTAATAGGAAATTTCTAAAGAAATTTAACACAGGAGATTTTCGAGAGGAAATTCCCAAAAAGAATTTTCTAAGAGATTTCCAAAAGAAATATCCCACCATGCGACGTAGAAGCAACATCTGAAATAAACGAATGTAAATAACCGATCACCTCACATTCAAATATTCAAATGTCCCTTCCATCCCGTCCAACTGTCGACAGACTCCGACCTCCCTTCCTTCATATCCTATGGACAATAAAAATAAGGAAACCAATGTCTACCAACAACTGTACCTATCTAGGAGGAAGCAGAAAGAGACACGCAACCCAATAATCCTTGACTCCTATATCAAGGAAACAGCCACTCCAAACTCTTGCTCCAGGGTATCGGTGTGCCTAGTATACCTAGAATTGGAATACTTACATGTCGCTGCCGTTGCCCCCTGCTCCTCCCACTCCCTTCACATCCCTTAATATCCCAATTCATCCCGATCACAGAAGCGTGGAACATCCATCAGCCTACCCTAGGTACTGACCACAAAACCCCGCAGAACAGCCTAGTGGGTACCTGATGCCATGCCCACGCCTATCCACTACAAGCTCTAGGTGTTCTGCTTGCAGCATCATCTCATTATAGCCTACACCTGGAAACCATAAACCTCGCTAATACTCCCATAACTATACCTAGACCACGAATGCTATCTCTAACCAAATCTTCTTACAATCCAGAGATCTCACTCCGGTTCGCATCTAAATGTCTAACTATGGCTGTCTGTTTTATGCGGATTGGGATGAATGCAACCTTTTGCCGGCAACGCCCCCTTTCTAGTTGACTGTCCAGGATGGATGGTCAATTAGAACGGCATGCGACAACTCAAGGTTATGGCCGAGATCGACCGTCGCGGTGGCCGGCAGTACCCTAGCCGCAGCTAGCACAGTCTGGCCATGGGTACTTGCTCCGGGATCTATACGACCGGTGTTACCTCTTTTTTTCTTACACTGCCGACCGATGAACTTTGGTGGTCAAGTTCGAATAATGATTTTGAAAAGCTTATTGGCCCTCATAGCTGATAAAGATTAGATCGTGTTGAATTGACTGAGAGAGCAGGCGATTCTATTGTGCACCTCATAATAGTATGAGTGAACGTATGCGATGAGAAAAGAATTATGATGTACTATCACATCAACCCACAAAACGTAAACCGTATGCAGCGCATTGAAAAGCTATCCATAGATGATCGTGGTAGCTATGGTTGATTTACACCGTCTACGCACTCGGTTACCACGGGATTATACCGAGCGCGGACGCAGAGGTGTCTCACTTACAGGGGAGGGAGGATCTAAGATGGTTGTCGATCCCCCTGGTCTCATAACCCACCCGATTTGATGCCACAAATCACCTCTCGTGACATCAACCTTGGTTGACCGTAGACCTTGAGCCCCCAAGACTCAATAAATTTTGATGGGCAACCCCTAAACATACAAACAAGCCAAAGGTTGCCTGCTCAAATACTCCTCATGACCAGAACCTAGTATTTAACGGAATACTATATTCTCCATCTTCAACCCTAAACTCTAAATCGAAAGTAATTGTACACACGCCATATCCCTTACGAAGTAAAAGCGAGGGGTACCACCCTCCCTTGAATAGACTTACTCCATACCTGCAAAAATATCTATAATCTCATCTAAGAAAATGTATCTATATTTCCTTTCCATATCATAAAAAAAAGAAATGCGAAAAGACCAGAAATTTCTTGAAAAACGTTATAAAAATTATGCTTTATTCAATATTTTTAACCTTAGAAACCTACTTATGATTACCTTAAAAAAATAATAAACGTAAACGAAATATGCTTATACAATCATTGATCTTCAAATCAACGGATATGAATGCAGTATAATTTCTTTTGTAATTTTAAAATTGAATAGTCAGTTAAAGTTACTTTACTGGATTGATATTCAGGATAGTTCAACTATCGGTAATTTCTTAACGGTATTTTATTTTTATTTTATTTCTTTTTGAAGTCAATTCTCGAGAAGATGCTTAATATTCAAGAAGCTATCTATTAAATTAATAAGAGATTCGGTAAATCATATATTAATTCTTAATATGTATCTCATCAAATTATTTCACAAAAATGATTCAAGTGCGGTATCAATAAAAGGAAGTAAAGACAGTGAAAACAAAACATAAGACTAAACTAAACTCAACTAAAAAGAGTGAGATAAAGTGTACGAACCGATTGAATTAACACCATGAACGTAATGGAGTCCAGGCTTAACGCGGCGGTTAAATGTATCTATCGACTAGTGTCGTTCTATCTCGAATCGCGACAAACAATAATACAATTGTGTATAAAAAGACTTTATGCTATTATAGCCTACGATCTATAATACAAACCGGTAAATAAAAAGTACCAAAGAAACTATTTCCGTAATCGCGGGTAGGAACATAACTTGTTGTTAGAAAAAGAAATCGAATCTTCTAATAAGTAACTCAAGTATGGTATTTATCTCATGATCACAATACAACAAAAAAAGCGAGTAAATCTCTGATTTGTACCCCAAGGTAATACACAAAAAAAAATCAAATGACCATATATTTGAGAATACCATTCGCATTCTCGCATATACTCGATTAAAGTAAATGGAATGTTGATAATATAATTTGTAATATAGCAATAACCAATACAACACTACCAATGGGGTAGTGAGGAAGTAAATATAATTATCGAAGCTTCTGAAGTGCACTCCTGATAGCTGAAAATCAATATGGTTATGTAAGATTGTATTTATTATGTTATCAATATCTCAAAAAAAAATCAATGGGCATCAATTGGTGTTGCTGGGTAAACTCCTAAGCAACTGGGTGTGCCTCATATATACTGGGTAATCGCAAGAGATTCTCATTCAATTTTAATGTATTCTGCTTACATACGATCACGACGACAATGATCAAAATGAACGCGTACAACACGGTAGCGAAAGATGGAGTGCCTATAAACGGTTGGGCACTACTGGTAAGTAGGTAAAAGTGAAGTTAAAAGTAAGTTTTGCGTAAACGCGAGTAAGTGATACCAAAAAGGTAAAGATGAAAGTATAGTATAAAGGCTATAAGGAACACGTATAAAGCACGCGACGTTCAAATCTTAACGCGCTTGGTCGCTACCGACACACAAAACAATGATTTACGAGGATATTTAGTGGAAAAGAAAAAGTGCAAAAAAAAAAAAAATCTTATCTCCAATGAGAGTAAGGAATTTACATACGCGAAAATCGCTTAAATATTCACGGGTTGTATCAAGTGAACCGTAGGAGCACGGGCTCCGTAGACTAAATTTGTAATCGTTAAACAAGTCTGTTTTACAAATAGTCTGGGATCAAGGAGAAGAGATTAATCTCCGAGTTCACAGCACTTTATAATCTTCTTCCGAAATTAACACTTAAAAGAAAACAACACACTTCTTGCAAAGGCTCTATGGTTATATACTTAAACTAACGCTGTAAGAATGGTAATAATAAACAGAAGTAATAAGATATATATGTTGGGCTTCTGGCCAGTAAAAGTTTGTCCTTCAGGTTCAAAAATGGTTAATGCAATACCACCGTCCGTGGCAATTAGTACCATGGGTTGGCGTTGGCGACGTCAAAAGCGGCAGCTGAGGGCTCGCCGCGTGTCGAAATGTGGTGCTTGAGCTTCGTTGCTCCCCACACAGGACACAAATAAATTTTATTGAAATGATTACCTGAGTAATTGTTGATACGATGTGAACATGTTTATATTTTCCATGTATAAAAGATCAGGAACATCGGCTTCCAATTCAGCGTAAAAGTGATTTAAATTGTATCGGCTACGTCCATCGGTGCTCCATAATAGCAACTATATACGGAGTGATGTTGTGCTGTGGGACCGGCATCTGCAACTATTGTGCACGCCAGGCGTCCTGTTGTTGAATTCGCACGTTGGAAATTGATAGGTGACGTGCTACCTATTGTAGACACTGGAACAAGCGTAGGTGTTCGGGTGCGCCGAGAGGGCGTTAAACTGGATGCTGACGGAAAAATGTACCGCCGTATAGAGCTTCAAGGAGGCGCAGGATATGGTGAGGCAGGGACCATCGACGAGCCAATATATGGATCAACGTCTAGCGGTTGCGTTTACGCGTTGCCTCTATCACGATTGCAACGACGTCCTAGAAATATATATGAGCGTGGCTGGGAATTGCGATGGTTGCTTTCGCTTTAAAAAAAAACTCTAACAGGATGTTAGTAGTGTCTTCCAAGGAAATGAGAAGCACGGGACTTGTTTTCTGATAGAACCATGTAATTTGGACTTAATCTCCATTTACATATATATGTGACGCGACATAGGGCGTCGGTTCGCAAAAATAAAAAAACAAGGTAAAAATTCTTCTTCTTGGATTTGCTCAGGAATCCCCTGCCGATGTGGAATAAACAATATAATCCTGCAGCCTCGCCTGCTCGTCCTGGTTAATACCAATCCTGGGCTCTCCTGAGACACGTTGAAAGTCCTATTTAACATGAAAAGGATATCATGGTTTAGGTATGATCTAAATGACGCCGTAGACAATACTCATTGAAACAAGGCAATTAAAGCACATGCTTTGATCCAACGAATATTATTTCAAGATACTCACCTTATTATAAAGAATAATCCTGATTTTTAAATGACATTTTTCCAATTGCAAATGCAATTGGAGGGATTCTCACCTGAGAAACCTATTATCCCACGAACAAAACTTAAAATGGGCGCGGCTGCTCTTTTTTTTTTTTTTCTTTTAGGAGCAGTTCTGTAGCAGTGGTGTTACTCGGTTGACGTCTGGCTTCAAAATGAAATCCACATTCGATTTTGTCGCTTACCTTCCCCTACATTCCAAGTAGCCGTACGCCATGATGATTTTTGCTACTTCCTACTTCCAATAATCGTTCCAATACAAGTGACGAGTTAGGAGGAGGAAAGTAGCGAATCTTAATGGGTAGAGTGCACTATGCTACTTTGAATAGTGTGGCTTCGTGTTGGGTATTAAGTAAGTCTGACTGTTCTGATATGCAGGAATTTTCATGTGATTTGAAAGTAAGGTGCATCGAAAAAAGATATACTACTTTTGCCTTCGTATAAACCTGCAATGGTTGATATATGGCAGCCTTCTCACACTATTTCTGGTGTGGCTAAAAACGATTCTGTCAACGGTATTGTGTAAAAAGTTGCAATTTAGACGACGGAAAGCTTTGTGTTTCTCGGTTGGCAGTCTCTGGGCACGATTAAGTATGTTAAAACCTGAATTTGTTAAACAAACAACATATCGCATTTCTTCAATGTTCTGCAAATTGTCGTATTGCAGAATCTTTTCAGATATCAAAGTTAGGTTTGGGTGGGTGCCATACTCTGTGTTTGTCGTTTATTGCCTACGTACTATATGTAAAAGAAGTGTATTCAGTTTGCTTCATAGCTAGAATTAGCTCAGAGAAAGCAATCTGACCCGCCCTAAGTTCGTCGAGTGGATCAAGAGTAAATGAGTTAATGTCTTCGTTGGGACATTACCACCGATTTAACTTGTCTTTTACAGTGTGCTAGCTTATCTAGACGTTATTTATGAGGGTAGATGGCTTTCATAATGAATTTTCGGGACGTCGCTGGTTTTGAACCGATTGTCCAGTAGTGTAAACTATGGATTGCAACGAAACTCTAACACTCTCTACACTCTCGTCCTTCGATTTATGTTCGGACTAACTGACATTTGCGTGACAATATTCCATGCCATGCTATATCTCTCGCACTGTCAATTTACTTTTTCTAACATTTCCTATAATGTGGCTGTCCTGCATTTCTGCTCCGTGTGGACGCAGCTTCAATGTGGAATAGCGAGTAGCCGCTTACTCGTCATTTCCTTGTATTTCTAGAAGATGGTGGAACATCTGCCAAATGGAAGGCAGACAAAATTTGGAAGTGCATTGGAAGGTCATTCTGGAAATGACATTTTTGTCTGGGTGGATTCTATTTGTGGAATCCTTTTAGGAGTGGGGTAAAATGACTGCGTTCAAGGTAGGGTGAGTCTACGAATAATTTCGCTGGTAGATGGCATTGGTAGGAAATTCATTTGCATGCCATTCTGCAAAAAGTTTTCCCTACAATTTTCCGACATCATGAATTGGAATTTGAAAACAAATTTCACTTTTGTTGTGACATTAGGTCTGTTTGTTTACCTCCGAAAACAGCCAATTTCTGCCAATTTCTGCCGAATCCTGTTCGATAACTCACAAATTCGGTAGTTTTAGGCAGAAGAGAGCGCTCACGAGAGAGAAAAATATTTCCCCTTCCTGCCGATTTTAGCCCAAGAAATTTCTTCGGGTAGAAATGTGAGTTCTGTCAAAACTAGAATTTAGGTTCGTTTGTTTACTGTTGTGGGCTAAAGGGAAGTCTGTCAAATATTGAAGAGTGGGGATGAAATTCTCTCAAATTCTCTCAATGAGAGAAAATTTGTGAAAAAGTAAACGAACGGGTTGAACACAAAAATTGTGTTCAACGTCAAAAAATTAAAACGAAAAATAAATATTTAACTTGGTTTTTTGTCGTGATTTTCCGAATTTTAAATTTGAAAAATGAATAAAACAATATAAATTTCAATTAAATACACACAGGTCGCAAAAACCACGTGATGAAACGCAAAACCGGAAATGATAAAATTTTTTTTTTTTTTTTAATTGTCAAATTCTAGTTTTGACAGAACTCACATTTCTACCCGAAGAAATTTCTTGGGCTAAAATCGGCAGGAAGGGGAAATGTTTTTCTCTCTCGTGAGCGCTCTCTTCTGCCTAAAACTACCGAATTTGTGAGTTATCGAACAGGATTCGGCAGAAATTGGCAGAAATTGGCTGTTTTCGGAGGTAAACAAACAGACCTTTTGACAATTAAAAAAAAAAAAATTTTATCATTTGCGGTTTTGCGTTTCATCACGTGGTTTTTGCGTCCTGTGTGTATTTAATTGAAATTTATATTGTTTTATTCATTTTTCAAATTTAAAATTCGGAAAATCACGACAAAAAACCAAGTTAAATATTTATTTTTTCTTGACGTTTTAATTTTTTGACGTTGAACACAATTTTTGTGTTCAACCCGTTCGTTTACTTTTTCACAAATTTTCTCTCATTGAGAGAATTTGAGAGAATTTCATCCCCACTCTTCAATATTTGACAGACTTCCCATTTTAGCCCACAACAGTAAACAAACGAACCTATTGTCATTTTGACACACACACACAATTACAAAAAAAAATCAATCTCGTTTCTTTTTTCATTTGCACAAGAAAAATCAATCTGACAGTAAAATCTAGGAAAAAATTCAACTGACAGTAAAATCAAATGTCGATTTTTATTGGTCACGTTAGATCAATCTCAGATTTTACTGTCAGATTGATCTTTTTCCCAGATTTTACTGTCAGATTGAATTTTCTTATGTGGATTTTTTTTGGGAAAAGGAAATTTGATCAAAAATTTGATCAAATTTGCTGTCCAATAAAACGGCAGATAGCTAAGATAAGTTTTTGTTATTGTGTATGTGTTTCTTTTGACGTTCTTAATTTGGGGCGTGTTTAACTATACGACAATGTCTAACGAGATTGATTTTTCTGTCATGTTATCTTCGTTGGAATAATCTTTAAGCAATTTTTTTTTAGATTTTCGTGTAATATATTTCGACATTAATATAATAATGTAGCGGCAATTAATTATTTCATAAGTTAAAATGTACTTCAATGTCTTTTTAATGTTTTGTAAGTCGGAAAGTTTTGTTCGCAGTTGAAAGTTGAAAGTTCACTGGCTGAACACACCCAACCAAGCAAATGTCAGATTTTTACACACAAGCACGAGGGAATGCAAACAATTTGTAAACGGAATTTCGATTCGGGTGGACATTATTTAATTTTAGTTCTGCCGCAAAGTAGATAGTTTATTTAAATGGCCTCCCACACCCTTAAATATGTCTACATATATATAAAATAACAACTACCTAGGATTCGTTAAAGGATGCATTAAAAACACTTCGTCATGAACATTGTCAGAGTAATAAACAAAAGTTTACAAATGACTCGTTGTATGGGAGAAGTGTCCCCGGAAAAAATGAAAGGCCATCGAATAGAAAGCTATAAAAAACTATACCTAACAAATCTTTAGTGAATTTGACACAACCGTTGCCAACTTATGGAACAGCTATGTTATGAAGTAGGAATAAAATCCGGGCTCAATCACTGCATCCTTTTCAAAGCGATTCAATTCATTATACACTCTGTTCATTTTAATTTTGCAAGTTCATACCTATTTATTTTTAAATTGTCAATTAATTTTCACTTCAACCGTTTGTATTTATTTGTTATTATTTTAAAACTTTGATCACTTATCTAAAAAGAATTATTTTTCCACAATGAAATTCACAGAATGCTAAAAAAATAAACAACAAAATTTGACGTTTGAGAAATGTCAAATTATTGTAGTGTGCGTGCAAATGTGTGTTAAATCTCAATTTAAAATGAGATTTCATTTGGGAGGTGTGATTTGATCAAACACCACAAAAAGATATGATCATTGCCCAAAAGAAAAACACTTTTTGATGTTTGATCATATTTCACACGAAAAAGATTTAATCAAGCGACCCAAAAAAAAATCACATTATGCAAATGAAAAAAAGAAACGAGATTGATTTTTTTGTAAATGTGTGTGTGTGTCAAAATGACAATGTCACAACAAAAGTGAAATTATTTGTTTTCAAATTCCAATTCATGATGTCGGAAAATATTAATGAGGACGAATTAATTAATTATTCCGTTGTTGAAAGCTCCAGTGTTAAGCAGTTTCAAATTGGAAGGTGAAGACGATAATGATGGGTCTACTGATTCCAGCAGTGACGACGACGACGACGAGCCTTCAATGATACCACCTCTACCAGTGGCGACTAGTCAGCGAGTTCATTATTTTAACAAACTCATTGGAGAGAGTAAAGTACCCACAACGACAATGACTACGATGACGACGACGACGACAAACAATAATAACATCAAGATGCGTTCCAAACGTTCAACAGGTAGTCCTCAAATAATAAAACCACCTGGAGATGATCTACTGGATTCAACTGAGGCTGCTAACAAATCAGAAGACGCAGCAGCTGAAAAAGAAAAGGAAGCATTACAGTCCCAGTGTCCAAGGCTTATTGAACAGTTGGTTTTCCCCCACATTGATCTCGTGCGAACAGGGAAGGGAAATCAAGAATACTGTCTGATTCTGACCGACGATCAAAACTACAAGATCTACGGCTATTGCAGGCGTGTTTTGCCTGAAAATTCGGATACATGTCTTCCACTATGTTACTGTATTATAAGCCAAAGCCTGTAGGCCCGCTACTTTCTGCATCTCTCCCGTTAAACAAACACTACCGACAAATTAAACCTACGCCACTTCTTTCACAGCTCATGGACATTTTGATAAATCTATTCAATTCCATTATACTTCTTTAATGAAAATATAATAATCAAACAATTAAAAAGAATTTTCTTTACCAAAAGAATTGAATTCTCGCAAAAACAAAAACAAAACTTCACTTTATAATTAGAAAGAATTTTATTTTGCCAAAAAGAATTGAGCTCTCGCAATGCCAAGAACAAAACTTCACTTTATAATTAAAATAATTCTTTTACCAAAAACAAAACTTTATTTTATAATTAAAAACAATTTTTCTTAATAGTTAACAGCACAAAATTTTATTTTCACAATGTCGGAATGCCAAAAACAAAACTTCAAAAGCAGCTGTTCGAGAGTATTGTGATGGTATGTGTTAAATATCGAAAAAAAAATGAGATTTAACATATTGATGTAAGATCGAAAAAAATTGATTTGTTGACCAAAAAGAACATTAAATCTAGCTGTCAGATCGAAAAATATGATCTAGATCGAAAAACATTGTTCTAACGTGACCAATAAAAATCGACATAACTTGACCAATAAAATCGACATTAGTTCTATTGTTTTTCATTATTCTATTGCAATTAAAATGGAAGTTCATATTCGAGACTATTTAGC